>JAHWFO010037112.1:363432-376082 GCA_023313115.1 Rhysida immarginata
AAAAAAAAATCATGCAAATAAAAATTTTGAACTAATAAATAATGGAATAAAAAATTTAATAGGTATTAACAATATAAGAAGCACCAAATTATTTTGAAAGAATATAAAGCTTTGCTAATTGATAGCCAATAAACATTGAAATTTAAAAACAGAAAAAGTAATTCAAGAGTTAAAATTTCCGATTCAATTTTTATCAGAAATACTAATTTTTATTTTCTATCTGCATAATCTTAAAATTTACCATAAAATTTTATTCTGCACCTGTTGTTTCACAATTTTAAAAAATGGAAAAAATTTTTTTTTGAAAAAGTAGGGGGAGGGGGGGTATGCCATCTTGGAATTCTGCAAGTTGGGAAAATCCACAAGACAACAAGAAAATAGAAATTCTGCAGAATATTCAAATATTGTGAAAGCACAGGGTAAATAAATATTGAAAATGGTCAAATTTTGATTGTATCCTTTAGGAATCTTATGCAGTGTAAGAAAATCGTTGAATTATATTCAATTAGAATTTGAACCAAGGTTGCAGAGTTGTGGAGGGATAACTATTAAAATTTCAACTCAACTACTACATATAAAAAATTAACAAAAAATCTTGCAAACCAGTAATACAGGATCCATGATTTTGTTACCAAATGACATCAATTGCAAAAAGGGGTGTGAAGGGGGTCGTAATCATGAACTACAGTGAGGCACAAGGCATAACAACAAGAAAATCCCTAATAGTTTGAGTTTTATGATGCAAGCCAAAGTTATATACATATATATAAAATTGAAGTTGTTATTGACAGATTCATTTGTATATTAGTCAATTTGAATACAATCAGTATGATCCTGTAAACTTGCATCAAGAATTTAATTCTATCTGAGCTAGATTGAAGCTGGACAAATCTATATTAAGACAGAGTTCAAAATATAACCTACATAAACTGGGGTTTAGTTTTTCAGAAAAGAATACACATTTGGGTGAGTTTCTAGTACGCAGACTAGAAAAATTTCCGTTTTTTTCTCAAAACATGCATTGATGACTCTTGTTAACAGACAGAGAGCAAACCAGCATCGTAGCTCATTTCCAATCTTGCATGCTTTCTATTTTTTTTTTTTTTTATGAATGGAATCAAGATTGAAGATCAAATCGCTTGTGAGGTTGGCAGGGTTAATCTAACTATAGCATCCAAATACGGGAACATGGTTTCCATTATTTCACGATGTATGGATCAAAAATATAAAAGCAAATTTCCACTTGTTTGCATAATACAGGGGAGTCAAAAGTCATTGGACACCTTCCTATCTTGGATACCAATGTATTCAAATTCCAATATCGAGAATGAATAGGAACTTGAGGGTGCTCTATCTGATGGAGCATCTTCCATCATCTCACATTCTAGGACACATCCAAATTCTATCTTGAAAACTGTAAGAGATATACAAAAAATCCCAATTGCACATTTGTTCAACAGCAAATTCCAAACAAAAACGAAAAAGTTCACCAAAATCTGATGAGCGGATCACCCACAATCCTCATTGCAAATTCTGCAACTGGACAATTGGCTCTTCTACTGTTTGTTACTTACAAACAGTCATCTGACACAGTCTTTCCATCAATCCAGATAGTGTTCAATGTGATGTCCACTTGAACCATAGCATAATTCCACACAACATTTCAATGATGCCTGGTTGTTGCATGATAATTTTGCCTCGCCTCACCAAAGCACAGGACCATGTTGATCATTTCCTGTTAGTTTACTGTCCCAACTGCACAGGAAGCTGGTGACTCTTTGGTAAATTGTGGAACTTTCCAAAATAGGATGAGGATGGTGCATGAAATAATTTGCAGAGCTTGCAACGAGGATTATATGTGGGTGATCCACTCATCGGATTTTGGTGAACTTTGTTTTTTTGTTTTGTTTGGAATTTGCTGTTGAACAAATGTGCAATTGGAATTTTTTGTGTATCTCTTACGGTTTTTGAGATAGAATTTGGGTGTGTCCTAATTTGCATATTTGAGATGATGAAAGATACTCCATCAGATAGAGCACGCTCAAGATCCTATTCATTCACTGTATTGGAATTTGAATACACTGGTATCCAAGATAGGAAGGTGTCCAACGACTTCTGACTCACCCTGTATTGGCGTTCGCAGAAGAAAAGCCTCGTGAATTGTGTAAAATTCAAGGATTCCTATATTTGGGTGGCGCTATGAAATCTGTCAATTGGCAAGATATAGGATATAGAGGAGAATAGCAGCAATTTCATGTAGGATGTTTTCCTTTAAATCTTCCATAGTGCGAGGATTCTTCAGAATTTCAAGTACTAAATTGGCAGGCTCCAATTGTGCCATAACCCCAAAGAACATCTCTGGAATAAATTAGACATCAAATAAGAGGGACATCCAGAAAAAGGACATCAAATAGTCGAGGATTTGAAGGAATGGGCAACTATACCAGTCCACAGCTATCAAGCATTGGTGGAGAATAGGACATGTCTGCAGGCTGTCATTACAACAGATTAGAGCAACCACTAGATGTTAGACATCATAAATAAAGAATGTGTTTGCCAATGATCATTCAGTGTAATTTGTATGTATTTAAGAATTGTTTTTTTTTTTGTAAATTTGACTAAGTAAAAATTGTAATTATTCATGTTCGGAAAGGGAACTCGCTATCAAATGATGATTTTAATCAATTTCTTTTCCTAAACATTACAAAAAAATAAGCAAAAATAAATAAACTGATTAAGTAAAAAAAGGCATAGGAAATATACAGCTATTGAAAATCAAGCTATAAAAAAAAGGCTTTCTATAGTTGGGAAACAAATCATTTACAACTTATGATCCAAAAATAGAAAAAAAATAACTTACGGATTGGTTGAAAATAAAACTGTCATTTATACTATTTGTATTATATTTGAAGGTAAACACTATAGCCATTTGTGATCATATTTTTTGCTAAAAGTTTGGAGTCAATATCCCCCTAGTTCTACCCTTTCCAAGATAATTCTCTTTTCTATTCCTCTTTTACCTTTCTATGTAGAGGATGTTAAATAACCATTGGCTCTATGGAACAAACACAAACACCCATGCCCTCAGCTGGATTTGAACCTACGACTCGCTGGTTTTGAGAGCAATGAGACCTGCATCCTAATGCTCTTTGCCACAAAGCTAGCTACTTTGATAATCCTTTCAATTCAAATCATTTTTTTCAGCTGCAATTTAAAGAAAATGTTGTCTCAGTCTCTTATTTGGAGCTTTATTTCATTTAATTATAAACTGGGTGGCCAAAAGTCACAAGAAGGGTTGTCCCATTTGAAGATGTGCAGTGGACAACTCCCGAATGTTGTGGCCAGATGTTGTGTACGACGATAGTGTAGACACGATGTCAGAGCAGTCTGTTACAGGTGTGTAGTGAAAATGGCAGAATATCGCTTGTGTGGCAGCATATCGGAGATTACCTAAGAATTAGGATTTCTGAGGTCAACAGTGTCCTATCGATATCGCAGAGACAATGTCTCCACACACGTAAATTGCCATACAGGACGACCATAAGAGTTTGATGAACGGATGTCACGTCACCTCAGCAGAGCCATACGAGGTGATCGATGGGCTACTGTGAGTTGGATCACCACCAATTTGAATTGGGCATCAGGAACCCATTTCTACCAGGACTGTATATAGACAAATGCACCGCAATGGCTTCAGCAGCCGACGACCGACTCGTGTCCTTTGCTGACACCACAACACAGAGCTCAACGACTAGCATGGGCCTGTGAACATCATCACTGGACCATGGAAGAGTGGCGTGTAGCATAGTCAGAGGAATCCCGGTTTCAGTTGCATCAAGCTGATGGACACATGAGAATCTGGTGTAAGTCAACAAGATTGTGTCAGGCAAGAGTATGGCTCAGTTATCGGCTGTGTTCAGTTATGCGTGGGTCTATATCTCTCTAGAACTTTTCCAACATCTTAGAGTCCATGCCTCAACGTGTCACTGAGGAGCACATCGGTATTAAATCACATCCAGTGCCTTCCCATGACTTTTGACCACTCAGTTTATGTAAACAACGTTATATAAAAATTAACGTTCTCCAAGACTCCCCCCATAAATTGTAAAAACATTCTTTTGGGCAGGGAACTTACTTAAAACAACAATGGGAAAAACTATATTTTGGAAAGGGGGACAGGGCCAAGAAGATTAAATTTTTACAACCTATCCATAAATAAGAGCTACAGATGAATAAAAAGCATGACCATTTTGCTACAGGGAACAACATGAAAGAGTTATGCTCCTAGCAATATTCTTCATCTCTAAGCTTTGATTATACAAACAGGTTGTAATGAAAAGAATAATTCCAGGAATAAACTGGCTTTCTTCCACACAATGTGGTGAAATCATAAATCAACAAAATTACATATACTGAGAAATCATAATATATGATCTGCACTTAAACAAATCCATAAAACATGACATATGTATTAGAGTTCAAAATGCATTCAAACGGACGTGTGATAATGAGTGCATTAATTAAAAGTGCTATGGCAGGGGACAAAAAAACAGATAGGCAAAGACTTAAAAGGGTGCTAATCACTGGGGAATATCTATTACCCTTTCTGGATAGTCTGAATTAATGCCCAATGAAACCTATTAACATAAAAAAAAGATGTGTAAAATAAAAGCAATTAAATATTTATAAAAAATTAAAATCAAAAAGCATAAATAATCATTTCAGAAACAAGAAAAAAAAAAAAGAAAAAAAAAGCAAATAATAAAATAATTAAAAATAAAGCATAGAAAAAGTGAAATGAAGGATGACTAAATTTTAGCACCAATTTTATCCAATATATATCATAGCTACAGAATGTCGACTGATAAAAGGTGCGTCCCAATTGCTTAAAGCCAAATTTTTCACAATAACAAAAAAAATTATATACACAATAACGATATTTTAATTGCAATGTATTTGGAGAGTGATAAAACAGTATTCTGACCAAACTTGGAATTATCAATTCCAAATTTACAACATAATGCTCTCTTATCACATCAGAAGCAAAGTAAAAGCAAGCATAAGAGAATTAACTCAAGAAATCTTATTACGAAATATCTTAATAAATAAATATTCCAAATTTACTAGGGTCTTACAGAAATGATTACATTAATTAGACATACTCCCCGTTCAAGTGTTTGCACTTCAGCCATTTGCCTGGGAGTTTCAAGATGGCTGTGGCGAACCATTACCTTGCATGTACCATCTACAGACAACAGCCTGCAATTTCCCAGTTTTGTTCTACAGCTCATCAAATATTATGCACCTGTCTGTTTGTCATAATCAAACTCAACAGGGCGTCCACATTTGGTGCCGTACACAATAACAAAGGTCGTCCTGTGGTCACATCTTTGGCTGCAGTATCCTGTCCACTGTTGAACTTGGCCAACCAGCAGAACACAGTTCACCTTGACAGTGTCTTGTCTCCTCACACCAATACCATACGGCCATGGATATCACCTCCTGAAACCCATTCTTTCCACAAAAATCACAGTCCATCACTGACTTCCACCTTTGCAGTCACCACATGCACTGACGGTGATGGAAAGAACAACAGCCCACCTTAATCCTTTAACCAGCTGATAGCGCTACCTGTCTTCGAAGATTTCGAAGAATGGGAAGTCTTAAAAAGTAGGTTGAATTTCAATTAAATTTTGTGAGTTTTTGTTGGTGTAGAGGCAGAAGTGTTAACTTCATCTATGCTGAACGACGATGAAATCTGTGATATAATCAAAGATGGTGACTTCGAAGACGAGATCGATGATAATGACGACAAGAAGCCCAAGAGGAACCCAAAGCAATATTAAAAACTCTTTAAATACACTGCGAAAACATTTATACTCTATGAAAAAGTCCCAAATTTATACTCTTTTGAAAATTTATTTGAATTATCAAATTATATTGAGAAGGAATTAGATCAGGTGCAAATTTGCAACAAACAACAATTTTAAGCTATTTTCAAAAATCAAAGTGACCCTTATTTGACTTTTAAAATTGTTATTAATTTATCTAAAAACTGTAAAAAATTGTCATTTATTGTGCAATTAAATCATTATTGTCCCAAATTTTCTGGTCTAGTTTTTATGAAGTTCGGATTTTACGAATAAATGTTATTGGTCCCCTGAGATTCGTAAAATCGAGGTTCTACTGTATTTATGGTACCAAAGTTCTGGAGTCTTTCAGATTTTTAGTCATCAACAGAAGAAATATACAATACATACAAATACTAGAAACAAATTTTAAATAAGTGATAAAAGTTCAATCTGAATATACTTTAAGCTAAATGGCATCATGACAATAAAATGGTTTTTTCCTTTGGTAAGGAGAGATATTTCAAGATTAAAAATTAATGAAGAGAAGCTCGATTTAAGTGTGCATGCTGGTTCCAAGCGCTTGCGATTCATAACTGCCCCTTTTCACCATCACGTTGTGTTAAATGCAAGCTTAAATCTTTTTGCTAATCAAAATTTTTGAATTTTTAAGTTGGGTGCTTTATTCTTTCACGGTCGTATTTATTTTGAAGCATGCTGATTTTGATGCCCTGGCCTCAATTGGCATTCATAATTTTCATTATTTTATATACCATAATTTTTGAAATATGCGCCCCCCCCCCCCCCATCAAAAAAAAGCATTTTTCCTCCTGCAAAAATTACGTTATTTTATTATACCGAAAATTACGTTATTTAAAATTAAAATCATATGCGAGTAAATCACTGAGCAGAAAATACACACATTCATGCTCAAAGTTTTTGTGGAAAAGCAGCAGTTATGACAATTTTATGGTAACTTATTTTTTATAATTTTTTTAGTAATCCCACGATTGTGCTGTAATCCATTATACATGTGGTTAAAATGAAAGCATACAGTTTCACCTTGTGCTCTTCATGCAGCAGACTAACGCTTACCATAGGCTGTTAGGTTGAAGTGGCTTGGTCTTGTAATGCCATGATTTAGAATACAGAAGTGTATTTCAAAGGACATGATTAGTAATCTTTTACTGTATAAATTACTCTTAGAAAGAGTGCTACTGGAAGTTGGCTACTCACTTCCAGCAGCCCCACGGCAATAGAAAGCGCTGCTCCTGTTGAACGCAAAGGCCTTTTTCCTTGTGGAACAGGCCAGGGATCTCGCTGCAATTCACCCAGCAAATCTGTCAAGCTCATGTCGCATTTATGAACTGGTTGCAAGAACCTTAAAGTAAACAAAAGAACATGTAAAAACATATATACAATTTCTTTTTCGGTTCTTCATAACAAGAAAATGCTGTTAATTTAAATTTCCGCTCACCTGTTTGCAGGAGGTATAGGCTGACCCCCTGGACCACGCGGTTGCATTTGTGGCTGTTGCTGACTCTGACGACCAATGCCTAACATATCCTAACATACAAAAAGATATAAACTGAACAACATTAATAATCATCCCTAAAGAAGAGTAAAATTTCTCTTTATAACATTTTCAGAATATATATATAATAGTTCTTTACTTGAATTTGTTTCGCTGTGAGATCTTTTGTCCCTCGAAATACATAACTTTTGGAAATCCCTTCACAACCCAATTCATGAACTTGAACCATTTTCCCAAAAGTTATCAAGCCAATCAGTGCATTTGGTGGTAACAAGCTTAAGGACATTTGCAATGATTCCTGGAGATGAAAATTATTTCCCATTTAGATTTTACAATATGTATATACAAATTAACTAATACCAATTAAAAATAACCAATATTATTAAAGCTACTCTACCTTCAAAGCACCCAACTCTTCATCATCAATACAAGTGTCTACAACTAAAAGAAAGATGGGTGGGGGACAAGTTGCCCTCTAAGAAATAATTGAAAAATATTAGAACTATGAATGAATATATCTAAATCAGAAGAAAGTTTGCTTGCTTAAGTTACTTAACAGTTATCGTGTATTCAATTGTGGAAAACTGAGGAATAAGTTCTGCTGGTTGATGCAGCTCTGAAATTGCAGCATACTGTGGTGGAAACTGGGGGGAAAAAAAAAAACATAATCCGATCTTAAACATGTAAAACTTTATATCTCCCTTTCTTCGTCCCCCTTTTTTTTTTTTCTAGTGAACAAAATAAACAAACAGAAAATTCTTAAAAATATCATCAAATTTCAAATATTTTAACTCTGAAAGCTATTGTTCAAACTCCTTCCATTGAATTGGCCTTGTATAGTCATAGCGAGAAAGAAAACTTCGAGAATTCAGACCAGTTTGCCAAAGACAAAAATGAAAGAACACGCCTTAAGCAGAGTTTGAAAAATAGTGAGCATTATTTCAGGAATGAACTCTCCATACATAGACAACAAAAAAACATTTATTACAACATGGGTCCAGAAAAGCATCATTTCTGCATTATGGCCTTCCAAACGATGATATTCACTGGAAACTTTTTCTTCATCTCGCAGTTGGTGACTGACATTGTACTATGGACTCGCAGTTTTTAACAGGAGAAGGTATCAACAAGGAAGAAAGGAAACCACTGATCCAAATAAGATTTTTATTCTGACGGATGCGCATTTCGGCAGTCACGCTGCCTTCTTCAGCGTACACGAAGGATTTGATCTGCACATTTCATCTGAACAGTCTTGTCTGTACAGATCAAATCCTCTGTGTACGCTGAAAAGGCAGCGTGGCTGCCGAAATGCGCATCCGTCAGAATAAAACTCTTATGTGGATCAGTGGTTTCCTGTCTTCCTTGTTGAATATTGTCCAGTGTTTGGCTCCAACTTCTCCTAGGAGAAGGTATGTTTGGTACGTTTTCTCGTACAACTGTTTTATTGTATTTGGACAGTTCTTTATATTAAATCTGCACTGGAAGCTATTTGACACTGTTGTACTCTCACCCAATCAATTACAATAGATATTCTTTCCTTTAACGAATATACCATTTTCACGCTTTTCAACAGTAATACCAAAACAAATTCCTGACATCACTCTTTAATCTCCTGCAAGAATAACTTTAATAACTCTCACTGTTTGCTTGCTATTCCATTTTAAAAATCAGTTGGCTACATAGGGTGTTTGTTTATTCATTCGATGTGCACGATGACATCAGCAGTGCACCCCGTTCAGTGCGGTCCAACTTTTTGACCACACCAATAACATGGCGACACCTCAACGACTCCCTTTTTAATCACCCAAAAAGTCTATATTTTGAATATTTAATTTTTTTCCTGGTTTTCGAATTTTTTTTTTTTTTGGAGTCTGCAGGCACACTACTCATACACTTGAAAACTGTTGGAGTTGTTCAGTTTTATTTTAATACCATAATGTCCCCATACGCTCAATTATAACTAACAGAAGCTTCAAAACAGGATAGATTCTGTGGACATTATCAGTTTATTATTATTTCTTATTTTTATTAATAACAGATTCTTTGTTCGCGTCTGGTTCTATCTCTTTCATTTTATCCAACAGTTTTAAGTAGTCAACATCTTTCTTGACTTCGTTGTGATAATCTTTTGATTTTATTTGCGACAGAGAAGTTTCATTTCTATGAAATGGCAATAAAATCTAGCCGCTCACGTTGAACACTTGCTCGAGTCATTTTTGTACAGTTTTCTTCAAATTCATTTGATTTTCATGCGTGTCAATATCGGACCAAAAAAGCATTGAAAATGTGTCTTTGTTGCGCATATGCAGCAGAACTGATGAACTGATTTTCCATACACATGCTCACTTTAAACTGACAGTTCCTCTTCAATTTTGTTGATTGGTTTTTTGATTTCTATCGGTTTAAGTGAGTTATGATAAATGCTCCTGTGTAGCCTGCCTTATGAAATGACAGATTTCATAAAATGAGAAACATGCATGAGAAATCGGTTTTGGGAGTTATAAAATTTTTAAAAATTTATTTTAATGATTTAATTTACGTGTAATTCTATAGCATTTTGCCTATCTAAATTAATTTTGTTTAGTTGTCTTTTGTGATGCAGATCCTTAAGGCTGTGAGCACTGTTTGGGATTGAGAGGTGAAGAAGTTATAATAATAAAATAATTAAGTCGTTCATAAATCTTCATCATTCAGTTGGCTTTGGTGCAAACCATCTTGCGATAATGTGCACCTAGATATATTATCTTGCCAAAAGCCCTATTTACATAAAAATGAGGCACTCCCATGCAATTTAAATGTTGTTATTCATCCCAACACTACACAAGTGAGGTCGCTTGCATGTTGTAGGAATGGCTCAAAGAAAGCAGCTTTCGGACTTTGAGAGGAGTACAATTATTGGGTGCCACCTTCCAGGCATATGTTAGAGAGACATTAACCCTGCTAAACATCCCCAAATCATTTGTTCAAAATGTTATTTGGGCATGGAAAGATAAGAGTATGACAAGTGTTCAGACCAGGACCAGAAGATCCAAGATTATGTCAGAGATCAAAGGTTGCTTCGAAGGGTGGTCACTGCAAACCATAAAACATCGGTTGATGGACTGACAAAATCCTTTACAGGGTCCATTGGGACAACTGTAAGCACCAGAACTGTTCGCAGAGAACTGCATTCATTGGCAAAGCTGCAGCCCACCCACCCCAGATCAGCACCTGCAAAGCAGTGAGGAGATTGCAACGGTGCAAAGAGACGTCACTGGAGCAATGCCAGATGGTTGATACACCATCTGGCAATCAGATGGAAGGATTTGGGCATGGCGAATGCCTGGAGAACGTCATCTGGCAATATAGGAAGTTCAGCGCCCACAGTGAATTTTGGTGGAGGGTCAATGTTGGTTTTCGTTGTTATCTGGGTCCAATCGTTTCTGTGGCTGGTCACCTGAACCCGGAGCATTACCAAGACACTCTGGACAACGCCACACTCCCTGCTCTCTGGCAGCAATTTGGAAATAGCCCTTTTCTCTTTCAACATGCTAATGCACCTTGGAGCATCGATTGTACACAGGAGCTAAGCACCCGAAATCTGTGACTGAACTGTCGGAGGAACGTTTGGCAGAATGGCGAAAAATTCCTGCGGAAACATATCAAAAACATGTGGAGAAACTGCTCGACAGAATAGAGGCTGTGATAGCAGCTAAAGGTGGACCAACTAGATACTAACACATGCATTTCTCTAAGTGTTTCCATTAAACTGGTGGTATCCCTTGACCTTTGGCAAGTACTATATTTCCATCTTTAATCAAAATTGTATGTGAACCCTAGAATTTACCTTTAACAAACAGTGAGACAGAATGAAAGTTAAATGAAGTATCATGTGCAAATGTTTTCATTTAGTGTTCCATTAGTCTGACGACATAGAATGACATTCAGCAGAAATTTACACTTAAATAAAGAAAATTAATGAGGAATCAAATACGTTCTATACATACTGGATTACGCTGGAAACAGAAATTGCAGACCCACAGCTTAGCTCGGTAGTCCACTTGACTAGAGAGAGGAAAAAAAAAACAACAGAATTACTTAAATGTGATCCATAATAATTGCAAAAGGATGATTCTGATCTATTTCTAATTTCCTTACCAATGAGGGTTTAGAATTGCCCTGCAGTTCGTTCGACTGCAGAGAACGGGGTCGTACTGAAGGGGTGGGAGATCGGGCCGCTCTTTAATCGGCGTGTATAGGCAGCCGAGAGGAACCACGAGTCTCGTGGCTTCAAGCCGACTCGATGGCCAAACGTTCCACGAAAATCTGATGCCATCTTTCTCTTCGCTCTGCACGATAAACTCTTGATATCCCGACATTGTATCTAATACTTGCTTTCACCTGCAATAAAAACAAGACTCCTAACATCAGAGTATGCTAAACATACAAAAATTTCCGGTAAAATACTTCTTAAAAGTATTCTCGAAAAGTAATAAGGTTAGATATTAGATCTTATGATTAAGTTTGTCGAAATAAACTTAATATTATACATATTGACCACTATTTATATTAGCTAAACATGACATACTAACAACATCCAGTTTGAAGCGAGCCTCTGCCCGGTCTTCTGCCACGTCTGGGTTTAAAGCATTCCCGCAGAATTTGCCACGGAAACAATATTTTATTTACGATACCAGAAAGTTTTTAAGTATTTTCATCAATTTGACGTTGTTTAAAACAAATAAATCCTTTTTTAGTCTAAACGTTATTTTATTATCATTTCATTTTAAAAATCCCATTTAAAATTACTCACTCCACATCCGGTAAGATGCATTTGAGCAGGATCATTCAATTCAAGGTAGAGTCAATGAGGGGTAAAAAAATCATTGATTTTTTCTCTCCCAAGAAAAAACACAAAGAAAGTTATAAAAACAAAAAGCACACATAAAGTCATAAGGCAAACCGGCAACTCGTCTATCATGAGTTAACTCTTATTCCTGGTGTCTTACTCTTGGGAGACAGAAGAGAAGAAAAGAAGAGAGATAGAAGGGAAGAAAGAAGAGTTCATCAAAACAGGAAGTGACGTTGTGTAACGCAAAACTGAAGAACGGTTTCGATCCGCAAAATGCGGTGAGAAGGAACGATCCAAATTGGTCACTTTACCACAAGTGTAGGAAGGAGAGAAGAGAGGGGGAGAGAGAGAGACGGAAAAATGTCCTTTCAGTATATTTGAAATAAAGGTTGACAAACGTAACTGGAAATGGAGGAAAAAGAGGGCGACATAAATA
>JAHWFO010037112.1:376595-389711 GCA_023313115.1 Rhysida immarginata
TCTTCAGAGGACTTGACATAAGATTTTGCGGCGCAACGAAGAAATTGTTCATTTTTTCCCCCCTTAGAATTAATCGCAAAATTTTCTTTTTTTTTTTGAATGGATGAATTGGTTATAAAATATTATTTGGCGCATATTATTTTACATTTAATTACATCTGTTTCTGCTATTTAAAGAATGAAAAGAAACTGCAATTGTTTCAGGCTTTGAACGCGATATAAGAATTTGTGAACAGCGGTTTGCATATTTTTTTACGAACAGCGGCTTTGCGCAGTTTTAATTTATAGAATTATATTTTATATAAACATTACTACAAAATAACTGATATTAATTTTATAAACTAAGAATTTAATTCTTTAAATACATTTTTTGGTTAAATTGAACTATCTGCACAAATCGCGAGTCAAATCGCAAACGCAAGTCTCACTCTCGGCCCTGCGGGCCTCGCTAGTCAGTGTTTTCCGTACCACTCTCGGCCCTGCGGGCCTCGCCGGTCACTGTTTTCCGTTACTCGAACGCCTTCGGCGTTCTGTCTACGACGTCCCCCTCCGGGGGCAAATAATTGATATATACCCCAACCTATTTGGTTACAGGGGGCAATTGGTTTCCCCCCGGCCGATTACAGGAATCGCGACAATTCAGTTTGCGGAATAAGTCATCTCGCGATTTGTGCAGATAGTTCAATTTAACCCATTTTTTAATTGACGATTCAAGCACATATTAACAAAACTTATATTTCCCATTTGAAAAGTTATATATTTTCAAATTTCATTTATTATATCGAATGAAAATTTCCGCATTATTATGTTTAGCAATGTTTCCTTACAAAATTTAATAATAAATTTTCTAAATAATTCCTAATAAGAAAAATAGTTAGAGAATGCGGGGTTCCGTTTTTCCAGTTTGGTGCGCATGAAAAAATCGAGAATTTCTTCGAATTTATACATACGAGAGCTTCTGGAATACAAAAATTAATATTCACTTATAGTTTTCGAGGTAAAAAAAACAAACAATAATAGTTTGTTTTCGATTAATATTCACTGCTAATCTATTGGAATGAAAACAATATCGTATATCTATGTCCTATTAACTGCTCGATTTAATCTCTTCGGCGCCATAATAAATTAATGAAAAAATCAGTTAGCTGAATAACTTTATAAGCTCAATTACGCTTTATGATACTTTTTAGATTGTTTTCATGGTGATGAAAGCATTATCTGCTCTGTAATAAAAGGATATTTATTTAATGTTATAATGAACTGAATCCCAGAACGGATGTCGTCTGCTTGGATTTGATGAACCGTCGTCTGCAAAATCGATTTGTATTGGAACTAGTAAAATTATCTTTTGCTCACGAAAATCTGGATTAAAAAAACAACGTGAATTTCTTAACAGGGTTTAAATGCTTAAAGGATTAAATGATATTTAGCACTTATAATTAAAACAACTGGAAGATCTTAGATTGGAGATTTTATCATATTTTGAGGCCTTTTCCATTGTTATCCTACACTGGGAATTAAGAAAAATCACAGGAAATGAATTACAATATTATCCTGTCACTGTTATAATAAACAAAGGAAATGAAACTGGTGCAACTATAGGCCGGTAACGAGGCCAACGAGAGAGACAGGCCTGGAACAACAACACCTATAAAGAAAGCATCAGCACTGAAACGTCATACATTGTTATATCATTGTCCAAATTTAGGGCGTATTGGTAGAAATACGATTAACAAAGGACGACGTAGCCCACGTGAAAGACAGGCCCTGGCCAACACCTCCTAGAGAGAAGGCCCGCGGACCAAAGGTGTATGCATTGTTACATCATCATCAAGCGGCCAAATTTAGGGCTTATTATTGGTAGAAATACGATAACAATAGCCGCTTGATGGTGATGTAACAATGCATACACCTTTTGTCCGCAGGCCGTCTCTATAGGAGGTGTTGCCCTGGCGCGGAAAAGTCACCTGACCATCTTAGTCCGAAAAACAGTGTAACCTTCATTGTTTCCAACAAACGAAAAATTGCTGATTATTAAAATCCAAGATGGAAACAATGAAGGTTACATTGTTGCTCGGACTAAGATGATCATCTGACTTTTTCCCGCAATGTACCCGAAATGCGGCCTTTACACACACGATCTTTCGCGCACGCTAGGGGTGCAAAGGATTGCGCGTGGACGCAGTCCTGCGCGATTGCGTTTGCTGAATAAAATGCATGCACGTTCTTTCCCAAGTGAAAGCGTGCCGACTTGATGGCGCGAGGTAAAGAATGCATGTGTAAAGATGAATCACACACGTATCCTCGCGGGAAAGCGTGGATCGTGGAGCGCTTGCCAGTTGAAAAGTTTTATTTGGCGTGTGCGGTTTCGCCGTGAACTCATGTATGTTTTTCGTGCAAAAATGGAATTTCAAAGAAGAAATATTACACGGGCAATTACTGTTGCTGGACTAATTGAAGTAACAAGAGCTAAAAGGAGGAGGGTTTGGGTAAAGGAATATAGACGCCGTTTTGGTCATCTACCCTTGATATAAGAGTTACGTGAAAATTATCCGGAAGACTTCAAAAATTACTTGCGAACGAATATTCTTCTTTTGACATCTTACTAAAAAAGGTGGAATCCAAAATCTGAAAACAAGATACATGTACTCCTATGAGGAAGAGTATCAGTGCTGAAGAACGTCTTACAGGAACTCAGATTTTTGGCGACTGGACCATCATTTGAAGACTTGAAATTTACTACAGGAATATCTGCTGCTTCTTTAAGCATACTCATTTATGCTTATGATGTAAAGCTGTCTATGATGTTCTCAAGAGAGAGTAGAGTAGATGTACCAGTAATTGACAGTTTAAGACATTACTGTGAAATGAAATTGTGCACGTAAACCAAATTGCATTTTGAAATTTTTCTAGTTATACCATTAAATTGCAAATATAGTGCAGAATGTGCCACTTTCTAAACAAGTATTTTATCTTTAAACCTATTAAGTAATTAATTTTTTTCCTAACTAATGCAAGTTTTTTTTCTAATTCATGCATTAGCAGTGAATCACCAGTAGTTGACAGTTAATGCACCAGAAGTTGACAGGCAGTTTCACCAGTAATGGACAATATTTTAATTGCCCATTTTTATTAAATATTTTTACAAAAAAATTTGATAACATTCAAAAGTAGCTAAAGAAGTCAAGCATTTTTAAGAATGTCTAAAGTATTTAACATTAACTAAACTTATGCTTTTTAAAACTTAATTTGTTCATATAGGTAGACCACTTATCTTTTTTCCTTTGAAATAATAAATAAAATCAGTCCACTCCCATGTAGAGTGCAAGAACCATAGAAAATGAAAGTGTTTTTCCAGTAGTGCAATATCATCAGATCTTGGCCAACAAATTGTTCGTAGAAAAACTTGATATTTGACGATTGTTCTTCTACTTGCAAAATTCTTTTAATTCATCCTATGCTATTTCTAATCATAATAAACAGAATACCAGTAGTAGTTTTCTTCTTGGAAGGTAACTTGTCCTGGGCTATCTGTTGATCGTCTGTGACAAGATTCTGGACCAACAAAAAGAATCTGCGAATAGGGCCTAGAAGATTTATGTCAAAGTGGCTGATCTAGAAATTGACAATCAAGTTCCTATAATTGACGCATCTAGATCAATTACTGGAAATTAAGAAGTTACACTTAAAAACAACATGTTTCCTTTATTATTACCCTACATTCTATATCACATTAGTTTATTTTTGTTCGTGTTTTTTCAACACAGAAATTATCAATAATTGAGAGGTTATGTCAATTACCAGTGACACTACATATCTGGGTTCTAGTAATTGACGGTGGATTAAAACAGTTAACAAATTGGTCATCAGAAGTTCTGTTATTACTAGAGGTAATGTCCACTGATCACACAAAAGGTTCACGTAAAATTAGTAACAAATATTGCATAACATTCATGAAATAAATTCAAGTAATCAAACCCTCGCGTAGTAGTTCATTGCAAGGTTTTTTTCGATTCGGTAAGGCATTGAACAATCAGCATGTGTTTGCGGCCATAATAGGGAGCAAAGTTCCTAGTTTTTTGTTTTTCTGGGAAGCCTAATACATTGTTTAATAAGAGATGGCCACACGAGTCCCTTTTCTTTCCTTGTTTCTTTATTAAAAGCCTTTAAATCGTAAATTGTCAATTACTGGTGCACTGTCAACTACTGGTACATCTACCCTATATGAAGGTAATTCATCGTCATTAATGATTGTTTGATACGTTTATTTCAAATGATTACTTAATAATGATATAACTCAAAAGTAGTAAGGATAAAAGCTTTAATTTCAAATTCTTACATTTCAATTTTAGAACATAGTATAGAAGAATAATATTAGAAAAAATCTTAACTATCATTATAACATGTTGTTTTATTTATATCATTATAATCTGCCTCATAAAATGACATTATTACTTGTGCATTGGATTATTGGCTGTAAAGATGTAGATGATGAACTGGAAGATGATAGTGAAAACGGAGTATAGAGCTTATTCATGGGGTATACAATATGGCGGCAGCAGCGTCCGCTCCGACTTTGATTGGCGGCAGCAGCTCCAGCTCCGCCGTTGATTGGCAGCTGAAGCTGCTGCCACCATGTTGTATACCAGCTTTTCACGGTGATTGGTTGCTGCGGAACGACGTCACTCTCATGAATAAGCTCTATTAGCCAGTAGTGTGCTGGCAAATGTTTAACAACCGGCTCTACGACTACTCAGTTGGAACCGGAAGTTGTGACTGAAATATTTCAGTCCGGAACCAGAAGTTGTTACTAAGGGTGTGTCTAAAAAGTCCGACCGGTCGCGAAATTTTGAAGGCAACAGTTCAGTCACTGTTGAGCCCGTCACAAAGCTAATTTTGGAGCCAACAGTGACTGACTCGAAATTTTGACTATGCCCGATCGACGCAAGAACAATGCAGGCATAGCCGCATTTTAAATTTTCATGCCCGGTCGCATTATGAATCGAGGGTCGTCCGAATCGGGAGAAAATTTAAAATGAATAAAGCCAGCTACGTATGCCTGTATCGTTCCCGCGTCGATCGGACATAGCCAAAATTTCGAGTCAGTCACTGGTGGCTCCAAAATGAGCTCTGTGACGGGCTTTGACTGGTCGTGACCGGTCGGACTTTTTATACACACCCTATAATATATCAGGCCGGAACCGGACGTTGTTAATATGGACCTATCTACCTTTTTCAATAAGTATTTCATCTTTTCAAAATAAAAGTTACGTTGTGGTCAAAAGCCCTCACCAGTGAGAGAATGATGACGTAATTTCTCACTGGGCTAACCGTCTTTTCTCGGTGAGGACTGTTAGACTAACCGGTTTAGGAATAGCAGTAACCGGTTTAGGCATTAGCACTAACTGGTGTTTTTGACCACGTTAAAATGACGTCACAGTTTTCTCACCGGAATTTCTGACCGACCAAACGCTAACTCTTCTTACCGGTGAGAGTTTTTGACCTCAGCCTCAGTTACAGCAAAATCATTTCTAATCAGGAGTAGAAATGATTTTGGTTACAGTGTTACCGTACCTCCACCTGTTCTTGGTGTTACATTATGCGATGAAATTTTTTGATTAAAATCTCTGGGGTTTTTTCCCCCCTATCAATGTACACATAAATTAATGTATAAAATAAATAAAAATATTTCTAATTTTTCATGTCTTTGAATTCAACAAACTGCTCACAAAATATTACGAAGTTCAACAATTGGCTCGCAAAATCTAAAGAAGTTCAACATGCGAGCCGGTTCGAGCCGGCTCCAACACACGACTGGTATTAGCCCTTCGAAAATTGCACCCATTCTCACAGAAATCAGTTTCTTCTGTTAATTTGTTTAATAGCCCCCTCCGAATGATACCACTGATCAATGACTCTGCATATATGGCTTGGGATGATTCCATCTTCGAGAGTTTTTTCGAAATATTGATACCAAATGCATCGTATTCAGTCAGTGGTTGGCTATTTGTCTTTAATATTGAGGTACATATTTTCAAAAATTCCATTTGGGATTCGTCAATTTTCCTTTTTGTAGGTCGGGGTTGAGGTATCGCTGGGACCTATAAAATAGTCATTTTTATAATAAAATAGTGTAAAATAGTAGAAAGTATGACAAGGGTTTTTAAAATATTATATATATATGAATTTTTTAGTTTCCAACTACTTAAGAAGAATGGAGCAAAATCGCTTACAAATTTGAAAACAAATGGCAATTTATTAATTGTGGAGGATCACTGCATGGAAAACACATGCGCATCGTTTCACCACCGTATTCAGGAGCCACTTTCATAGTATCGTTATAATGGCGTTGATCGGCCCCAATTATGAGTTCTTGTATGCTAATGTTGGAAAAAATGGAAGGTAATCGGATGGAGGCCTTTTAGAATAGGCCTACACTGAACTTAACCGAAAATTGAAACCTGAACAACTTGAATTTTGTATTTCTTGGCGATGAAGCTTTTGGCTTAACCGAGCATTTTCTTAGGCCTTATGCCCAACGAGAACTGGATATGAACAGGAAAGTTTTCAACTACAGGCTTTTACGTCCCCGGAATGTACAGTCACATTATTATGACCACCAGCTAATATCCCGAATAACCGCCTTTAGCGGCACGGGCAACAGCTGGACGGCGTGGGAGTGAGTCGATAAGATTCTGGTAGGTTTCTACTGGTAGCTGTTGCCATGCAAACTGTAAAGCATCCGATAGCTGCTGAAGGCTACGCGGTGGTTGTTCCATAACACGCACATGACGGTCCCAAAGGTTCTCGATTGGGTTAAGGCCTGGTAAATTAGGGGGCCTAATTTCTGGTAGTACTTGGAACCCTTGGTCGTGTTTCTCAAACCACACCCGAACAATAGCAGCCATATGACACGTCGCATTGTCTTGCTGGAACATGCCATCCCCGTCTGGGAAGACGGTCGCCATGTATGGGTGTATTTGATCTGCAATTATGGATAAATAACCGAATCGGTTGAGTGTCTCTTTCACAGGTATCAGTGGTCCCAGACAATGCCATGAGAACATCCCCATACCATGACGCTGCAGTCACCAGCCTGAATTCTTCCAACAATGGTTGCAGGATGCTTGTTCGCGGAGGTTTCTCGCCTCACCCGCCAACGGCCGTCACTTCTGTGGAGCAGAAATCATGACCCATCGGAGAAGGCAACCTTTTTCCAGTCAGAAGTGGTCCAGTTTCTGTACTGTTGGGCAAATTGAAGCAGTTTTTGGCGATGAATCTTCGTCAGCATGGGTGCGGTGACCATCCGTCTGCTGCGGAGGCCCATACGTAGTAGGTTCCTATATGATGTGGTTTTAGAGACATGCCTGGTAGCACTCTCGTTGGTTTGAGCGGTAAGTTGGTTCACTGCAGCTCTTCGGTTGGCCTTCACACACCTTTGCAGCCGATGTTCACCTCTCTCATCAATGGCACATGGTGCTCCACAGTTCCCATACCGTTTATTCTGAACGGTCCCATTTTCCCAGTCATGGTGCAGCAGCACGAGAACAGTTCACAAACTGCTAGGTTTCCGAAATATTGCCACCCTTAGCCCGAAAGCTGTTTATCATCCCCTTTTCCATATTTTTTTTAACATAGTGGAAACCTATCTTATATAGTCGCCTAACCAATTCCCAACACGTGACATAGTTCCTCGGCTGGGCAACCCCGAAGTCAAACGTACGGAGTGGTCATAATAATGTGACTCGACCCTGTAGTAGAGAATGGGTTCGGAACAATCTCATCCAGATTTAGAGTTCTACATACAGCCTTAAATATGAAGCCCAAAAATATTTGTTATGTGGTGATGGCAATTTGTGTTTTACATAATTATTTACGTGTATATAGCGATTCATACTTATCTCCTTCTGTAGCTGATAGAGAAGACATACGTCCAGGCACTGTGATTAGGAGAGATTGGCATACAAATTCAAAACAGTTGCTAAATTTATAGCAATATACTAATAGGTCTGTTACAGTTAAGCTAAACAAAACCGAGAAAATTATTTTATATCTGAGGGCAGAGTAGAATGGCAGGATTTAATGACAGCAAATGGAAGAGCTTAAGAATTCCCAAGCAATTTTATAAACTTAAACAATTAAATATTAAGTATGTAACAAGTTAATAAATCTGTGGTAAATGTAAAATAAACGAAACTTACTTCATCATGTGTTATCACTTCTTCCATTTCACCTTCTTCAACTTCATCTTTTTCAATTTGGTCCGCCTCCTTTTCAGAATCATCTATATTTGATACACTGTCTGTTGGAAGTTCTTGATCCATAGTAAACAGCAGCATATTATAATACCATAAGGATGGTGTATATATTTCCTCACTGGCACATCCACTACGTTGACTGTCGTGTACTTTTTTTAATTCTTTTCTAAAAGACCCACGAAGGCTCTGAATTTTCTTCACGACCAAGTCCTTGTTTGCATCTGGGAAACCACGTACTTGGCAAAATTCAACCATTTTTTTGTACGCCGCATCACGTAACTTTCTGTTTTTATAAACCTCACTTTTTACTTTCCACAAGCAAGGGAAAGATTTATACAGCTTAATGAAATCAGCAATTAAATCTTTACTCCAAAGACGAACATCCATATTTAAAGAAAGAAATGTGCAAAACACTAGAGAAGAATCGACTGTGTATGTATAAAAGATCTCAAAAAAAGTATTTGCAAAATGCGGCCTTTTAACACACGATCTTTCGCGCACGCCAGGCGCGCCCAGGATTGCGCGAGAAAAAAGAGCGTGGACCCAATCCTGCGCGATTGCGTTTGTTGAGTAAAAGCAAGGACCTTCTTTCCCAAGTGAAAGCGCGCCGACTTGATGGCGCGAGGAAATGAATGCATGTGTAATTATCGACTTCTCGCGTGAAAACGGAGAGCGTGGAGCGCTTGCCAGTTGAAGAGTTTAATTTGGCGTGTGCGGTTTCGCCGTGAACTCGGGTGCGTTTTCCGGGCAAAAATGGCATTTCAAAGAAGAAAAAATATTACATTGGCATTTTTAATTTGGCACAAAAGAAAATTGTTTTCTTAACCGATTTAATTTTTAAATTTTCATTTTATTTCCATCTCGGTATGTGATACACAAAAATAAATTTATAATTTTTAACCATTCAAATCAAAAAAATTATTGAAAAAACTATTACGCAATCAAACAAGTACAAGTAAAATCAAAATATTTGAAAAGAAAAAAAATGACCCTTTCAAAGAGTATTTAAAAAATCTTTAACTTCCATCCTTCGTTTATGCTTCAAAACAAATTTATGCAGTATTTCTTGTGTGTCAACTGAGATAGCATTATGAATGTGCAACAATTATTTGTCATAGTTGACCTCAAATATGTTTTGACTCTACGTAATATGCTAAAAGCCCGTTCAGCTTCACAACTGGTTACGGGAAGCACAATAAGAAGTCACAAAACATTCGCAAATTGTAAGTTTGAGGCTGCTTTAAGTGTCTGAGGAATTGAAAATTTTTGTCCAATAATTTTTCCACAAATTAATTTCAGCATGGAATGTTTTTGAATCAGGAAGATAATTTTCTGTGAGTTATTTTTAGTTAATAATTTTTCATATTTTTGGCGCCTCTCCTTTAAACAAGGGGGGGGGGTTCTGGGCAACCAGGAAACCCCTCTAAATACGCCCCCATTTGGGTGAAGGAATATAGATGCCGTTTTGGTCATCTACCCTTGATACATGAATTACGTGAAAATTATCGGAAGAGTTCAAAAATTACTTGCAGATGAATAGTTCATCTTTTGACACCTTACTCAAAAAAGTGGAATCCAAAATCGACGAACATCCATGTTTAAAGAAAAAAATGTGCAAAACACTAGATGAGAATCTACTACACGCTTTGAGAAGAGTGTTTGTGTTTGTGTGTGTAAAGGCTCTCTCAGAGGACTGTGAGAGGATTGCGTGCGCGCTTAACCGCAAGTATTCGTCTGGCCTTGCAACTGCCTTTACATGCTCGCTCTTTCCCGTGCGAAAGCGTGCACACAGCTCTTTTGCGCACGAAAGCGTTGATGTAGCCTATGGCGTTGATGTTGGATAGGAGATGGAAGTTAACAGTTTCTCCAGGGATGGATGAAAGTTATCAGTTCCCCACCCTTCATCTGTTCTTGGTTTCTCTGATGCTGATGACTAAAAAGTGAAGAAGAAAAAAGAAGTAAAAATAGATCTGTAAAAAGTTATAATAAAAAAGAAAAAGAATGGAGAGAAGAAGAGAAGGAAAAAGCAGGAGAGAATTTTTTTGAGTCTGTAATAAAAAGACTTAACTGTAGAAAGCATGTTAAAGTTGGGGGGGGGGGCACTTTTTCTCTCCAGAACTGAATAGATTTTATATAATTGGTCCCTATGGGAAATCGAGTTTCATTTTACGTCCGGCTCGATTTACGTCCGCCGTTCCGGAACGGATTACGGACGTAAAACAGGGGCCTACTGTCGTGTCATCTCAGTGTCTGGATCTGAAGAAGGATACAGTTGTATTCGGAAACGTTAATCCTTTACACTCACTCACCAAAAGGCAGGTGCACAGGACTCCTTGATATCACACAATCACTGTAAGCAAAACTAGCTGCAGAAATATCAGCACGCCGAGAGCTATCCGCATTTGAACGGGGGATGATTGTTGGTGCCAGACGGATGGGTGCCTCAATATCAGATGTAGCCACCACCCTGCAATTTTCCCGCACAACTGTTGCAAGGGTCTATCGAGAGTACACCAAACGAGGGGTTACAACCCATGTCGGACAGCGGACGGGCCGCCCACGTCTCATTGATGCCAGAGGTGCTCGCCAGGTCACCGGCTTGCAACTGCTGACCGAAGGGCGACAGTGGGCCAAATCACCATGCGGTACAGCCAGGGACGTCCCACAACTGTGTCCGTGACGACAATTCGGCGAACCTTTGCAGCTGCAGGCTTTGGGAGCAGGTGCCATTCTTGACAGCTGCACATCGTCGGCAACGCCTAGCCTGGGCCAACCATCATCGACATTGGACCGCTGAGGACTGGCGAAGGGTTGCCTGGTCCGACGAATCACGGTTTCAGCTGTATCGGCCCGATGGTCGTGTCCGTGTCTGGCGCAGGCCACACGAAGCCAAGGACCCCGCTCGTCAGATGGGGACCACTCAGGCAGTTGTGGAGGCTCCTTACTGGTCTGGGTGTTTCTCGTGGCATGCAATGGGTCCATTGGTGCATCTGACATCCACTCTGCTTGCTACTTCCTACGTCGATCTGCTTGGAGACCACCTGTACTCCTTCATGAACTGTTTTTTACCCTTCCATCAAGATAAAGCGTCTCCACACTTGTGACACGGCAGTGGTGGAGGAACATGCTACCGACTTCACGACAATGATTTGGCCTCCACGTTCCTCCAAGATAATGTGCAATCCCATTGAACATTTGTGGGACGTCATCGAACGATCTGTCAGGTTGTCACCAACACAACTGGTAAATGCAGCATCGTTTTGGAGTGCAGTGGAGGCGGCATGGCTTGCAGTGACTGTGGATGTGTTCCGGCGATACTGGTAGACTCTCTTCCACGACTGGTCGCTGCCGTTATCCGGGCCAGAGGGGCCCAACGCGTTATTAGGCAGGTGTGCTATGACTTTTGGTGAGTGAGTGTATTGTTTTCCTATTTTGATGAATTTTTTTGTCACGAATTTCGGTAACTCTCTGGATGAGAACGTTGTCATCATGGAACGTTTTGCTTAATGTTTTTTGTGTACGATACTTAAAAACGAACGAACCAAATGACTTCAATGCTGTGTTTGCTGCAGCTCCTCCTCCGAAATCGACAATTCCGAATGCAGACACACCCGGACCCTCTAGGCAAAGGATGGCTCCAAGCATACTCCGAGCGTTGTTCAGAAGGTGAGGCAATTTGTCACAAAGGAAACCCCCATGGTCGATTGCAAAACGTGCAGGCATGTCTCAGTCATAAAATAACCCATAAAGATCTTCAGATCCAAAAACGTTTTAAATCGTTTAAAAACGTTTTGCCAGCTGCAGAGAGATAATTGAATTGCAGTCTGCAGGCAGTCTTGTTACCCTTGCTAGTGACTTCTAAGAGGAAAACAGCCATTTAAGATGCCACTCTGTCCTCTATTAAGTCCAGGTTGGACAATCTTGATTACTAACTTCCACGAAGAAACACCAACGTTCCTAACGTCAACCGTTCTTTTCAGGTCTGCCTTAGGACTTCCTTTTCTGGTTCTGTAATCTAATAACTTGAGCCTTATTGGACACCCTTATCTCGTTATTAAGTAGCGGAAGAATGGAGCTCCTTATTGGTTTTACAATGTCCGTCCCTTTCATAATTTCCGCATTTTTGAGGTAGAAGATTGAAATTCGGAATTTAGCTTACTCTTTGTATGTGCACCTTCACTATTTAGTTTGGTTTTGTTTAGCCCACTGGAGGTTAGGAATTAGAAGGGACCAAAAGGTCTACGTGTATTTATGTATGTAAAAGAGTGAAATTCGGTATGCAGATTCCTCTATGCAAGATCTCCATTAGTATGAAGTTTGGGCTAAATTGTCCCAATGGGGTCGGAGTTGTGGGGGTGGCAGTCACTTGGTCTTTAGAACTATGGCAATATATGGCATGCGACATATCATTCGATCTGAAATAATGAGAAAGGATAGAAGATAGAGCTCTTATACATTTTCTAAACACCACGTTCGAGAAAATCATTTTTTCGATTAAAAACACGTGGGGGGGGGGGGTTAAAAAGTGCAGATAAAAGCACAAAAGGGTAAAAATAGTTGATCTAAGGGCTCCCGCTACTTTCCTCGGGAGGATTAATTTCTTGTTTTATAAATTTCCGATATCGTTTTTGTTTTGTAGTTGTGATAATTGTGTAATACCAAAACGAAAAAGGTTACCTATCATTTATCTTAGGGCCTCTTTGTCTATTTGTATTCTTTTGATATTCAGTGATGTTAGAGCTTGGATATCACGAAGTTTCTTATAATAGCATAAAACCCCAAGGTGTATTACAGCTTTTTATTTCAAAACTGATAGGAAAATTAAACAATGAGGAATGCATATGCAGGGCCGTAGCCAG
>JAHWFO010037112.1:391102-530538 GCA_023313115.1 Rhysida immarginata
CAACAGTAGCACCAGAGACCATCAATAAGCTTATTGATGGTCTCTGACTAGTACGAAGTTTCTCCTTTGAAATGGCTGCAACATGAGAATGATGTTGGTTTTCAGTTCAGGCAAGGTCTATACGCCTCCACGATAAACACGATCCTTCAGCCCCCCCCCCCCCCCCCCAGTCAGGAGTCACATTGTCTGGATTAAAGTCTGGGGAACGGGCAGCACACCCAACTCCCTTGTCTCTTCAAATTTCTGCATCATCTTTCGTAAACATCTCACTGTCATGGATCCTGTTCGCAATCCCTTCACACGCCGATATTCTCGCAGTGCTGTTGTACTATTGCTGCTCTTCTGGTAATAGAGCTTCACCAGGAGAGCTTGTTCTTTCTTTCCCAATGGCATGTTAACCCCTCGTGGCAATCATATGCACTAATAAATTTTCTGTTGGAATTATCTTTCCCATGCTCTGCATAGCCTATACACAAAGTTTCATCACTATCCGTACAATAATGTGGTCTGTAGCCCGCGCAGAAGTGGGATACTTTAATTATAATCACCCGGTAGTCTACATGTATCAGTGCCTAAAAATTCATGAAAACGGTCCTCAGACCACAATGGAACCACCACCAGCCTGTATCACAGACACTGTACAGGTCAGATCCATTGTGTGATTTAGTGGGCCATGTAACGTTTTTCTAATCAGTGGCGGCTTTGGGGATAGTCCAGTGCAAATGATTAAGAGCCCATTATGACAACTTTTTTTGTGCTGAAAGGCAAGGTACCTATGGGTAACAGCCAATATCGGATGCTAAATGCATTCTAAAATTCTCTGTAGTCCTAGCTTTACTATTTTACTGATCAAATTATTCATGAATGGCTACTTGCTGATTGTTGTGTCCTTTCCAAGCACTGCTGATCCTGGTCATTTTTTCAGCCACAGCCTTTTATCCATCTCAGAATGACAAATTATGTCCCAGCTGATGTAGCCACTTGTTGCAGCTGGAACCAAGTCACTGTCACCATAAAGTGAGTATTGGAGAGATGTTATTTCAGGGATTCACATAGCTGCCTGGAACACTAGCACCATCCTTGAAAAATACACGTTACTTATATTACAGTGGCTTAGTTTACTTCTTACCAAAATCGACATCCAGAACTTGATGATATATCCTATATTTGAAAAGGCGATGAAGTGATTCCCCAACATCAGTCTGCCTAGTATATTAATAGTCTGCCTAACCTATCCAAATTTTTTAATGTCAGTTTTTTCTTTCTAAACAGATTTTCCAGGAGACGACTTCATCAACCAAAGTGGTGGAATTTTATTTCCTGCAATTGATGTTTATGAGCAGCTGCTAACTAAGTAATAATTTTCCTTCTATTACCATTAAAACTTATTTGGGTATCTTTATTCTGAATCTTAAGTAGTGGGTGATTTCAAGAAACCGCCTTCCATGAATTTCTCATGGGAATTTCAAACAATTGATGAATTCTACCATTTAACATGGATGACATTACAGCATTTAAAAACACCATTTGACATTTCATCATTAAAGCAGGTCTTGCTGCAGTTTTTGTGGAGCCTGAAGCAAAAAGAATTAGTTAGACCCTACAAGAACATAAAAACAATATCGGGAATGATGAGTTGCATAGGACAAATTTCTCTTTGGTGAATTGGCCCTATCTTATAATCAGCTGATCCTGTTTAAAGTAAAGATTAATCAAATGCATTGAATGGCTCTTATTAGCTACATCACTCATAGTAAAGTGAACAGCTCCGATTATTTGGAGACGTGACTAAATTACAGAGTGTTGTTAGGGAGGTTGTTACTAAGTTACAGAGACAGAAAAGGTGGAAAAACCCCTTTTGCCACCATCGAGTGTGTTCAATCTAGTAACATGCATCGCTGCTATTGCCCTGCATCACAGTTTGCACTGTAGGAGGCTAGAATGCAGAAAACTAGAATCAATTAGTAACTACTTCTGCTTACATGCTTTCCAAAGACCCTCCCCTGTTCGTGGTCGTCTCGTTCCGAGGGACCGTTTAAGTAAGCCAAAGCCACAAAAATCCATAGGCGATGCGTCCGGTGACTTGACGGGTATTTCGCTGAATGGAATGAAGTCCTAATAGTTTGTGGCAAGTGAAAATACGTAAGTGCGACTGAAATTGAGGAAAGAATGAATTCTCGGATGTCCGGATGTGCTGTTCTGTCCGACACTGATCATGAGCCTTATGGCGATACTGCAGTTTTCAGCTTTTCGACTGTTTCAGCTTTTCGATATGTGGGGATGTGTCGGTTGATTTTCTAAAGTCACCATAGCTCGAACTCTCTTATGTTGGCCGCATTACGGTTAAGCTGGATTCTGTTTCTGGTTAGTTTTATATCACAACCCCTATCCTGTAGTGGAAGCTGCTTGTTCCTCTGAACAACATTACTGATGGCACCTTTACTTATTACATCTTGCTCCTTGCACTTTCCAATTTTAGGGAATAACTGAAACCCATGTCGGAAAGAGTGCATATGCACCCTTCCCCAAACTAGTTCAATTTTGCAATTATTTTAGGTTAAACATCGTTCATCTGTATTTGAAAAATAATATAGAAAGTTATGAAATGGTTTACTATCTTATGCTTTAGCTTAAACAAATATAAATTACTAAAGCTAAGTTTTTAATTCTTCATTTTATTTGGCTTATTAATAAATTTGATTAACTAAGATATTTACACTTTTGTGTTCACATTAAAATAATTTTTTATTTGCTTTTTTAATCATCTTCTAGATCAGGAGCTAAAAACCGAAATGAATTGGAGAACATATGGGAAAAAAATTTTAGGTAATTTTTCAAACATTTTAATAAATGTCTGTATTTAAATTTTTTTTTAAAGAAGTCTTAATGTATAGACCCCCTTATTTCAAAACAGTTATTCTATGACCTGGACACTTGTAGATTTCATTTTTTCAAATCTGCAAGTAATGAACATAAACTTTGATCAAAAGAGCTATTCCCATTTGCCATTGGGATTCCACCACAATTTTACAGCATAATGAGACACTGTAACTAATTAAAGCAAAAGCTTCTGAAAGTAACGACACCTTGAGCATTAAAGTCCGTCAACTCTATTAGAACCTTGGTCAAGTTGAAGTTAACATTGTTGTTGTTGCTTTTTTGCGAATTGCCGGAATTTATGGAATTCGGATGCTTTCGGACGCAATAGAACATTTGAATACGCATTTAATGGCAGTAGAGCGTTTTGTGGAAATTTGCGGAACATCTTCAAAATTGGGATTAAAAAAAATCAATATTGCTCCAGTTTGAGGCGATTTGATCGATTTTCCAAAAAAAATTTAATTAATTTCGATCCCAATTTCAGAGGTGTTCCGCAAATTTCCGCAAAACTGCTATAGTGCAATTACATGCGCACTCAAATGTTCTATAAGAAAAGTGTGGATCATTAATTATAATAAACAAGAAATAATCCCCTCCTGCTCCAAGGATATAGGAAAGTATCAGAAGCCCTTAAATCATCTATTTTAACTCCTTTTTCTGCACTTTTCAACCCCCCCCCCCAATTTTTTTAAATTAAAGAAACTGATTTCCTTGAATGTAGTATTTAGAAAATGTAAAAGAGCTTTATTTTATTTCATTTCTCATCATTTTCGATCGAATGACATATCACATGACATACACTGAAATATCACTGAGGGAAGGGTCTTCCTCCTCTGAGAATCAGTGAGGTGTTGGAAATTTTAACAAAACATATAATTCCTGTCCTTTGTGCTTTTCTTAGAATTGATAGTTAGTAAAATTTAACATTTTCTTGAAAAGCTTTAAAAATGAGCGGTAAATGGAAATAATGGAAAGTTAGCAGACTATTGAGAAACAGTGGAAAGGCAGCAGAGAAAGCAGTGTATCGATTTTTCCAGTACACTGCTTCAACTAAACAAGTGGTGAGTGACCCTGTGACCGTCGATGCAAATGTGTCAACAGAAGAAACTGCGACTGCCAGATCACACCAAGTGATGAATGCACCAGTTTTGCTTCAAGACCTCGAGAGCAGAGTGTGAATTGCAAAAGTACCAATTAGAAAAATTCCGCGACCTGGATTCGAACCAGAAACCGCGACTGTCATGGTCGACGTCTCTATCAACTGGGCTATCACAGACACTTGAACAGCCATGTTGTCACTAAGTGTCTTAAAGACAACCAAGTTGTCAAGAAGGAAAGCCCAATGGGAGGTGGGCACCCGGTTCACAGATCGTGAATTTCTCCTATCCAAACCATCAGAAAGTTTGATGAACACACAATAAGAAATAAAGAAATTAAACTGGAGCAAACACCAAACATTAGGTAAAGACTACTTGGTTGTCTTTAAGACACTAAGTGATAGCATGGCTGTTCAGGTGTCTGTGATAGCCCAATTAGTAGAGGCGTCGACCATGATTTTTCTATCCATTTTTCTAATTAATATCATTTACCTGATGCTTGGAGTTTGCTCCAGTTTAATTTCTTTATTTCCTAACAGTTTATCAGTTGTTGGAATTGCAGAATACACAGACACAAATGATCATGTACATCCATCGCCACCCAAGAAGAAAATTTTGGAATTGTGGAATTTTTAGATAAACAAATGAATTTTTAAAGGTCAGGTCACACAAAATAGAAGAACTACAGCCATAGCCAGGGCTGAAAAAACGTCGGATCAAACTATTGTTTCATTTTCATCCTATTTCCTCCCAATTTCGTAGCCTTACACATTATTCCACAATTGTTTCTCCTGCACTATGGGTAAACTCGCTCAGCTATACACAACATTCCGATACGAACCGGGGAGAACTGTTACAGGGCCATCCATTAGGAACATTTTAAAAGGTTTTTTTTCGGTTTTTCTATATGAATTTTTACTGTTTTAATGTGTTAATTTTTACTGTACATTCCAATTCAGATATTGCAAACTTTCATCAAAAAAGAGCCCGAGCAACGCTGGGTATATCAGCTAGTGTCAACTTAAATGAAATAATGACATAGGGAATAATGACACTTTACAAAGTCATTATAAATTGCAAGAAATTTAAAAGACCACATTTCAAACTTACCCTTTGAACACATTTTATTTGCCATTTACTTAAAAGTATTTATCATAAAGTACTGATTTCTTTATTCTCTACCAATGAAATATATATATTCATTTTATTCTTAGGGATTTGAATTTGCAAGCTGAAACAAACGAGTTATTTACTGTGGAGGTATGACATTGCTTATTTAATTCCATATAACTTAATTGAAACCAAATTTAATTTGATTTTTTTTGTCTTATGAAAAATTAATATTTTCTACAGAATGAATGGAATTGTTTCCTCCAAAAAGAAGATAACCTGTTATTTAAAGAGCATCTTGCATCATATGAAACAAAAAATTTTACAAGCTATCCACTGCTAAATGTTTGCACTGGACAATACACAACACTTAATGAAAACATCCAAGAATGCTTCACTGTCGTAATTTTTTTGAGACATTATGCTTGACTGCCTTGACGAGACCATGTTAATGAAATTCAAAAGAATTTGGTAGGTTTTGACCTTAAAATTTGAAATATAGAGGAAAAAACTGAAAATTTAGCAGAAAATTTTTTACATTTCACAGAAACGTTTTAGTGATGCACACACTAAAATCATAATAATTAGCTTCAATTCCTCTGATGTAATTACACAATGGATCAAGGAAACAAACTGCACTTTGAATGTCTACATGGATAGTGAAAGAATGGTAAGCAACTCAAAATTGAAGCATTTTCTCAAACAATGCAAACTGTATAATATTTACTTTGGATTTCTTACAAGAAAACGTTTCAAATCATGTACTATCGAATGCCGATAGAGCATAAATATACATAGAGCTGACTCTTCGCAAAATTTTATGTAACGGAATAAGAGGGCAAGTAAAAAATTATCTACGCTTTTGCCATAACACGTCTTCAGGTACTGCCTTCTGCGTATGCATGCTTGGTACGACCGTGACCACCGATAAAGAAGGCCTCCGCAATGAAACTGAATACATTGTTACATCATCATAGATAGTGCAAATTCAGGGCTTATTATTGGTAGAAATACGAATAACAATGCACTATCTATGTGATGCTACAATGTATTCAGTTTCATTGCGGAGGCCTTCTCTCTCGGTGGTCACGGTACGACTGCAGTCACGTGTGCAAAATTTGATCCCGATCGCGCTATTTGCCTTTTGGATATTAAAGTGTATATATACATGTATCTGCTCCGCTGGTGGTGCTTTGATGGGCAGAACCATGACTGAGGTTCAAAGATGATGCTACCTCATCGATGTTAACTCGTCTATTCGCCAGAACCATCTCTCAAGCTTAGCTTGCTGAATCTTGTCATCCATGGTGGAATTTAACGAAAGTCCTGCTACCTCTTCGTTAGATTTGTTCATCACACTTGTCCATCCAGTTTCAAACATCTCGATCCACGAAAAAACATTCGTATTTGATACAGGGTGTCCAACAGGTCTGGTCCCTGTATCGTGATAAAAGTCTACGATGAATTTCAGCCCCTTTCAAACTCTCTGACCAGAAAAATTGGATCACTGCTTGTAGTTCCTTCTTGGTGCAAATTGTTAGTGCAGTGGATATGTTTACACGGCAATAACTGGATGGCAAAGGGCATAATCAGGATCAAATTTCGTACACATGACCACAGTCGCACCTACTTAAGAATTATGCAGAAGGTAGTATGACAACCATGAAGGTGTGTTATGGCAAAAGTGTAGCTAATTTCAAAAATGGAAGTTTCGGACCTACAATGTCAATATCTTGAAGATGGGCCGATTGTTAAGGTCTAAAACAATCTTTACAGTAGCAGCCCACAAAAGAATGGTCTTATCATGAATTCTGCCTCCTCAGCTTTTTACTTCCTATATTTTAGAGAATACTTCATCTTCAATTTGTCTGCTATCGTTGGTTGTGTCAGAGTATCCTTATACTTCTGCAAAGTCGACCCATTAAAACTCTTCTCTTCAGTGCCTGAACAGTAGAAAATTTATAGTGCCTGGCACGAAAGAAAAAGGAAGCTGGTGCATGTGTAAGTGAATAAAACTCATTCAACTAATCAGAAACGAACTGAAAACGAGATATTACTTATACCTGGCATCAGTAGTAAGTAATGCCCTGATTCCTGTCCGTTTCTGATTGGTTGAACGAGTTTTATTCATTTACACATGCGCCAGTTTCCTTTTTCTTTCGTGCCGAACACTATAAATCCGAGAGAACAGTCGATTGTTTTTGTTTTTTTTTCTGGACAGATATTAGAGGATCATTATTCCCATCTTTTTCTCTCTGCTGCTTTGTCGAAATTCTGTATACATCAGCTTGGAGAAGTTTCAGCTTGGATATTTTAACGGACGAGGGGTGATAAGAGGAGCTACTGCTCTCTTGGCTCTCCGCTCTTTCCTTTTGAGTGAGCTTTCTATGTCATTTAATTCCTTTCTTATATCAACGTTGATATCTAAAGTTTGTACTCCTCTATTAAATTTTCTAATTTTTTGATATTAATATCTCTATTGCCTGTAGCTCGTTGCACATAATCCAGTTTTTGTAAGCTCTATTGAATGCATTACCTCCAGTTTTGCAACACTTGCATGATTCAAAACGTTTTCTTATATGTACAGTGAATGGTGTGAACTTTCATTAACCAGATTAACCTTGCTATGAAGAAAACAAGTACAAACAGATTATTGTATCAATATGCGGGAGCATTAAGGAAAAGGTGATAGGTAATAAGAAAAAACTTACTCTAAAGACTGGAAATAGCTTGCTATAGAATTATTTGGATGTTGTTCACACAATTTCACAATTTTACATAAACATTAAAAGTTATTGATTCATTCGACTTGTTGAAGGCATGCAACTTGAATAGCAATGATGTAGAAATCGGCCATGATAAGATATAGTTCCGAAAAGGTATCTATGCATGCATTATTAAATAAAAAGTATAAAATGTCAAATGATGTATTAAGGTTGTAAAATATGAAGAGCAAATATTAGTATGTAAAAATTTTAATCAGCCACGCATGCCATAGTACTTATCATATCAAGGTTGCATACTCATTCATGTCTGCAATTTTTATTTTCAGGAAAAAAACTTTGTTATATGGACTTGCAATTATAAATTTGGTGTTATGTAGAATCCTGTTATATAGAGGGAACACTATATTTGAAAATAAATTAATATAAAATTTTTACTTGCTTTTCAGCTGTACAAAGCATTTGGTCTTAAAAGGTCCTTGTTCCAGGTAATTTTAAATATTTGTAATTTAATTTCCTTTATAGAAGCTGTTGTTTAAAAGTTATTATTTTAATAGGTTTGGCAGTATTCAAGTATCTTGTATTATGCTGAACAACTGATTGCCTCAAGATCTTTACCACAGCCTTTACCCAATTTTCAGGATGACATTTATCAGGTTCTACATTTATTATAATCAAAAGGCAGTTTTATATAGGGAATTTCAAACCTCTACAGTAAAAATTCTATAGAGGACCGTAAGCTGAGTATTTTGAGATAATGAAATATCAGGGAAATATATGAGGAGATATCAGAAAGTACTGCCCTTTATTTTTTGAAAAGAAAATTACAAAGCATACAGGTAAATAAGTAAGTGCAACTGAAACTACACATCTTTATCTACTTTGACGATTTAGGCATTTATCCCAATGCTGCACCAGTTTCAGAGTATCCCCCTCATAGAACTCCATTGGCTGTCTTCATACGGCAGATTTGAGTTCCTTGTCAGTCTCAAACTTCTGACCATCCTGAAATCTCTTTATGATGGAAGTCCGAGGGCACTAAGTCCGGACTGTAGGGTGGGTGATCCAGAAACTCCCAATCTAAACGGACCAGTTTTGCTTCGACGATGTTGGCCATATGCAGGCATGCATTGTCATGAAGAAGTCGAACATCATTTCCTCTTTCTGGTTGCTTATCCCGAATAGTACACCACACTTTAGTCAAAGTTTCACAATACTTAGCGGTGTTGACGGTTGACCCATGAGGCAGGAACTCTGGGAGTAGGATGCCTTGCATATCCCAAAAAAATGTAAGCATAATCTTCTGAACTGAAAGAGAAACTTTGAATTTTTTTTGAACTGGAGAATATGGATGTTTCCATACAATGCTTTAGGCTCAAGTGTGAAGTTAAAGACCTAGGAATCATCTTCTATGAAAATGCCATTCAGAGACGCATTTTCCTCCAGGTTGTACCGCTACAAATGTTGCAGGCTGAATGCCATTCTGTTGCCATTCTGTTCTGGTTTCAGACTTTTTGGAATTCAATGCGAACAGGCTCTGTGGTATCCAAGCACCACATACCAAGCAGATCCATAGGATATGTGAAAAGTTTCACTCACTTCTTTCAAGGAAATGTAACGGTTTTCTCTGATTGTCTTGTTAATGTCCTCAATAATGGCTAGTGTTGCCGCTGACGCAGGTCACCCAGAACACTATTCATCGGCAAGGCTAACTTTTCCTTCCCGAAACATTGTACACCATTTTACACACATTAGAATAGTCCAGACAATTGGCACCATAAACCTCTACCATTTCCCCATGAATTTCAGCATTTTTCTTATCTTTCGCATAAAGAAACCTTATAAACAGCTGTGTTCTTCCACTGTATACGATGTGATAGTGGCAGCCATTTGTAAAACAACTGGTAGCATGCAAAGTGCATATGCTGGAACAGTTCTTGTTATGGAATGTCTGTGCATATATTCAGCCTTCTTTTTGGCTATGTTAACTTTTACACAGCGACTGTATTTTCTCCATTAAAAAATAAATGGTATTTCCAGTTTTCGTCTTTTCTGCCCAACTGAAAATTTCTGCTTTTAGGAGTTGGGTTGAGTTCAACTTTTGTGGCAGAAGCAGGGCAGAAACGGTTGCTCAGCCAATAGAAAATGATCTCTGCAGTGACGTCCTCTCTCTCACAAAATAAAAATAAAGGATGCTCAGCTCCCAAAGGTGAAAAGGCCGAGAAAGAAAATTGATGTGGAAATGCTAATAGAAGAGGTGTGTGAAATATATATTTTTCAATACAATTAATCAAATTAAATTGAATAAATAACAATTGAATGCAAAAAACTTGATATGATGATTGATGAGGAATGAACGGACTGTGTAATGTGTGCAGTCGAAGCTGACCGAAGCAGTGCATTTGGGTTGGGCAAGAATGCCAAATTACAACAAAGGATGGCGCTTGGGTAGCAGACTTCTGCTGTCTCATCTGTTTGAGTTTCTGCCATGTGGGACACCTCCAGAAGCAAAAAAAAAAAAAAAATACATCCTGGTTTCTGCTCTCATGTTTTCGGCTAGTGGAAACCACGCTTTACACCTCATAGAAACAGCATACATCTTGGTATTCAAATTGATGACCAGTTTCAATGCATACATATTGCTGCACTCTTTCAAATATACCTCATGTCTGTTGTACAGGAAGACAGACAGCTTGGACCCTGGTAAGCAGTATCACATTAGATTCTACTGGGGTTTCATACATCAACTTTATGTGCCCCCATACAGAAAAATCTATATGCGAGATCTGCTGATTGCACTGGCCATGAGAAGAACCTCCCCTTCAGATCCAATGATTAGAGAATCAGTTATCTAGGTGTTCATGGACATCAGCATCGAAGTGAGCAGTACACAGTCATGTAGCAGCCACATTCTAATGGACAACAAACCTCATGGTACCTGAAATATCATAATTTGTATGGTTGACCAGTATCACAATAATTGATGCTAACAATATATTGTCCACCAATCATATGAGAATGGCATCAACTCACTGATTGGTGGGGGAGCCTGGAAATCACGGACCTATTAGAGGACAGTCATGCTATCATCCGATTTGGTCAGATTGTTGAATTTACTTAGGAAATTAATGATATCATCTCTCTCAAAATAGATCTGGTTGTTCAATACTTTCATCTCGTGGTTCGCTTGGAGATGCTATTTGATTTCTAATCTCTTCATGGATCAGAATCTTCTCCTTCACTTTTCCTTTCCGTAGAATGTCTATGCATTTTTCAATATGCATTTTAAACCATTGATCTCCAAATACTCAGTTTGCAGTTTTGATATCTATAGAATTTTGACCCTGTAGAGAAATCCTATGTAATAACTTCATTTGGATATTTCAGATGGGAGGCAACTATATTTTTAATAAAAAGTGGGAAGCTATCATGGCATATCCAAGCAAAATACCAGCTGATCGACCTACCATTGATCAAATGTTGGAAGTAATAGCAGAAAATAAATAAATAAACAGAAAAAGACCAATGTTCTTATTGATAGACATCTTAGTGAAGATCTTTGTATAAAAAAAAAAAGAAAAAAATTAACAATAACTTGTTTAATAAATACCGGTAGTCTTTTCTTTCTCCTGTCCTCTTTTTCTTATTGTAACAATTTTGAAGGTTCCAGTGGAAAGTGCTAGTCAAGACACTGATACCTGAATGTCAAGTTACAAAATATAACTATTTTCTTTGAAATGTGCTTAAAATTCTTGCAACTTTACTAATAAAAATATTTTTTTCCATATTTATGATTTAAACTTTTTGCACAGCAATAAAACAACATTTTTCTATCGGAATAATTTCTCCAATATTTTTTTATTCATAATCTTTTCAATAAACATACCATGCATTATAAACTCTTTAATGTCAATCAATGCTAATCAATAAACCAACAATTTTTCCACACACACTCTGTATTAGAAACAAATGTCTTCACATAAACCAAAATTAGGAGCAGCACTGTTTTACCTACCAGTAACAATACTCAAATGGCTTTTACTTCATTATTTTTATATCGTTAATGAAGTCTTAACTTTTGATATGGTAAAGGAAAACATTTTTCCTATATGATTTTTCACTGTGTTTCTTCAACATATCCTGGCACAATATTCATCATGCTAAGTTTGATTTCATCCATCATTTTCAGAGTTTCATGAAGCTGCTGTTCACCCAATTCCAAGTGCAATACATTTGGCTTCTAGAACACAATATTTTTATCATCATTAAATTTAGCAGGATAGAAACAAAATTAAAAGATAAAAATTTACATTCAATAACATAAAAATAAAGTTGTGATAAATTTGCTCACGTTAACGTAAATAAATTTGTAATAACGTTAATGTAATGTAATATAAAGTACTTCTCAACTTCAGCACTTACAAGGGAATCATCCGAACTTGATCTCACAGTTTAAAACCAAATAGAAATATTTTATTCACCTAAAGCTACTGGCTGCCTTATCAAATAATAAATCACACAATTTTTGAGTTTTTGTAAATGTGCCACAAAATAAAACCGAAATCTTTGTTTGCGCACAAGCAGACACTGGGAGTGTTGGAATGGAGAGGAAAAGAAAAACTATAATTTTGCTGTACAATTCTCTGTCTCAAAATAATTTATAAGATTAAGTAAGCATCCATGAATGTTTTTTTGTTTAAAATCATAAAGCACCACAATACATACACTATCACCAACGCATTATATCCATGTTCATATTCTCGGCTGCCCTATTAGATCGACAATTCTGCTCTGTCTATTTTGTTTCACTCGTGAATACATGATGTCTGCCTCAGAAAATTTATGAAAATTACCGAAGCAAAATGTTATGGACCTCTCTTGCAAAAATCCTTCTAAAATCAATCAAATACAATAATAAATTAAGGAACTCTTATTAATTACTAACAGTTGTTGTTTTTTTTCGCTGGATGACAATTAGCTAATCTATTTTTAAAAAATAAACGTTTGCTTAGGAACTTCAAAATTAATTCAATTATCGTCCGCTCCTCCTTTATAGGAAGTAGTTCCATTGCTTTCTTGTGAAGTGTATTAGAGTGCATTGCTGAGTGGTGGAGAAAAGAAGTTCTGTCGAGCGCCAACATGTGTATTAATGAGCACACCGCTTCACCTATGGGAGCAACAATAGGATCTTCGTATGGCTAGGTGCACATAAACAAAGAAATTTCTTTCGTTTTTGCAGTTTATTTTGAGAGGAACAAACCAGTGTGGATTTCTTTCTTTCTTTCTTTTTTCTTCTTCAGGTGAATGAAATCTTTCGATTTAGTTTGAAACGGATACAGGTTCAGATGGTTCGCTTGTTAACAAATTATCATATTTTCCAGTTTATAAGGTGCTCATTTATAAAAGTCACACTAAAAAAAAATCTTCAAGCTTTATCTGCTAAGATGGAGAATGTCATAAATTGTACCAACTAGTTTGTGCATAAAGATCTGGAAAAAAAAAAAATAGACGAGGAGGAGTCTGGTTGGAATGCAAGAACCATGAACAACCAACATTCACTTTCCATTCAGTGAAAAAGAAATACATAGATGAATTATCTAAAGAGATTATAAAATCTAAGCTCTATAGAATATAGAGTGTGGTACGAGAATTGATTTCATTCAAATCGGAGTTCAATTTACAATCCACAGTCCAAACGTTAAATCATATGCTTCTTCATTTTGAAGAACTAAAGACTAAATTGCAAGTGCATAAAGAAAAATTCAGTTGCTGCAGGCTGAATTGAATAATTTGAAAGATGCCTTGTCAAATCCAAGTAAGAATGCTTCAACGACCATTACAAATGAAATTTTGTGGTACTGTCATTTAATTACAGCAGTTTAGTGTAATTATATAGTTGTCTTTTAGTATGGTTACAGCCTGATACTTCTTCTTCTTAATCCTTATCCTCTTTTTATCTTGCAGCATAGAGGCATTATTCTTTAATAATACAGTCTAGCAGGAGATTGATCTATTGCAGCTTAGCTCGTTCCCCAAGTGTTGTTAGTAATGTATTTGACTTGTCCAGCCATGCTTTCAGCAGGAGTTGAACCCATGACCTGCTTGTCTCGAGAGTGACTAAACCTGTGCCTCAGCACTCTTGGCTACTACACTGGCACAGCCTGAGGCTAATGAATTTCCCCTTCCTTAAATTAAAATATTCCCATTTTCCATTTAATTGTCCACTTTATTTTCTTTTTCATTTTCCATGTTTATTTAAATAACTATATACTAATGTTGAAAGCAAATGTTGTTAATATACACTGAGTGGGCAAAAAAATTATGACTACCTGAAGTTTGTAGGCAAATTAGCTATGATTTTGCACTGAAGTTGCTATAGAACCAGACCATTATAAACAGGGAAGCAAGTTGTTTACCATGACAGTAGAAGAGATTTGTTTCTGAAGATATGGGTAAACTATGCGATTTTAACAGCCTTTGAACGATGGGATGATTGGTGGCGCTTACAGCCATGGAGCGAGTTTCAGCAAAACAGCTGCATTTGTTATATGTTCAAGAGCAGCTGTTCTTAAAGTGTTTAAAGAGTGGATTGTCAGCTGAAAAACTGGGTCTGAACATGTGAACTGTGTCCACCAGTGGCTAGTCAGTGTTCAGGCAGAACTGAGAGTAGCAAGACTGGGACAAGACAACAGAAGGGCAACAGTGCATCAAATTACTGTAAATGTTAATCATGGATCCTCTCAAATGATCTCTGAACACACTGTTCACCATTTACTGCATCGTATGGAATATGGAAGCCGAAGGCCTGTTTTAACACCTTTGCTGTCTGCAGTTAACAAGATAAAGCTTCTCCAATTTGCACAGGAACAAAAGGATTGGACAGTCGAGAATTGGAGAAAAGTCATGTGGTCCAATGAATCACATTTCCAATTGCATCATGCAGATAGCAGAGTGAGAATTTGGCGAAAACCGCATGAAAGCATGGACACCACTTGCCCTTCAAGCTGGTAGGGGCAGTTATGGTTTGGGGCATGTTTTCCTGGCATGGTTTCGGGCCTTTTAATTTGTGTGGAACAAAGTCTGAATAGCACAATATATCTAAGTATTATTGCTGATCGTCTTCCTATTATGTTGATGGCATATCCCAACAAAGATGGCTTCTTTTAACAAAACAATGCACCATGCCACGGTGCTCGTATTGTGCAAGAGTGGTATCAAGAACATGATAGTGACTTTGCCTTGCTTACGTGGCCTCCACAATCACCAGATGTCAATCCAGTTGAGCATTTGTGGGACGAAGTTGAAAGAGCCATCAGGCAGGTGGTCCATAACCATCAAATCTCACACAACTGGATAGTGCTATTTATCAGGCATGATGTTGGATTCCTTGCATGACCTTTCACCATCTCGTGGAGCCAATGCCAAGAAGAATCGCCCCAGTATTGAAGGCAAAAGGTGGCCCAACGAAGTACTCGTGGGATGGTCATAATAATCTGGCCACTCAGTGTATATAAAATTTTGTGAAGAATTATTTTAACAGTCAACATGAAAAAGTAAAAAAGACATTCAAGGAAACATTCACTTAATAACTAGTATTCTTTAAATTTCAATCTAATGACAAAAGAGGAGGAGTAAAAGATGAGGAGGGATAAACTAATGCTTGTTCAAAATAATTGAAGACACTTAAAACTTATAGAAATTTTCATCTCTTACTTCTAGAAAACTACTTTCTGTCTGAAGCTCCAAAATGGCTGTTGGAATGTTTATAGTGGTTCCCCCTTTTGAATGAGTTTTAATGTCTATTCTCCAGTTCATTTCTTTTAATGATTTCCTCCATGAAAGAGAATTGACAATGTGTTCATGAATCTGTTCCTTGTGATTTTTCCAAAATTCAGTTAACACAGAAGCTTCCTCTTCAGTTAATTTGGTGTCTTTACGTCTCATTTGAGATGTGAGGAATGCATCCAGCTGTTTGAAATCCATATTTGATGTAATCATGCTCTAAAATGCCCAGAAAAAATATACTTTGTATAATTAAATACATATAGGAAGATCCAAAGTAACAGAAAAATAAAAAATCAATCATTTGTAAAGTATAAACTAGTATCACATTGCAATTTTCACAGAAATGCACAGAAAATTTAATTGCCAAAATAGTTGCATTTGTCACCAACAGGTTGCATTTCAGTTGTGTCAGTTATTTGTAGAGTGGTGCAACTCAGTTTACAACGCAGGTAGGATTACAAATGTTCAATGGGGCGGCTATCATTAATGAGTATGACTAACAGAGGAGCCAAGGCTCTGCACAGCAATGAAGAGTTTTCAGATGTTATTCCTTTCACATGATGGTAAATAGCTTCTTTCAACATAGCCAATGTCATCGGCTAACCTTCAAGTAGCCCAATAATCCAAAGTTACAAAATTGGAGACTTGGTGGCCAAACAGATTGATCGATGTTCGCAGTCTCGCACCAGTTGAGGAGTGGCAGCTAGGTACAGCACCACATGATGATGACAAATGTAAACTATTCTGGCAATAAATTTTTTTTGTTAATAAAAAAAAAAAAGTTGTTTTGTGCATATTCCCATGTCTTTCTGTCTATACTTTGCAAATTATTTAATTTTTACTTATTCTGTTGTTTTTGGATCACCTTGTATACAAGTGAATTCTTTTCTGATCACAGGAGAAAAAAATGAAACTTAATCAAATAATTACATACCACATCAAAAAGTTCCATTATGTATTAGAAAATGTATGAGGGGCAGTCATAAAGCCATTACAATTAACATGAAAGAACGATTGTTTTTGAAAATGTGTGGTGCCACTGGGAAGCGACATCCCTCGAGTACTGGAAGGATACAAAGCGGCATTTGGTGCAATACCACTAAATTCCGCCAGAGCGTCGGAAGCAACATAGCGCAGCCCATCGGAAAATTGATAAGGTTCCTGTATTTGAGGGGGAACAACACCAAACAAATCCATGAGGAGTTAGCGACTGTTTATGGTGACAATGTCCCATCATACGAGCCAGTCGCTATGTGGCATCAACATTTCCAGTGCGGCCAGACAAGAATGGAAGAGGAACTTCACAGCAGATGCCCCTCCATCTGTGACGAACCACACATTGTGAAGCAAATGGAGAGGACAGCCCTCTTAGACCGCCGTATCTGTGGAACAGAGCAAGGTGTCCATACGGGTCAGACTTCTGCACGACAATGCACCAGCACATTCTGCACATGAGACCATGCACATTGCGGGAGAGCTCAGGTTTGAAATACTGCCCCAATTGCCGTACTCACCTGACCTGGTCCCAAACGACGTCTTCCTCTTCCCTTATCTGAAGAACCTGCTTCGTGGATGGCATTTCCAAGATGACAACGAGGTCATCTTCGAGGTGGAGCAGTTCCTCAACAGCCAAAAGGAGGACTTCTATGAAAATGGTATCCAGCAAGTCGTCCACCGTTGGGAATAGTGTGTGGCCCTGGGAGGTGCATATGTGGATAAGGACTGAACTGTGCAGCATAATCCCATTTCTCAACCTTCCGGGTGATTGTAATGACTTTATGATCACCACTCATATGTGGATAGCAAAACATTTTTTGAAAATCAAATTTGTGAACACATAGGATTTGTCATTATTTTCAATGAGAGATTTTAAGTTCATTCATCACCATCATATTCAATAATAAATGTAGATATTCACAAATTGAAGAATCCCCTTTTCAACACCTAAATTAACATATTCAATGTTTATCAATCCACTGCTGAATGTAGATCTCCTCTAAATGTTTCCAGTGTGCTCTGTCTTGGCTTTGCTTTTCCCAATTGATGCTAACCAGTTAGCCGATATCGTTGCTCCATTTAGTATGGGGTCATAGTCATGGTCCTCTGATATTTCAAATTCATTATCAAATAACGAGCAACAATTAAAATGAAACATGCACTTGAAAAACATGGATACATTCTTTCTTGCTTTTTCTGTTCAGTATTAAAAATTTTACTATCTACTTAAAATTTAATGCAAATAAACTACACATTTCAATCACTAAATCATAAAAAAACTACAGCAGAGATGTGGATGCAGTTTTTTCATCCGTTCTGCTCTGCTGTCACTGTTATCCTGTGAGCATTTGTTAAGTACCATTTTTAAATTTATTTATGTTCAAATTTATTTTTAAATTTTTGAGACCAAATTTATTGGTTGTAAATTTGGCCTCCAAATTCTGGCCACCAAGGAATGATTTCAGGTTCAAAAAGAGATGAAAGTTGCTTGGTAAAAGTGGCCAGAAATTCAACAACAATGTCAGGGTAAAAGAAGCTGTCACTACATGGTTGACTCACAGGCAGTGGCTCTTTTTGAAGAGGGATACAATAACTCTTGCTTCACTATGATAAGTGTCTTCAAAATGGTGGGAGCTGTGTACAAAAAACAGTTCAAGTATGGAGATTTTTTTTGTGATAAATTTTTTTTCTGAATGTGTATCTGCTTTTTTTGTACTACCAAACAGAACTTACTTTGTGGACACACCTCGTATCATGAATAAACAGTGTTTTGTTTGTTTATCAACTATTTGTGATCTGCTTTCAATTTGTCACACTTATCAACCATTCTAACACCTAAGAATTTCCTTGTGATTCAGAGTAACATTTACTGGTAACATACAAATAATTCAAAAATACCTTCAGAAAGTTGGACATTTTAGTTTGATAATTCTGGAATTCATCTTTGGATAAGTTATGGAAAAAGTCTTCTTTTAATTTATCAAAATCAACATGTCCAGTCGTATATTGTTGCCGAGCACACATTTCTAGAAGTTTATATAAAGGAGACGGATTCTCCTTCTTTTCACTTTTTAATGGCAAAGGCTCATCTTCTTGCTTCTCGTGGGATATCTCACTTTTAGGTATGTCTTGATTTTCATCCATCTTGTCAATCTTTGAAAATAAATAAAATTAAAAAAAAACAAAACAAAATGTTAACACTGTTTGTTTTTTTTTGTAGTTTCAAACTGGATTTAACCTCTAAGCGAAAATATTGCTCTACAAGAATTTAGCATTATTCCACTATATTATAATGCAACAAGTTATGACCTATGCTCCCCTCTTCATTAGCAGCTTTCCATCAACTTCTCTCCTGCATGCACTTACAGTGAGTGGACAATTTATTAGGAACACCACTTAATATCATATTGCACATCCTCAACCTGCTATAACTGCTCAATTCATCAGGGCATGAAATCCAAAAGTTTCCAAAAATAATCTTCCAAGTACTTTACCCCATTCCTCAATGATGGCAGCATGCAACTTCAGCAGACTGGAGACTAATAATTTTGAATGCAGATGTCCCATTAACGAGATCCTATAAATGCTCAAATGAATTCAGTTCTGACGATTACAATGGCCATGGAAGAAGACCAAACTCGATGTCATGCTTATTAAGCCAACTGAATAATAATGCAGCTTTAGGCTTCTGTTCCCGCTCTTGAAGGCTCCATAATCAAGTCTCTTGTTATATGAGAGGACAAGAGTCTTCTTCCATTTTTCTGACACTTTCTTGTGTGTAATGATGGTTTTCAAATTCCGTGTTTTTTTCTATCTTCTTTTCCAGTTTTTCAGTTGTTGTATAGGGCATATGTCTTGATAATATCTAATTCACCTTTATTCTTTTCTTCTGGGAAGGGAAGCAGAATGGCCCAGCTAATTTTGTAATGGAAGGCAGCTAATTTTTGTGACTGGCAGTGAGTGGATTCTTGGGTGAAATTTGACTTCTGTTAACATTTGGAAAGAAGAATGGAAGAAGACTCTCATCCTCCCAGTAACAAGAGACACATTTATGATTTCAAACATACTGTATTTGTAAAGATTTAACTAGAAAATAGTCTTCAGGAGCAGGAACACCTTAAAGAAAACATTAAGTAAGATAAAGGAAATTCGGGAGATGTATGTATCTTTGAATGTGCCATCGGCCATAAGTACATCGACCATCTTGGACATTCTCAGAGAGGCATTAAAACTGATGAAGGAGCACATTTAATGCCTAACTAATGCAAAATTAGGCGTCTCTTCCTTCACTGACCATATTCTCAAAGAAGGGGATTACTATTCTCAAGATTTCAAAATTCTCCATTTCCAATGCCTGGAGGTTGTTGAAATAGTTAAAAATAAGCAATCCAATCAGCTATTAAACAGCAACAATGGGCCGATTCCAGTAGCTGGTTGGATGCCATTAGTCAATTTCATTGTTATTGATTTGTTCCTATTTTTATTACATTTTTTTGTAAATTTTTTGATTAGTTTTTATTTCTGTACCAGGGCTATACAGGGTGTTTCTAAATTATCTCCCGTATTATACATGTTTATTACTCAAACACAATTACAGATTTTAACGTGATATTTTTTTTATTCACAAAGAAAAACTCAAAAAGTTTCTTAGCCTCGTGTGAGTTGATAATGAAACACCTGGTTGGCGCGTGGTACCACTGATGGCGTGTTGTTCCATTTTTCGCGAGAAGCAGTAAACAATGGCGAGTGTTCAAGAAAAAGCTCAATGTGTGTTATGGCTTGCGGAATTTAAGTCAATGATTACAGTTCAGAGAATCTTCCAAATCATAAGTCAATTAAGCTATGGCATGAAAACATTTTAAACACAGGTAGCCAGTTACACAAAAAGGGTGCTGGTAGACCTTCAGCGACACCACAGAGAGTAGAAAAGATCAGGGAGGCGTTCGATCGTACTCCCCATAAATCACTTCGCCAAGCAGCTCATCAACTGACTATGCCAATGACATCCGTACATAAAATAGTGAAGCACCGCCTTTGTCTTACACTCTATAAAATGCAGATGATGCATGAACTGAAGCCAGCTGACCAAACGAATAATGATATGCTTAAGTGCAAGAAGTTTGCTGAGGATATGCTCCAAAAACTCGACAATGATCCCACCTTCCTTGAGGACATTTTCTTTTCTGATGAGGCAACATTCCATACTTCCGGAGCAGTAAACCGACACAACTACCGCATTTAAGGCTCACAAAACCCCCACGTTATAAGGGAGCATATACGCAACAGCCCAAAGGTTAATATTTGGTGCGGTTTAATACATGATCGAGTAATCAGACCTTTCTTTTTCGCTGAACACAATTACCACTGTAACCCATCTAGATATGGTGGAGAACTACCCGATTCCATAGGTGGAAGAACTGCAGCCAAACATAGTCTACCAACAATATGGAGCACCTCCTCACTGGGGCCTGCAAGTTAGGCAGTGCTTTGATACGAACTTTCCAGGACAATGGATTGGAAGGGATGGGCCAATCCCTTGGCCCCCTCGCACACCCAATGCAAACCCTCTGGATTTTTTCTTCTGGGGATATGTGAAAGACAGAGTGTACAAGACCAACATTTATGACATTGAAATTCTCGAAAACAGAATAATTGAAACAATCTCTGAAATCACCCCTGAAATGCTAGCCCGAACATGGCAGGAAATCGAGTTTCGCTTTGACATTCTTCACGCCATAAATGGGGGGCATATTGAAATTTATTAAGGCATGCTAAGAAGCTTTTTGAGTTTTTCTTTGTGAATAAAAAAATTACATTAAAATCTGTAGTAGTTTTTGGCTGAGGTCAAAAACTCTCACCGGTGAGAGGAGTTGGCGTTTGGTCGGTCAGAAATCCTGGTGAGAAAAATGTGACGTCATTTTAATGTGGTCAAAAATACCAGTTAGTGCTGCTATGCCTAACCATCCTAACCGAGAAAAAGACTGGTTAGCCAGTGAGAAATTACGTCACCATTCTCTCACCGGTGAGGGTTTTTGACCACAGCCTTTGAGTAATAAACATGTATAATATGAGAGATAATTTAGAAACACCCTGCATAATCCCTAATCATTATTTCCTTCATGACCTGTTAACGAAATGCGTATAAGAGTCCTTAAAAATTGTTCATGTGGAATAGTCGTTTCACTTGTCTCTTTATCTTGTATCCTATTCACCTAAAGAGATAATCATCAAATATTGTTTGTTTATCACCAACCATTGTTGTTAATCAAAACTCATTATAAACAACATCTTAACTTCAAATTCAAAAAAGCAGCTTCTCTTATTATCATCATCCGAACCTGAAGAAGATGGGTATTTAAGGCGAACCCGGTTGTTAATTATCTTTTCCAACAAATATGTAAAGCATCTGTCTTTTTCATTAAACAATACAAGCAAGGACATCTCCCAACTAAAGTCGCATAAGTTGTAATGGGATGTTACTGTATGTCTTGTACTCCCAAAGAAATTTAATTTATAAGAGTTGAAACAAGCGAGTTAACTTGATAGGCTATAATCCCCATTAGTAATTATGGTTACTAATCATAGTCCTAATTGCAAGGAGGGCACAGATGCTGTTAGATATACGGATGGTCATTTCTACTTAACAGATTTTGGATGATTTTCACTTCACATGAAGCCTCTTCTCCACCACCGATTATGTTCAATGCGTTTCTTCTGATTACTGGCAGCATAATTTCCACACTGGCAGACTTCTTTGCAGGACAGCGAGAGGAATTTCACTCCATACCTCCTTGCACATTTTTGAAAATCCAGCGATGGTTTTGGGGCGATGCCTTCTGAGACCCCTTTTGAGAAGGCCGAAGCCACAAAAGTCCAAGAGGGAGGCATCAGGTGACTTAACAGGGATAGCAGATAAGGCTATTGCATGAATGACGGTCTCTACTTCCGTTTGTGCCATAAAATTCTATGTTGAGCTGGCAGTGTGATTGGATGCCTTATCTTGATGAACACAAACATCGTTGCTCTCCTCTCCATACAATATCTGGAGTGAGACAACCAGGAGGAAAATGTGCGTCTGAATGGTACAACCCCTGGCAAAAAGTTCTGGAACATAATGCATAATAGCTTAGTTAACTGCTTTTATTTAAGTGCTAGGAAAAACATTAAAACTGGTCACAAATTTGTTAATTTTTTATTAAGAGCTCTTCAAAGGCTACAATCTGAACAAAAAGACATTGAGATTGTTGAATATAAAAATTAAGAAAAAAAATTACAAAGTGTGTGTCTGCTGGAAAAAATATTGGAACATAAGAAACTGTGGAAAAAAGTAACGGAAGATTGCCATCTTGGCTAATAAAGAACCAAAAAAAGTTTTTCTAGTATTTTGTGGCACGTCCTTTGGCCTTAATGACTGCTTTTATGCGCTTTGGTATTGAAGCAATTAATGATTTGTGATAATCTTGTAGAATACTATTCCAACATTCATGCAATGCTTGCTTCAGTTCATCCTTGCTTGTGGGTTTCTTCTCATTCACACGTTTCTTTAGAAAACACCAAACGTTTTCTATGGGATTGATGTCAGGGCTGTTGGCTGGCCAGGACATTCTTTTTATTCCACTTTGTTCAAGGAAATGCGCAATAATTTTTGCGCGATGACAAGAAGCATTATCATCTTGAAAAATGATGTCCTCGTCGCCAAACTGGTCTTCCAAAGTGGGAATAAGAAAATGCATCAAAATCTCCTTATAGGCTTCTGCATTAACTGTTCCTTTGACAATACACAATTTGCTGACACCTATTGCTGACATACACGACCAAATCATTACTCCAGTTGGAAACTTCTCCTTTTGTACAAGGCAATCTTGTTGATACTTTTCATGAGTAAGGTGCCAAACAAAGGTACCTGCATCATCTCCACATCCAGTAAGTATACGACTCTCTTCACTAAACACAACTTTTTCCCAGTCACTCTGGTCCCAATGTTTATGCTGTCTGGCCTACTGAAGATGCTTTTGCCTCTGCAGTTTGGTAATGCGAGTTGTGGTCTGTGTTTTGCAACGTTTGAATCCGAGTTCGTGAAGCCAGTTTCTTACTGTTCTATCACTGACGTTTACTCTACACTTGCTCCATTCCGCATTAATCATTTTAGAAGACGCTTTTCTGTATTCCAAGCAGATTTTCTTAAGTTTTCAGTCCTGCAATGCTGAAGTTTTCTTTGGTCGGCCACTCCCAGGTTGTGTTTTAGTACTGCCGGTTTCTTACAATCTATTCCAGATTTGGTTAGTAGTTCCAAGCCCACATCCTACGATTTGTGCCACTTCTCTCTGTGTTTTCCTACCTTCCATATGACGAACAACAAGGTTTTTGATATCACTAGAATAGTGCTTTCGTGCAGCCATGTTGACACTTTCGCAAATCAAAATTAATAAAAAAAAAGTTTGGCCTTACCACTCCTTTATGTATGCTTTTAAAAGTGGAACAATCCAAAATTTGCGTTGCAAAAGAAGTTACAGATTGTTTTAAAGCAATGTTCCATTACTTTTTTTATGTTCCAATATTTTTTTCCAGCAGACACAAACTTAGGAATTTTTTTCTTAATTTCTGTATTTAACAATCTCAATGTCTTTTTGTTCAGATTGTAGCCTTTGAAGAGCTCTTTAATAAAAAATTAACAAATTTGTGACCAGTTCTTAATGTTTTTCCTAACACTTAAATAAGAGCAGCTAAGTGAGCAATGATGCATTATGTTCCAGAACTTTTTGCCAGGGATTGTATTATCACAGGAGACGAATCCTGGGTCTTGCACTTCACACGTGAGCATGGTACGGAAACATCCACATTCTCAGATTCAAAAAAAAAAAAAAAAAAATTCAAAGTTTCTCCTTCAGCTCGGAAGATTATGCTTACAGTTTTTTGGGATATGCAAGAGATCCTACTCACAGAGTTCCTGCCTCATGGGTCAACCATTAAAGCCGTTCCTATTGTGAAACATTTACTAAACTGTGGCGTGCTATTCGAAATAAGTGACCAGAAAGAGGAAACGATGTTCGACTTATTCGTAACAATGCACGTCTGCATATGGCCAATGTCGTCAAAGAAAAACTGGTTTGTTTTGGTTGGGAGGTTCTGGACTACCCAACCTACAGTCTAAACTTAGCGCCCTCGGACTACCACTTCTTTGGTCCCATGAAGAGATTTCTGAGTGGTCAGAAGTTTGAGACTGACGAGGATCTGTAGTACGCCATTGGCTGCATTCACGACCGACGGAGTTCTATGAGCGGGGTATTCTGAAACTGGTGGTGCGTTGGGATAAATGCCTAAATTGTCAGGGTGAATATGTGAAAAAGTGGATAAAGATGCGTAGTTTCAATTGCATTTTGTTGTTTACCGTTATGTTTTGTAATTTTCTTTGAAAAAAATAAATGGCATTACTTTTTGGTATCTCGTACTTTGGCCATCACAGCCGATGGAAGGGGGCGTGAACCATACGTCTGTGATGATGATCGTGGCATTCATTTAAGTAGATATTAATCAAGATTTTTCTCACTGATTCATATTCTAATTTTGTAGAACCAGGTTTCGGTTTAGAGGTTAACTTCAGACATTATAAATTTCGATCATATTCAAGAATTGGATTACTCACGTGATTTTGACTGTCAGTTATCAAGAAAATTGGGTCTATCTATGAAATAATGATCAACATTAATCACTTCTTCTTCTTTGCATTCCGATGATGTTTAAGAATCATTAAGATAATAAGTTTGATTTAGAAAAAAGGATAAAGGTATCTTGAAACTCAATTTCAACCTTCATAGGTAATCAGCTGTAAATTTTACTTAAGCTTGAGTTTACATGGATCCGGAAATATGCTCGCCGGAAGCAGTATGTCGATCAAATATGGCACCCATCAGTTCACTTGAGGCATGGAGAAAGACTTGAAACCCATTTATTTTTGTTTCCATTCAGTTATTTAAAATAAAGTGTATCGGGTGTTTACTGACTCAATTAACAACTTTCGAAATACGGGAAACAATCCTAGGAAACTGCAGTTGTGTGTCTTTTGGCTACTTAAAAGTTGTCGTCTATAGTGCTTGAACGCTCAGATAAGCAGACAAGCACAAGCAAATATGAATCGTGTGTCTAATGCAAACTGTCATATTTATTAAAACATAAAACATTTTTTTCCTCATTTTATTTTGCGTGATTCATGGATGTACATTATAAATCAGAACCTTTACTAAATCTCCAGTTCAGAAATACAATAATTTTAATTATCTTTTAAAAAAAAGTAAACATTGCAAGAAATGGCTTCCATTGCTGCACGACTGACAGTGATAGGTGAAAATGGTTATGGAGAACCAGAACAAGATGCAAATTCGGCCTTAACAGAATTGGACAAAGGTAAACAAATAAGTTTCTAAATAACAGACATGTGAAATATTGGCTACTTTAAATACATTGATCACCCGACAAGATATTCGAGATGCTACTTTTTATTATGAGGATGTAATAAAGCGGGGTTGGGGGGGAGAGGAGAAAAATGATAATTGGATGAGAATATATTAAAAGAAATTATTACAATCTCATTTCTAATGGTACTTTTACAAGGGCTGCTCCATAATTAATGGCTCTTCTTTTTCATCTCACCGGCACGCACTGGGCCATGATTTCATAACTTAAAAAATCAATCAAATATAGGAAGCCATTCAATAGAAAAATATTAAAATGTTCACTATCCGCACAATTGCGCGATGACTGAATGTGACAAAGGTAAGTGAACTTATTATTAATAAGACTTGGGGGGGGGGGGGGGCTGTGCTATATCTACTCCCCCCAGCCCCCCCTCCTCTGACGAGCTGATATCTACCCCCTTTTCTATATAATCACAGTAAAAGGCTAAGAAGTAATGTTTAAATTAATAAAACTTCGTTTACCTTGGTCACATTCAGTCATTGCACGTTTGTGCGGATAGTGAACATTAACCAAACAATTTACTGAAAAAATTATTTGTTTGCAATTGAAATTAGATGCATGCGTATAACGCTCTTTGCTCCTGTATATAACATGAGTCTCTCTGTTATAAAACCAGTTAGTTGGAAGAATGCAATGCCTCACGGAAGAGTTGACGGAGTTTCAACGAGGCAATGCGATTGGGTGCCATACCAGCAGTATTTCAATTCGAGGAATTGCGAGCAGAGATTCCAAAATTGACAGGAGCCGATGTGATCCAAAGATGAAAGACTAATGGTGCAACTGCTGCAAAAATCGCGATCTGGCAGGCCTTGTTAGCAACGGATTGGGCTCGGAGACTCTTCAGATGGATGGTCTGAAAACCATGCCAGTCCTCATCTGATCTAACATCTGAACTTGAAAAATGGCACCGGAATGTTTGCACTAAAACTATCCGAAATGAGCTGCATTCATAGTAGACCCGCTTTGTGGAGTGACAAATCGTGATTTAAACTTTGGAAATCAGATGGACGTGTGTGGAAACTACCTGGAAACTATTCCATCCAGACAATATTGTGCAGATGATGAAGTATGGAGGAAGATCTGTAATGATTTAGAACTTTTTCATGGTTTGGATAGGGCCATTGGTTCTATTGAGTGAAAACATGAAGTCTACGAACAACCTCAATATTCTGGACAATTCCATGCTTTCTACTTTGTGTCAATTCTTTGGTCATTTCCAGCAGAACAACGCTCCATGCCATACTATAAAGTTTGGCTAGAATGATGTCGAACCTTTGGACTAGCCAGCCCAAAGTCCAGATCTCAACCCAATAGAAAGCCTTTGGGACGATTTGGAGCATAGAATTAGAAATTTGTAAAATATACCTTCTTTACTGCCTTCTTTGAGCCTTGCTTTAAAGGAGGAGTGGAAAAGAATTCTGCAAGCAGTTTTCCAGAATTCAGTAGAAAGCTTGCCACGAAGGTTAGCTGCAGCCACGATATATTAATTTAATAAAAATAAAAGCTAAACCATGTGTCTGATGAAGTTGATAAAAGCCTTTATGATACGTGATTGTTTGCTGCCACCATACAGAATATAAGAGTTAAACAAGCATGCTGATATGATTGGCTCCATCCAGAATAAGATCAAATGATCATCCAAGCAGCGAGAACCTCTCCCATCTGCATCTGGGTAACCAAAGCCACCTTTATGAAAAGAAGCAAGTCTTCGGTGTGATCTATAAGCTGACGCTGCATATATTGATCTTCTCTCCTGGCATTTTAGTGTCACTAGCAGATGACAAAGTAAGACTCAAAACTTTTAAAGATCATATATACCAATCTTATGTCAAAAGCTCAATACCTAGCCTATTGACACGAGCAATTCATAGATCTATACATCCCTGAGCTTTCAAGTTTTATACAAAAGTAGTCAACCTGATATTTTGTATGCTTCTTCATATCCAGCAAATGTCTCACAGTTTCCAATCAAATTTTTTTAGTCTTCATTTTCCAATGAGAGAAAAACGGGGATACCTGAAATGTTATGGTGGCAGCTTCAAGAGAGAATGGAAGGGATCTATGCAACAATCCCTCCCTGATGAATATTTTTTTTTTATTTTTTATTATTACTGAAGATGGCTAATGAGTGAATGAACAAGAAGGCCCTCCTGATTATTAATGTTGCTTTTGATTAGAAGAAAATATATCAACAAAAATTTAACTGATTTTTTTTCTTTTTTAGGTCTTCGCTCAACAAAAATTGGAGAGCAGTGTGAAGCTATTGTGAGATTTCCACGACTGTTTGAAAAATATCCTTTTCCAATTCTGATTAATTCAGCATTCTTGAAACTAGCTGATGTCTTTAGAACTGGGTAAACATGTATATTAAAATGATTAAAACTGTATATTGTATTTACTTGACTATAAGACGACTTCAATTATAAGATGATCCCACTGTTTTGAGGTAAATTTTGGGAAAACATTTTTTTTTAAAGAAGATGGAAGGAAAAAGACTTATTTAAAAATTAAAACAACTGTAATTGAAATTTTTTTGATTCCCAAAAAAATAAAAAATGGTATCGCGTTGTTCCATACCTTAAGCCTGGAAATGTAACTGGAAATGATATGGACACCCTGGAAACAACAGACAGATCTCGTGAATCATTTCGACAGGAAATTACATCACTGGGACAAAGCTTACATTCATTCTAGCCATTTGCCCATGTTAATGTATCGTAATTTGTGCTAGTAGTCAGCTCATTTTTCATAACTGATAGCAACTATTTCGAATTGCTATAGCCTGTAGCAAAGCAACGTTATTTAGAGAAGCTGTCATTTTAATGGAATGAATATCGCAATCCCCTAAACTAAAACGAGTAAGTGCCTTTTCAAGGACGATATTTCAGTGTGGCCACTCAGAATTTTACTTTTACACTGCGAAAACGCTTACACTTTCGTCTAGTTTGAAACCTTCGAAAATGCTGCTCTTTTTGTTTAACAGCTGATACATATATTTTCTTGTGAGGATATTATCTTCATCTTGAAAACTTACTGTGCTCCATGAACTATGGGGAAAAGCAGGGCTTAGTTATAAATAACAAATCATCTTTCTTATTTTTCTTTTTTTATTTCAGCCTTCACAGTATTCAAGTACTGAATTGGCTGTTTACCTGACAAATACAAACATACATACCCAGGCGAGATTCAAACCCATGATTCGAGAATCCCGAAATCACTGAATCAAGAAACGCACTTTATCCGATATGAAGTGCAGAAAAAACAACTGACTGTAAACCGATGGCTGTTCTTTCTCTCAACAACATTTATTCAGGCTGAATGACTAGCTCAATTTATTTTTAGTCTAGATAAATTATTTGTCCGTCTTCTCCTGGAGCACCCGAATGCTCCATGTATTTTACAAATCGATATTTTTATAATATTTGCCTAGTTTTAAACTACTACTCAATTGAAACAAATGTGCTTTTCAACTTCCGGTTTGAAACAGGAAGTTTGCTTTATCCCAGTGACCTATGGCGCCCTTGATCTAAGCTTTACATTTCAGGGTATCTTATCTTATCTGGTACAGAGGGTAGAATATCGCAAGCGATAATCTGCGGCACCTACTCCTACGAGGGAGTTTTGCGCCATCCCATTAATAACGACTGCTACGAGATGACAGTAGCAGTCGGGACCGACGGCTTAACGTGCCCTCCGAAGCACGGGGGGTTTCATGATGGAAGAGCTGCTGGGGATAAACGAACCAAAGGCTGTCACCAACTGCTGGAGAACCAGCTATGGTCAATCGGCAAATGGGTCAGACCAAAGTCCCCCAACAGCCGCGCCCCAAATAGCTGTCCTGCTAGCGGTGGCCCTCAAGCCCAGGCCGTCACCCAGCCAGCAGCTGGCCGCGCCTGAAGTTGCTGAACTCCATCGATTGGCAAGCCAACCGACGAGACAACCAGGCCACGGCCACCCCCACATTTCAGGGTATCCATTTTTCCAATCTCTGAACACTATTGTAAAATCACGTGTGATCTCGTTATGATCGAGAATACCAGTAAATGACAGCACCACTACAACAGATTTTAGCATTAACTTGCAAAAGTTGGCATATTTGTGTAATCTGCGATTTTAATACGACCCCACATTTATTGGCCCTATAATTTGGAAAAAAAACTTGTCTTATAGTCGAGTAAATATGGTACTTTATGAAATAATTGTTTAAAAATATAAAATTGAGAATTTGAAGAAAAGACAGAGTTTCCAAAAAAAAAAAAAAGAAAAGAAAGAAAGAAAAAAAGATTTACAACTTCATTAGTTGCAGAATTTTATTCTGACACTGAAGAAATACATTGAAGTGCCAAAAGTCATGGGATACCTATTCGATATCGTGTAGGACCTCCTTTTGCTTGGTGAAGTATGGATGTGGCATAGATGCTTCCGGTAGATGGAAGTCCTTTGAAAAGATGTTTAGCCCTGCAGTCTTGATGGGGGTGACTGTAATTTGCAGCTGCAGATACAGGCTCTTGTGCACGAATGGATTGTTCGATAATATTCCAAATGGTTACCATTCCAAATATGTTCAATGGGATCATATATGACAGTTTAGGTGGCGATTTCATTCATTGGAGTTGTTCAGAATGCTCCTTAAAATATTCACCCCATGACATGATGCGTTGTCCTCGTGGAACATTTTACCATTATTAGGGCACATGAAGGCATATGAAGGGCTGCAAATGGGCTGCATTTTACCAAGCAGCTGGACATAACGATTCCCAGTCAATGCTGGGCCCAATTTGATTAGAGGACTCAAACCCTGCCATTTAAACACGCCCTCATACTATGATGGAGCCACCACCAGCTTGCACAGTGCTTCCTCACAACTTGGAGTCTGTGCCACAGTCGAATCCTACCCTCTGCTTGCACTAACTTAAATTGTAAATCATTGGACCAAGCTACGTTTCCAGTTATCTGAGGTCCAGTGAATGTTTTCACGAATCCAGGCGAGGTGCAGCCTCCAGTGACATGTGACTAAAGGCACCCCTGTCGGTCTGCTGGTGCCATATCCCATCACTGATAAATTTTGCTATACTAAACTCATAGATGTGGTTCTAATAAGGCCCTGATTGAATGTGGCTGTTAATTGATGTAGTGAAGTGTGTCTGTTATGAAGGACCATTCTGCTCAGATGTCGCTGGTCATGAGCATTTAGCAGCCGTGTTTGGCCCCTGCGCTGTCTATGGCGGGAGGTAATGTCTGAAACGAGGTAATCTCTGTACATTCTTGACACAGTTGATCGAAGAAAGTTGAATGGCCACACCACTTCAGAAGTGGAGCGTCTCATGCGTCTAGCTCCAACTATCATTCCACGTTCGAACTGTGATAATTCTCTTCGTGTAGCCATAATCACGTTACAAGACATTTCAGATGACTGCTAATAGTCGAATTGACAGCATTGATGCTGTTCTGCATATTTATACACCTTTTACACTTTGCAATCAACACCTGAAAATTTGCATATAACACTACCATGACTTTTGGCATTTCAGTGTACATTTCAATTGCTAAGCAAACGTGTCACAAAGTCCAAGATGAAGAATCAATTTGGCCATTGAGCTTGATTCACTACTTATTGATTCAAATACTTAATTCAGATAATTTTGATTTGCTAATTGGCCCCGAGCCACAATTCAACTACAAATTCTAGGTTAAATTTCAGAAAAGAAATTTAACAGTTCATGGGCTTAACGTTAATAACCTAATATTAGTTGTAAATTCAAATCTGTTCATTAAGTATGTTTCCAATAATGATTTTTCTATCGAAAAATGGAAGGAAAAATTCTGCGACCTGGATTCGATAGAAAAATCATTACCGTACGTTTGGAGGTTCATCTCCAGTTTATAATTATTAATTATTATTAATTTATGTTTCCAATGTTTTATTTTTAGGAATAATTTTTTAAGGTTATGTATACTGAAAGTTAGTCAACAGAGTGAAAAACATTTGGACAAAATTTTAAATGTAGACGAGTTTGTTAAAAGAATTTTTGCTGTCATTCATAGCAATGATCCCATTGCTAGGTCTCTAACACTTAGGTACTGTCAAATACATTTTAAAAATGTAGAATTTTAGTGTGTATTGTTTCATTACATTGATTTCATCTTGTAAATTGCATACTCTAGGACTTTAGGAAGCATAGCAAGTATTATTCCTGAGTGGAAGAATGTCCATCATAGCATTCGTATCAGCTTAGAATCCCATGATTCAATGGAAATGCAGGCTGCAATATTTGCAGTTGAAAAATTTGCTGCACACTCAAGGTAAAGGTTAAAAATTAAAATGTCCAAAATATGCCGTAATTTTTCTCCAGCAAGCCTTTTAAGAGGTTATATGCATTTCATTTTATTTTGTAGAACATTTGCTTCAAATATATGCAGTAAAATAGGGCAAATGATAGAAGTCTTGGCAACACCCAGCAGCATTAAACTAGAGTTGATAGCAATTCTACAGCATATGCACCATGATGCTGAGACGGCTGCTGTTGTTCGCAAGCTGTGCATTGATTTATTGCCAAAATATCCATCCCAAGAATTTGTCATAGTGATTTTAAATACACTTACTCAGTTGTCTGCAGCGTCTCTCCTTTTCATTGAAGATCAGGTAAACGAGATTGCATTTACAAGGGAGAGTCAAAAAGCAATCTTAATATGGAAATTGAAAAGTCAAGCAAAGTGTTAAGATTACTTTCTCAGTCTCCCTTAAGTTTTGGTTCTCATATAAATGATTAAGTTTATATGTAATCATTTTTGTAATTTTAATAATTTTAAAAACTCTATAATTTTGGCATTTGAGGAAACTTAAACAAAATTCGTATCAAAAACTCATAAATAAAAATTTATTTGTTTGTCTTGTAATTTGGTCTTCTGCCTACATTGTTTATAGCATATTGTTTTAATATCAGTTTTTATTTTGATTCTTATTTTAACTTGATCAAGAAATTTATGAAGATAATTATTTTCTTTATTTAAAGGTTCAGTCGCTGATTGAATACATGCATTCTGATGCCAGAAGTGTGATTAAAATATCTTCTCTAAAAAATTTAAAAGTATTAGTGAAGAAATGTTCTCAGTTTTGGAAACAGGAACACATAGAGGTAATAGCAATTCAACTGACGAGTCCTTCTACTAGATTAATTTGTTATTAAAGAGTCTCCTACAGGAATCTCCTTTCATCTTAACATCTTGCGATCAAAAAAGAAGTGGTACAAGAATAAACAATTGAAAATACACTATTTACCAAAAAATAGTTGGGCTCTCCCTGACGGTAGATTAATGGAGTCACAGCTTCAACCAGAATGGATGCAAAATATCATTGTAAAAGGGATGGCATGGATGCAGAGATGTCAGATTTCAATAAGGGTGTAATTGTGGGATGCCACCTTAGTGGACTGTTTCAACAGAGAAATTGCTGCTAAATTTAAACAGGCCGAAATCAAGTGTGGCATTCGTCCTGCCTAAGAAAACAATGTTTGACAATTGTTCTGCACAGATTTCCAAACTCAATTCCATTGAGCATGTTTGGGACAAGTTGAAACTGAGTAACGTCTGGGGATCAGCAGCCAACTTCGATTATCCAAGTGCATTAGATTTTTCAAGAGGATTGGTGGAAAATTCCAATGGATATCCTCCACAAATTAGTTTCCAGCATGCCTCAGAAGGTGGCTGCTGTTGTTATTGCCACAAGAGATGGCGTCACTACATTTTGACAGTTCAAAAATCCCAGACAAACATTTTATTGTAGGTGGTCAATTACTTTTTTGGTGGATAGTGTACGTATTTAGAAGATATAACTGGAAAGTATCCTACAGAAACCATTTCAATGTTAATGTTTTATTTATTTGGCTATAGATTGCGAGAATCAAATGATTAAAATCAACCAGTGTATATTGTAGTTGGGAACATTTACACTCCACATAAATTGGAGAATAATAATAATTTTCTCATTGCTTATGATATTTCTTTCTAATTATTAGTCGCTGTGTAAATTTGCAAGCACTACACCATACAGTGAACTGAAATATAGGGCTTTGGATGTCTTGGCTACTTTGGCACAGTCAATTGCAGTGGCAAATTTTAATGTTGATTCGGGTAAGATTTCACATACATTGTAGTTATTATGTACAGAAAGAAATTCAGGTCTTATTAAAGTAAAAAAAAAAACAATGTCCGTGCCAGAAAAGAATGGAATTTAACTATGAGGAGATATCAGAAAGAAAATTTTTTGTTAACGCCATTCATTTTTTCAAAGAAAATTACAAAACATTCAGGTAAACATCTAAGTGCAACTGAAACTACACGTCTTTATATACTTTTCCACGTGGGCATCTTGACGATTTATGCATTTATCCCATCGCTCACCAGTTTCAGAACACCTCACTTGTAGAACTCCGTTGGTCAAGTGGTCAACTCCCAACCAGAAATGGACCACTTTTGATATGACGGCGTTGATCACAGTGACTACATTTCCTACATTAAAAAATAAATGGCGTTACTTTCTGATATCCCCTCGTATTATTCCTGTATGAGGAATTCCGTTTATTTTGAAATTTTAGATTACATTATCATAAGTAATCATTTTGAACTTTGTCATAATGCAGCCGAACCCCATTAATACATACTAGTTTAATATATGTTTCTATTTTATACGTGTTTTTCCCTTGGTCCAGTCACCATGAAAGCTATTTCTATGTAAATACAACCTTTTAATATGTGGTTTTGTTTTTTTTTTTTGTCTCAAAAAACGGATAATACATATTTTTTTGTCTCAAAAATTAAGAAAACTATACTAGAATGTTAAATTTTGTGATAGTTTGTTGTAAAGTTTTTATTGTGTGATGTCCAATAATGTTATTCTATAACAGTGACCTGCCTGCCCGTGGGTTCGAATCCCGTCGTGAGCATGGATGTTTGTGTTTGTCCCGGGCTGCGTATAGATATAACTTGTGTAAAAGGCGCAAAATGACTATAGTAGTCGACGCCAAATTTCTAGAACCCCCCCCCCATAACAGCGAATTCTGATTTGTTCTCATGTGTATATAAACATCTGCATTTTATTTCACTCTTGTTAGGATTTAGCATTTTCATGTAAGATTATATGTAACATGCACTAGTTACATTTTTACGTAACACAACATTTTTAAGGTTTTCAGGGAATTGTATTTCATTCCCATGTTTCATGCTCGGTCCCCCAAAAAATGTATTAACAGGGTTTGATTTATACAAGGCACATTCAGAAAGTAAGTTCTGGATTGTGAATGCATAGTAAAAAAAAAAACAAAAAAAAAAAAACAACAACGTATGCTCCAATCATTTATTTTTTTCCTTAATCTACAGAGCTTAAGCTATTTTTCTACATAATTTCCACCATTGTTCAGACCTTTGTCATATCTTGGAACAAGATTTTGTATTTGTAGGAACATGCCACCTGTTGTGTCAATCATGAGTTGATGCCTCCCTTGAGATCTTCATCTTCCGCAAAATGTTGTCCACCAAGGAACTTTTTCAGGTTAACGAACAAGTGGTAATCTCTTGGGACCAAATCTGGACTGTATGGGGGATGTTCGAATTGTTCCCATCCAAACGATTTGATGAGATCCTGTGTTTTGTTGGCAGTGTGCGGGCGGGCATTGTCGTGCAGCAAAACAACACTGTGAGTAAGCATGTCGCATCACCTGTTGTGTAATGCCTGACACAGTTTCTTCAGAGTTGCACCTTCAAAGTAGTCACTTCCAGCACGTATGTAACGATCCCAGTGGATTTTCCCATGTTTAGAAGCACTCCTGGAAGTCTGAAGGCTGTAGGGTGTTGAAGGCCAGTTTCAATTCCACTTGGATATCTTCAATGGAGTCAAAATGTTGCCCTTTCATTTTAAGGAAGAGGTAGAAGTCGCAGGAGTCAGGAGAGTAGGGAGATTGGAGGGACCATTGCCTGTTGTTTTTTGCTAAGAATTCCTTCACAACAAGCAAGGTATGTACAGGCACAATGTCATAGTGGAGCAATCAGTCTTTGTTCTTCCACATCTCGGGCTGTTTGCACGAAATTTTCTCTCAGTCTCTGCAAAATCTTGCAGTAAAACTTCCTGTTGACAGCCTGACCAGGTCGAATAATTTGGAAATTCACAGAAGCACAAGAACAGGTTGCAACACAAACAGCAATAACTCCCAAAGAAATGCACTTACAGTTACGAAACTTGGCAGAGCAGCAGCTGAAAGAGGCATCCAGCGGTAGAACCTCAGGCTGTTTTTGGTTTGGGCGGAATATTCAAATTCTTGGATATTTTGGGTAACACCTCGTCTATCTGAACTCTTTTCACGGCAATGATGCAGTCAGTTAGCTTTAACTATGGCCGATTATGCAAAATGATCCAAGTAATTTCAGTGAAGTGATTTCAAAACTGAAACAAAAAATATTGTATTAAAAAATTAAAAGCTCCACCAGAACTACCGGTATCTAAACATTTATTAACAAAAATAAAAATGAACCCTGTATCCCGAATCACATGCACGATTCCTAATGCTTGCAGAACCTTCTGTGGAATATTAGGAATTTTCTGTGAAGTAGGGTAGAGGGTTTGTTTTTCTTTTTGTTAATAAATGTTTAGATAGTAGATAGGGTTTGTAAATCAATATATAAGTTGCAAAATGGCATAGAAATGAAATAGTTCCTGGTGAAATTTGGTTTATTTTTAAACGTAATCTCCATGAATATTTAGGCACTTATCCCAGCGTTTCATGAGTCCTTCAAAGCCAGCAGTGAAGAAGGTTTATGGTTGGTGTAATTGCCAGCTGGTAACTTCCAGACAAACCTCCTCCATATCCTGGAACAGGGGACAACCCAGGTGATTCTTCAGTGGTAGAAAAGGCGTAAGTCAGATGGTGCCAAATCCGGACTGTAAGGTGGATGTTCCAGTCATTCCCAACTGTGGTACTGTATGTAAGCCACTGTGTGGATGAGCATTGTCACCCAACAAAAGGACTCCATCTCGCAAATCAACTGGATGTTTCTTGCGAATGGCTGACTGTAACTTTGTCAGGGTTTTACAATACGTTGCTTCAGTGATGGTGTGACCCTGAGGCAAAAATTTCACGAATAGGATGCTTTTACTGCCCCCGAAACACGGTAACCATCACCTTCCGTGCCAACTGGGTGACCTTGAACTTCTTCATTTTGAATGATGAAGGATATTTCTATTCCATTCTGGCACATTTTGTTTCTGGTTCATGAGATGCTATAATGACATTTGATGCCTATTCTGGTGTCTTTGTGTTGGTCAGTGAGCTTACAAGGAACCTATTGTGCATACATTTTATGAAACTGCAGGTTGTCATGTACAATGCTGTAAGCTGTTCCATGTGCACAATTCAACTGTAAAGCCACCTTGTCGATTGGCACGGATCATGTCTAAAGCTTTCCTTATGGTAGCATCACCATAAAATCGGCCTCGGTGGCTCAGTGGTTGTGTGATCGCCTCTGATACCCGAGGACGCGGGTTCGACCCCGACCGAGGATGACGAGGATTTTTTCAGGGGGAAAATCCTGAGATCGCGCACTTCCTTCGGAAGGGAAGTTAAGCCATTGGTCCCGTGTAGTCGTTTGTCGGTTGCACGTTAAAGAACCCTTGCGAGGCAAAATTTGCGACCCCCTATAACGCCGTCCTGAAATGACCATAGCAGTTGAAAAGGACGTTAATGCCAAATAAACCAAACCAATCAGCCATCACCATAAAATTCTGTAGGATGACATGGACGAATTGTATCAGTTGTAAATGGCTTTCCTGGATAAACATTTTTTACCATAAATACAGGGTGATTATAATTAAAGTTACGATTTCAAAAATCGATAATTTGAAAACTACTCGTCAAAATGACCTGATATTTTAGCAGAACAATCGTGAGGCAATGGAATTTTGTTTGGCGAAGGAAAAAAAATAGTTCCAAAATCTGCCGATAGATGGCTCTGGCAGGGTTCACATTGTCTGGAGATATGCAAATTACTAATACGTGACATGCGCACCGCAGACATAGCTGCCATAAAAATGCAGAGCACCAGCTCTTTGCTTGAATGCTTCATCATGACTCTGACTATGAAGGATCACGCTCTGCTCTTGAAGCTTTTTTATAAGAACTATGAGTGTGCGCTAACAGTCATTAGGAAATTTTGGACATTAAAATCCATAAAATCAAGTCCAATAACCACCAAAGAATAACCAAAATGGTCTGCGAAAAATGATTGCTAAATTCGAAGAGACCAGTTCAATTGACGTGAAACGGGATAGAGGAAGGAAACCAGTTTCGGCTGCGGCAGTGGAAGATGTGGCTACAGCATTACAAGAACAGACGAACAGTGATGCTGGAATCAGCAATGCACAGAGAATTGGCCGAATGCTGGATATGCCGAGCAGCACGGTGCGTAAAGTCGTACGCAACATCTTGCGCTAACTCATGTGCAGCAGTTGCTACCTGCTGACCTGGAAGCACGTGAATCTTTTGCACTACGATTTCTTGCTCGGATGGAAGTGGACAACGAATGGCCATGGAACATTCTGTGGTCTGACGAAGCCCTCTTCCATTTGCAAGGTTCTGTAAATACGCAAAATTGCAGGATATGGGCGACCGAGAATCCGTTCCAGGTACAGCCATTACCTCTTCACTCTGAAAAAGTCACTGTGTGGTACGGAATAACGGCGCAGTTTATCGTTGGTCCATTTTTTTTTCGAGGAGATCTTACCTGCCGGTCCCGTTACCTGCACCGTTACTGGCAAGCGGTTTGAAGCACTTTGTGTAACCGTGTCCTTCCGGCACTTCAGCTGCGTCAGTGTGTGCATCGCACAATATTCATGCAAGATGGTGCTCCTCCGCACATTGCTACTCCTGTGAAGCAGCTGCAGCATGCTCATTTCGGAGATGCTAGGATCATAAGCCACCATTTTCCAACAATGTGACCGCCACATTCCCCCGACTTAAACCCGTGTGATTTCTGGCTTTGGGGGTACCTGAAGAATGTTGTTTACAGCGGGCAGATTGAGAATCTAGCAGACTTGAAGGCAAGCATCACACACCAGATCCATTGCATCAGTACAGATACCCGCCGATCTGTTGTGGAGCATGCCATTTTGTGCTTCCAATTAGTAGCGGAACAAGGCAGAGGACACATCGAACAACTTCTGCCTTAATCATCAGTAAGATGTTTGTTCAATGAAGCTCTGTTTTGTTTGACATTATCACTGTTGTCGCTGTAAACACGTATTCTTGTCTTTTCGCTAATAAATTTTTCTTAAACCCCTGAACTCTATTGTTTCCTTTTATCTAACAACATTCCTGTGTTTCACAAATCCATTTTTGGTTTTTCCCCTGACATTTAGAGCACTATAATAGAGAGTACGAACATTCTTTTCCCCGAACGTATGCCGCCAGGTACGCAAGCTCATTGGCTGGTTGGTCGCACGTGACCCTTCGATCGCCATTTTGTTGCCTTTCGTGTAGTCATTTTCTATGTGCTTCCGTACGATAATGCTTATTAAAAGATGTTAACTTTCAATTTCTTCTGAAATGCCGCGCTGCTGTGCAGTAAACTGCAATAACAAATCACGAATAATTCCCATTAAATCACTAGATTCAAAAAAAAAAATTATTCAGTAAATTAAACTTAAAAAGCACTTTTTAAAAGACCCCCCCCCCAACACACGCTACAAATTACAAGGAAAAAATTCAATAAATTTTCAGATAACTCGATAAAAATGATATAAAAATAAAAGCTTCATTTGGAGGTCATCTTTGATCTTTTTACCATAGCTTTTTATCTCTGGGGGTTTTGTACCTGTGTTTTTACTCTGGGTTTTTTTCCTCCCTTGCACTTTAAGACTGGGGGTTTTGCCCTACCCTCCATTGAACTACAACTCGTAAAATGCAGAATATACTACATTAATGAATTTTCTTTTTATTTATGTTAAAAATCGAAAAATGTTTCTATGAACAATTTGAACATGGTGAAGAATTGGGAACAAGTCTTTGTCAAAAGATTCATTGAATTAAGATATTTTAGAACTTGCCATGAACAAACGCCTTTATAATTTGTAAATGCAGCGGTATTTAACAACTTACTGGAAGAAGCAGAAAAATTTATAAGAAGTTTTTTATTATTAAAACTGAGTTTTCATGACCTTATGAAATTTAAGGGCGTTCAAGTTTTAGCCGCTTGCTTTTCTACTTGTCAGGAAAAAAATATGACAGTAGGAGTATGGCAATGTGAGCAGTCATTAAGAATGTGGAGTAAATATAAAAAGTAACAAAAAATATTGTTTTTCTTATTTTTTCCTCTCAGAAATTTTTTTTGTTAATTTTGCTAATGAGGATGTAAAATAAATAAGCTAACTTAAATCATTTTAATGACTTAAATTTCAATGCAACATTTTTAAATATAAATAAAATAATATATTATAAACATAGGAAAAACATAATTTTGTATAACTTTTAATCAGTTTTTAAGGCGAATCCTGCTGTTTCATCACTAACTAGTATGTTACCTAAATTAAATCACTTTAATGACAAATTTAAATTGTAACATTCGTAAATATACATAAAATGGTATGTAACATTTTAGGATAAAAATAGGGAGGGAAAAGTTATGTTGTCTAACTTATGCAGTTTTAAAGCGAGTCCTTTTTCATTGGCTCAGCTTTTAGTAAATAGAAGAAAGGCAACAAAATGGCCACCACAGTCCAATTGTCCGTACTCTCTATTACAGTGCTCTACTGACATTACTCTGCCAGATTTTGGAACTATTTTTTTTCCCTTCGCCAAACAAAATTCTATAGCCTCACGATTGTTCTGCTAAAATATCAGGTCATTCTGACGAGTAGTTTTCAAATTATCGATTTTTGAAATCATAACTTTAATTATAATCACCCTGTAGGTAACATTTCTTTGTGCACTTGCTCAGCAGATTTGCCCTGCACCCACAGAAATCAAATTACAACCCGTTGTTCGTCATGGGTACAATTGGCTATCATGCCTGCCATCTAACCTACTTGACACTCGATTGACTCACTGCCTCACAAGAACGTTACTATGAGTGCCGTAAACGTTACCCAATGGTGCTGCCACCTATACCAGCACTCGCCCATCCTCCGAGTTACTCTGCTCCAGGATCCGCTGGACTAATTTCTAGTCTCTCCTTCTCAAGAGTCATCGTATGCACTGAAATGGTCCGTCCAGTGTAAGTTTTTGTTAAAGTTCTCATTTTTTTTCACAGTGTTTGGTGACAAAGGGTCAATCCAACGACCGATATTCATAGCACAAGTTTGAAGATTGCAGCAATTTGAAGATATTTCATTTTGCGACTTATATTTTGAATTACCCTCGTGTAATTAAGGATATTGGATTTTCTTATGTAATTATTATTATGATAATAGATATTGATAAAATTATGAGAATGACGTAGATTTCAGGAATTTTCAGGTTCCATCTATCTTACACTGTGCGATGAAGCTTGCTTTAATCAAAATTTACACATATCTTCTAAAGCTGTTGAACTTCTTACGCATTTGGCTGTTCACATATATCAAGGTAAATGATGAAAAGACTAAGTTTAAAAATGAAATTAATATTACAAAACCAGACTCGCGTTCTTTAATTAACTTAAAATTAATTTTTAGAGGATCGTGAGATTAATGGTTTTAATATTTATGAGGAAGCTGTTGTAGCTGTCGAATCCTTGATTCTTGCTGCAACGTTAAGCCAGGTTCCGTCAAAAATGAAAGCTTTAAAGGTGAGTTATATTATATATTGTGTTCTCAATGATTAATTAAGTGTTCATTAATGTTTAATTAAGTAACAAATCCTTTCTTTAATGAATTTTTATACATTGTTTTTGAATTTGATTTCAGTTAGGTCTAATGTGTGCAGTAATTCTCTGTGAGGCGAAAAGTGATGCTTGTCAGCCATTTGTTAATTCTATAGGTTCTCTTATAACTACTTCAGAAGGTTTGTAAAAAATAATTTACTTACTTTTTAAACCCACTTATCCGTTAGGGTCGCGGGGGTAGCAGCCCTATGGAGGATCTCCAGTGATCGCGCTTTTCCCCCATCTTCCCTGGTAATACCCAAGCGACACGAAACCCAGATTCTCCATATAGTCTAGCCACCTGATTCTAGGCTGACACCTTGGTTCTTACCCACTGCTTGGAAAATAACAACTGCCTAGAAAGACCAGTTTGCATCATCCGTATTACTTGGCCATACCAGTGCAACTGAGATCTCTCAATGTGGAGAAGTAGCGGTTCAACACTTAAAGATTCCCTTATTGTGCTGCTGTGCACTCTATCTTGTAGGGTAACACCTGCTACACCTCTCAGAAATCTCATTTCGGCTGCTTGTACCTGCGATCGCACTCTTTCGGTCATTACCCAAGACTCATGACCATAGGTGAGAATGAGGACAAAGATAGATTTGAAGACGGAGAGCTTGGCTTTGTTTCCCAGCTCGCATTTTATAAACTATAATTAAAATATCAAATAATGTTCAGATGTTCAAATGTAACTGTTTTATACAGGGCGAGTCAAAAGTCTGTGCAAAAAATGGAGATATCCAAAATCTGTTGCAGTCAACAAATAGGAAGTCGTGGGTGAGCTATCTGTTGATGAATGACCTGATTATGCAAATTGGGGTATATAGAAAATTTATCACATAACCTAATAGTGAGGGTCTAATTTCCAATTGCAAGCATATTCCGCACATTCAATTCTGAACATGATGAACAAGAAATCCTTTTCTTTCAGCCTGAATCCCTCTGCCCGAGGGAAATAGCTGATGAAGAAACTGGCGTAAAACTTGACATCATTTGGCTTGCAACATCGTTGCCAAAATTTCTTGGTGTATTCTATCAGTGCCGAAAACCTTGTCAACGTGCTAATTTCATGGATTGTAGGAATGAGTAGTTGACTGTTTCATTCACAGACAAAACGAAGTTTTCATGGTCATGTGTTTTTTTTTTTTCATCTGATAATGAAACAGTTACTCATTCCTACAACCTTGAAATCAGCATGCTGCCAAGGTTTTTGGCACTGACTGGCTATGCAGAGAAATTTCAGGCTGATGTGTGTTTTTCCCAGGTGTGATATTGATCAAAAAGCATCTGTTTAGTACTGATACACTAGCAACGATATTTCCCTCTTAAGCTAGTTTTCTCAGGCAGAGATATTTCGACTGAAAGAAGAAAAGGAAGAATGTCAGTTCCTCCCATTCCTGGCTTGAATGTTTCACAAGAAATGCACTCCAACTGTCAATGAAAGGTCTGCAAAGCAGTGTTTACACTTTACAAATTTATATTTGTTAAGAATTTCTTCTACATTTGTGACATTCTCAAAATCTGCAGAAATGATTATTCTCTATATTGTTATATATGGAGGGTCATTTCTCCTTAACTTAACCGATTTTGAACACCCTTCCCTGGCAACAGGATGCGCTCGAGCTTATGTAAATCAGCTGGTGTATTAGTGGGCATTCCACAGGTATTTGTTCAGGAAATGAGCACAGAAAATTCACGGCATGACTAGAAAAATTAATGATTTTTGGAGAGGGTATGTACGAGCGCTTTCCAAGGCGGTATTTAGTGCCGTATGCATTAGGCAACAGTCCAAGACGGAAGGAATTTCATTATCAAAGACTGCTGTTAACTCTATTCTGGCTGACATATGTAATTCGAGGGTTCCCGACAAGTTCACTCGTGAAAAGCTACCTCTGAAGAGACCCCACCCCAGCTGTTTACTTGACACGGTCAAAAAGATTAGGAAGATGGTAGCACAGGAGAACCCTTCAACACGGAAGGCCATGGCTCAGAAGATAGGAACATCTGCATCAATGGTAAACCACATAATTAAACGCGACTTAAGGCCTGCGCAAGTTCCATAAAGCCAGGGTTCATGCTCTTAATGAATGTCAAATCCGTGAATGCAAACTAATGCCCGGAAACTCTATGAAGGCTACCTTACGGGCAAGAAATAGTGGTTTGTGTATTAGATGAAGCGTGAGTTTACTTCGCAGATTGTGGCAAGGTTCATGCAGTTGCCTACCTTCCAGCAGATGCGAAAGGCTGTTCTGATTGGGTTCGCAAATGTAGTGAAAGTTTTCCGAAAGGCTTCTAATTGGTGTTGGGTTCTGCTTAAAAGGATGGTTGCAACTTTGTCAGATGGTGAAAAACGCTAAGGTGAATGCAATTACTACTAGGAGAATATTTTGAAACCTCTTTACACGGAGGAGATCCCAATGTTGTACGGAGAGGAGAGCAACAAAGTTTTGTTCATCAAGATAAGGTGTCCAGCCACACTGTGTGCTCAACACAGAAATGGAAGAAGAGACTGGCATTCATGCAATACCCTTCTCTGCTATCACCTGATGCCTCCCCCATGGATTTTTGTGGTTTTGGCCTTCTCAAAAGGGGTCTCAGAAGGCATCATTCCAAAACCATTGCTGGACTTTGGAAAGTGTGCTAGAAGGTATGGAATTAAATTTCTCTTGCCATCCTGCAAAGAAGTCTGCTAACATGGAAATTACGCTGCTGGGCTATTGCCAGAAATCAGAAGAAATGCATTGAACATAATCGGTGGTGGAGAAGGGGCTTCACGTGAAGTGACAATCAGCCAAAATCAGTTAAGGAGAAATGACCCTCTGTATTTATCTCTTACTTATATGCCTAACTGAAGGTAGTCATGGAAATTAAACAATTAGCTTATCTCTTGTTTTTTCAACTGTTTAATGAAATTGGAAAGAAAATGATATTGTAGCTCATGTTGAAAAAATGAAACTTCTAAAACCTCATTAACATTATATCTTTGTAGGTTCCTGTGCAATACTTATGTGTGAAGCATTGGCAGCAATTGCAAACAGGAAAGCAGGTGTTTTGGGTCTTCTTCTTCCTGATCTTATTCAACGTCTAGAAGAAATGCCAGCAATAATAAAAGGAGATCGGAATGAAGCAAAAACATTAGTAATCACTTTGTTTCTGCTGCTATTATTAAGTTACTCCCAATGAATGAATTAATAGAATAAAGCTCATAAGAAAGTAATAAATATGAACTAGAGTTAAAGCTCTAAAATAAAGTAAAAGTCAAACCTCGAAATCTTGAAAATCTTGATAACTTGAAAAAATTTTTATTTCTCTACATTTTTACTATTAATTTAATGTAATTTTCCCTCGTTATCTCGAAACATTTTCTCTGAAAACCTCGCTATGTCGAATTTTGACTTCGTGTGCCAGCGAAATGCAAGGCATTTATTAATTAGAGTTAAAACTTTTACGTAAAGAAAAATTTTACGTACAAAAACAAAAGAATTTGATGGCACATCTGTTAAAGGTAGATTCTCATGTGTTACAAAACAAATTCATGAAAAAATTTTCGATCTCGTTGGCAAGTTTCGGTTGAGCATATGCAGTTTGTGCATTTCTGATGCTACTGGCTCCACTCATGTGTGGTGTAACTCTTTATGTATGTGACAGTTTATTTCCTATAGTTCTCCATATTCTTACAATTCCTTTAATCCCTCCAAACTCCTTTTTCTTAATTTTTTTTTTTTTTTTTGTTCCTGTGAAATTCGAGATATCGAGGTTGACTGTAAAATGAAAAATGGAAGGAAAAGTTCCGTGACCTGGATTCAAACAGAAACCATGAATACAACTGGACACCATGAATGCTGTCACCAACTGTCATCAAGACTACAAAGTAGCAAATGTGGAGACCCAATGATAGGGTCTTGCAGATCGGGAATTCTTCCTTTCCAATCCATCAGAAAGCTGATGAAAATTCTTAAGAAAGTAATAAATAAGAACTGTAGAAAAAAAGCTATGTACAGAGCGTAATACGATTCTCTAATTACCATCACACTAACATAACGAATAGAATTATAAACTGTGATCACTAAAATAATATCACTGTTGTCGCTATCAACCAACTTTATAGAGAATCCTGCTTACTGCAAATGGCAGTTTTGTGTTTCGTGTTAAGTTTCTGTCGTACATTTTATTGTTTTGGTATTTATGGGTGATGGCCATTTTATAATGTGCTGAAAACCTGCGACTCACTGGTCGATAACACAGGCAGTGACATCTTGCAAATGCACCAGAAAACTACACAAGTAATCATGCTTTCTATTTCTGTTCGTTGCGATAATAATTTATAAAAATTATTTTTCTAACATAAGATATAGGGACCCTTCATAGCTGTGATTTGCACTTATTGACAACGTTGAGAATTATAAATAAGGATGTTAATGTTGGAATAAATTTTCTTTGTAGGAATAAATATTTGGATATTAAAAATATTTTAATAGTTAAACTGCAATTCACATTACATGTATTAAGTAGCAGAAGAATGGAGCACTTATTGGTTTTACAATGTCTGCCTGTCCCTTTCATGTTTTCCTCATTTTTGATGTAGAAGGTTGAAACTCAGAATATAGCTTACCATAGGCATGTGTTACTTCACTATTTAGTTTGGTTTTAATTGGCCCATTGGAGTCGGAGTTACGGGAGTGGGAGTTAAAAGGGGTGGTATTTAAATATGTAAAGGAATGAAATTCGATATGCAGATTTCTCTAGGCAAGATCTACGTTACTATGAAGTTCAGGCCAAATTGTCCCAGTGGGGTCAGAATTGTGGCGGTGATAGTCACTTGGTCTTTAGAACTGTGAGAGATTTTCAGGTTTTTAGGGAGTTTCAATGCCGTTTTTTTAGGCATATTGTATTAAAATTAATGATAATACAAGTAACATGCAAAAACACCAAAACCACATTAGATCACTGCACGTGCACACAAATAGCGAACTGATAACAAATCGAAAAAATGTTAAAAAAGACTAACTTTACTGCAACAGATGTTTTATTTGCAGCCACTTGATGGATCATTGTTCTTAAACCTGTTATAGATACCGAAAAGTTATATTTCAACAATAGGGTTTGTTTTCTGCTACATTTATGGCACACGTGCAAAATTTGTAGGTGCTCAATACCTTTGGCCTTGCCTGTATGGCATGTGATATATCATTCGATCAGAAATAATGAGAAAGGAAAGAAGATAAAGGTTTTTTTATGTATTCTAAATATTACATTTAAGAAAATCAATATTGTGATTAAAAAGAAATTGGGGGAGGATAAAAAGTGCAGATGAAAGGGTAAAAATAGTTGAACTCTTGGCTTTCGCTACTTTCCTATACACTCCTTGGGGGGGGGGGGGGGGGGGATTAATTTTTTGTTTATTTTAATGTTAGGAGAGGAAAATTGTTCATGATTAATGCTTAGCTTTTTCAAGGGTAATATGATTTAAAAATTATAATAAACTACAAACAATATTTCAATTTATAGTTCTCGTATTGTAATTTTTTCATAATTAATGGCCAAGGTTACTAAGCATGCATCACAATAGGACAACCCATGCAAAATGAATGGGTTCAGTCCATGTGCTAAATAAATTATTTTTGAACAAAGCAGTTTGTGTTGTGATGGAGTATTGAAACATAATACAGTACTCAAACTTGAACATATTCTGAAGCTGTTGTGAATCTGATAAATTTGTAGATTTGAAAAAAATTTTCAAAGAATTTTCAAAGAACAGTTTGTAGATTTGAAAGTTTCAAGCCGTGGAGCCGATCATTTGGTTATCTGCACACGCTACAGTTAATGCTGAAAGTCAGAAAAAGCCAGCTTTCACATATGTGAGTTCAATGCTGATCTTCTTGTATTATCAGTGACATTGTAGAGTCATGTGACAGCTTTGTTTAAAAAAAACTGGATACTTGGGTTCCATATGAACTAGCCAAACAGTAGCAGTATGTGGAAAATTGCATTGCCCTCCAAAGACATTAGGTCAGTGCTCTCTTTCTGCATTGGATGATAAATGAGCACTTTACAACAACAGATAGGAAGCAGCACAGCGGGTAAATAAAAGGGAACCACCAAAACAATGTCCAAAGCCAACTTCCATTCACATAAAGCACTGAAACAAATCTCAGCAGTGTCTCCCCAAATTTTTTAAACCTATTAAAATTGGATTTTATTCATAATAAATGAATATTCAACGCATTTATTTTGTGGGTTGAGAAAACATTCATAATAAATATTTAATTTTTCCACTTTTTATATCATTGAAATTTTTTAACAAATTTAATTTCAGGTGATGATGATTGTATTGTTATTTCAAGGTTTAATTAACTATCCTTCTGATATACATGCTGAAAGAGTAATTAAAAAAGTCATTTTGGCGCTGGACTTATGGGATTGTTACAAAGTAGCTCGCCAAGCTGCACGGTATGGTCATCACCACATTGCTGCTGACATTTTTCTTCATTTATCTAACCGTGTAAGAAGAAAAAAGTTTCTCAAATATTCTTATAATAAAAATCATGACTCAAGTTTTCTTGATAATATTTCTGATTTAAGGTTGTGTTCATTTTTCCAGGTATGCTCAGAGCATTTTCATTTTTGGTTGGTGGCGCTTTCAGAATTTTGCTACGGTGAAAGTTTTTTGCAGGCTCAAGCTAAGACTGATGTTAGCCAAGTTGAATACATTGCTACAGCATGTGTATACTATATGAAGGGAATATCAGCTCTAAAAGTAATTGCTCTTTTCTTCCTTTAGATTTGCTTTGTTCTAGAATTCTTTTGTCATTACAGGTGGATCCTCGATGTAAAGAATTATTTTTGATGCAAAAAATAAACCTCGTTGTAACGAATTTCAATATAACGAATTCCTCGTTATAATGAACAAACATTTTTGATCCCTGCAATAATCATAACTGTTTGTTGTAATGAATTTTTACAAAATACGGAAAGAGAGAAATTATTTTTTGTGCTGTCAATTGAAAGAAAATGTTCCTGATTCAATTTTAGGCAAAATTGATGCTACTGAAGCACGAATTGCAACAACTTCTTGCAAAAGTTAAAAAAAGCAAAAATGCATACAGCAGTAGTGTCATATTTTGGAAATTAATAATTTTTTTTAGATCGATTTTATTTTATTTTTTTTTATCCTGGTTATGACAAATTTTCGTTAAAATGAACTAAGTTTTTTGAACCCTAACTGTTCCTTGTAACGAGGGTCCACCTGTATACGTAAAATGCACCTGTTGAAGAAAACCATGATAAATTACCAATATAGGTACAGCCAAAGAGGTGCACAATGAAGCAAAAATGTTGGGGAAAAGGACCCTTAAGATGGGCTAACTTACAAATTTATCATTGTTTCGTTCAAATTGGGTAATGGGTTGCCCAGTTGTAGTTCCTTTTTGGTATTTGAATTGTTCGTGGATTAAAATTAAAGTTCTCCTCTTGTTAATTTGATTTGGAAATTTTTTAAAAAAATATGGAAATTTTAAAAGTTAACACATGAAGGAGAATCCTAAATGAACGAGAATTTGTATTTCATAAATTAACTTCAAACATTCAGAAGCCAACCAAATTGTAGTTTGGAAACTTTATTCATTTGTGCTTCATCTTTCAATATAATTGCCGCATTTGTTTATGCAGCGGTTTCAACTTGCAACCAGTTTTTGTATGCCTATGTCAAGATATTCGTTTGTTTGATTGTGAAGCCATTTTTATGGTCAATCTGTAAAGATCACTAACATCTAAGGAACTTCTTTAGCAGACCAATAGTCACTTGGTAACTAGGTCTGGGCTTTAAGGAGAGTATTGCAGAATTACCCATTGCCAGCCTGAATCCAAACAAGAAAGCCTTGTGTGGAAACGCATTATCAAGCGATAATTCAAAAGTGCTGATAAGGTGCACTGGTGTTTTGGGATAGGCATGGCATTATTCTGGGCGATTTCCTTCCCAAAGGCAAGACAATCAATTCAGAATCATACATTGTGACATGACTGTCCGAAAGGCAGCTTAGCAATCAGCTGAACGAATTATTTGCTGTGGTTATACAGAAACTGGATACATTTTGGAACCACTGTCCTATGGTCTATGTATACGTAATTTATATGATGAGGTATGTTATATTAATACATTGGAAAAGCACTGATGATGGCTATATATCCGAAACCGGTATGTGTAATCCACAAAAATGTTGTTAAAAGAAACCACCCATTAAATTATTTTAATTTGCTGATGTTATTCTGTTTGTTTTAAAGGCAGCCACTACACCGACAAATCTGCTTCAGTTTCAATGTGAATATGTCCGTTTACGAGCTGATGTACTCCAAGCACATGCTCAGTTGGCCAGAACATTTACTAGTTTAAAGACATCACCCCCTCCTGCTATTGCAGCTGCAGTTGCCACTGCAACACGTGATGAATTGCAAAGGTGTGGAAGAATCACTCTACAGGTATACTCAAATTACAATTCTTTAGTAAATTAGATTTATAGTGTTCTTGTCCATTTGCATTGGACTGGGGTTTTTCCATGGATTTTAATTCTGTTCAATATACACCTACACTTGTTTTTAGCATGTTTTCATAAGAAAACTGCCTATATATTAGGTTGGGGAAAAATTAGTGGCCGATGTGTGGTGACTACCATAAAATGCATTAAATCATTTCAAAGAACACTTTATTTATCGAAGTAACATACAGCAGAGCCATCACACTTTTGCCAACGAGACACAAGCACATTTATTCCGCTGGCGTAGAATTCTGGACTTCTGGAGGCGATGAACTCGTTGAAGGCAGTTTTCACATCGTCATGGTTTTTGAAGCATCTCTTACCAGGAAATTGTCCGGATGCTAGAAAACGTGGTAGTCAGTTGGGAAAGATAAGGTGAGTATGCTGAATGATCAAGAGATTTGTAGCTAAGATCATTAACTTCTGTCGGGTGACCATTGCGATGTGCAGCCGAGCGTTATCGTGAAACAAACAGTCCGGTTGCAGACCACCAAAACTGTCATCATAGCCTTCTTTTGGTGCAACTTGGGCATCCACTTATCGAGCTTTTTCACCTTTCCAATTTGCTTCAAGTGGCAAACAACTGTAGAATGGTCTACCTTGAGCTCTTCGGCAACTTCTTGTGTAGATTTATGCGGGGTGGGCTTCAATTAATGTCTTCAATCGGTTGTCATCGACTTTCGATGGACGGCCGTGACCATCTTTATTTTCAAGGGTGGTGTGTGCCTAGAAATTTTTCAAACCATCTGCGCATTGTACGTTGAGAAGTTCTCCCGTCATTCCATGCTTTGATACCATTTCGAGTTGCTTCAGCAGCATTTTGGCCAAGTTTGAACTCGTACAATAAAATAATGTGTATCTCTTGTGTAGACAGCATTTGCAAAATTGATCTAATCTTTCACAATGTAAGGCGTTTTTAGCATCAGCTCAAAGAGAAGAACTACAGGTTTAAAATGGTGTGTCACGTGGTTGTATTGAGACATAATTTGCATACCGACTCACTTACATCTACAAATCATGCAATCGGCCATTGATTTTACACAAACCTAATAATTACTAAAAGTGCTATGTAATATGATAGTTAAGAATTTTATTTAATTTTTAATCATTTTGATAATTGCAGTTGCGAAAGTCTGTTCGAGAATTCCGTTCCTTAGGAGACCAGTACGGAAGATTATACCAGTCTGTTTTTGATGCAGATCCAATAACTTTATTGAATTTGCAAATGTATCCTTAATTGCTTGTAATTGCTGTAAAGAGTCTCAACCTTATACGGTAAAAGATGTTATTGTATGTAAACTGTATATTTTGAGATAGGGAACCAATGGTAGGTAATGCATAATTCAGGCACCACGAGATCTTGAATTAGTAATACGTCTGAGGAAGTTTACAAAGAAAACCCTTTCTCCACCAACGATCGTGTTTTGTTTGGTGACTCTGGTTGTGGGCTATTGCCCTGCACCATATCTTCCACTGTAGAAGAGATGTCTTCAGAACGGTGAGGCTGATGTTGTTCCATTCCTGTTTGCAGGCTTTCCAGAGACCCTTAGTGATTGTTGGACGGCATCGAGCAAGGGCTCGTTTCAATAATCCAAATCCACAGAAATCCACCGGGGATGCATCTCGTGACTTAACAGGGATATCTTTGAAAGGGTATAACGTGATTTCCAGTTTTATCTTCCAAATACAGCATAAATTGAACGGCCAAGTTAGACATATGGCTGGAGACTTTGTCTTGATGCAGCCAAACTTTGCTTTTGTCCTCTCCATGCAATTAAACAGGTGGTGGCCTTACAGAGGGACATCAGGAGTTCCAACTAGTTTCGCCATTTATTCCCGGCTTTTGTCCTCTCCATGCAAATTGAACTGAGAACATGCTGCTGATTGTAGGGGGGGTTAGCCTTCCTGTCCACTTTTCTGATTGTGAGCTTGCCGCCGTACGAGTATCCTACAGTTAGCATAAATCCTTTTGAAAAACTTTCCTTACATTCAATGGACCATTTTTGATGTGACTTCTTTCCACGTGGATGGTAGAAAATGTTGCAGGCTTCATGCAAAGTGACAATGTACTTCCATCATTCCTCTGTGACAGCATAAGGATGATAAGATAAATATTTGATCAAATTTTGGGATTCATCAGTTTTCATCATTTCACTGGGAGCGATTAGTTACCTGAGGCCACCATTTAAGAAATAAGTAGGTAGAAAATTAATCTTTGTTCAGTCCTGATAATTTCCTTGACTTTTTACTAGTTTACAACATAATTGTTTTCTCACTGCTCATGCAGTTGATGCAATAGCTCTTAAAGTTCAAACATTAGGGTAAGTAAGAATTAATTACTGTATACACTGAGTGGCCAGACTCTTATGACCACCTGATGTTTGTAGCAAATTAGCTATGATTTCGCACTGAAGTTGCTAGTGGGCCAGACCATTTTATATAGGAGAGCAAGTTCTTTACCATGACAGTAGAAATGATTTGTTTCTGAAGATATGGGTAAATGACACAATTTAACAGGCTTTGAACGTGGGATGATTGTTGGTGCTCGGAGCCATGGAGTGAGTGTCAGCAAAATAGCTGCATTCGTTAAATGTTCAAGAGCAGCTGTTGTTAAAGTGTTTTTAGACTGGACTGTCAGCCAAAAAACTAGGTCTGTACATGCGAATTGTGGCTGTCAGCGACTAGTCCATGTTTAGGCAGAACTGAGAGTGGCAAGACTCGTACAAGACAACAGAAGGACAGTAATGCATCAAATTACTGAAGATCTTAATCAGGGATCCTCTCAAATGATCTCTGAATGCACGGTTCGAGCACCTTTACTTGTCTGCAGTTAACAAGATAAAACGTCACAATTTGCACAGAACACAGATTGGACAGCCGAGCATTAGAAAAGTCATGTGGTCTGACGAATCACATTTCCAATTGCATCATGCAGATGGCAGAGTGAGAATTTGGCGGAAACGGCATGAAAGCATGGACCCCACATGCACGAGTACAACCATTCAAGCGGGTGGGGGCTGTGTTATGGTTTGGGGCATGAATTGAGTCCCTTACTTCGTGTGGAACAACATGTGAATAGCACAACATACCTAAATGTCGTTGCTGATCAAGTTCATCCTATCGAGATGGCTTCTTCCAGCAAGACAATGCACCATGCCATAGTGCTCATATTGTGCAGGAATGGTTTCAAGAACACAAGGGAGACTTTACCTTGCTTAGGTGGCCTGCACAATCACCAGATGTCAATCCAATTGAGCATTTGTGGGCCGAAGTTGAAAGAGCTATCAGGCAGGTGGTTCGACAAACATCAAATCTCATACAACTGGACAGTGCTATTCATCAGGCATGGTGTCAGATTCCTCGCATAACCTTTCAGCATCTCGTGGAGTCAATGTCGAGAAGAATCGCTGCAGGATTGAAGGCGAAAGATGGCCCAACGAAGTACTGATGGGTGGTCATAATAATCTGGCCACTCAGTGTATAGTAAAAAATAAAAAAAAATAAAACACTCCGTTTAAGTTAGAGCTTTAATTTTTTTATTAATGTAGGTTTTTGGATGAGCCTATGTCTGAATTAGGTCTTGGTTCATTGAAGAAACAGGGACAGCATACTCTTGAAACATTTGGAATTCTTTCTGCTGCTCAAGAAGCCATTACCATTGTTACGAATTTTAGCCAACAAAATGATCCCCACAAGCTTATTGGCCATCAGGTTATATAAATAAATAAAATAAGCAATATTAATGAATTTTGAAATCTCTTCTGCAATATTTTAATTAACTTTTGCAGCATATTGATGAACTATTACGCATTTCCAAACTGATTGTGGATGTCCCTTTGTGCTTTCCTCGTTATTTTTTCCAAAGTTTGCAATCAACTAGCATCAAGGTTTGGCAAAATATTCATTATAAAAATTTTTATGATTTTCTTGTTTAATATAATCCAAATTATCATAGAACTCTGATAATCCTAATTATATGTTTGCAAAAAAAAATCTTGTTGAAAAATGAACATCCAGAAGGGACGATGCCACATTGTTGAAATTCTGTGTTCAGAGTCCTGCGAATGAACCAGCACTACGGTCATTACAAGTATACCTCATATAACATTGTTTATTGTAGATGTGGAATGTCACTTTCTTTACACACAAACATTAGTAACATGTGAGCTCCTCGCTCCGATCCAAGCTGAACTCTGGCATACTTTCAATCATACAGATGACGAATATTATCTTGGGGAATGCCATTACGTGCATTGATTGGAGAAAGGTCTGGTGAGCACATTGGCCAGGGAAGTTGACGCACATGCTGTAAAACATGTTGAGTTACACGAGCTGCATGTGGACGGGTGTCAACTTGCTAGAACAGCAATCTCCCATGCTATCCAAAAAATGGAGCAATATGGGTTGGAAGACGTTTCTGGCTATAGGATGCAGCATTCAATGTTCCCTCCAGAATCACCAGATGTGAGCGGATGTTGAAAGACACAGCAGCTCATACCATTATCCCAGGAGCACACACGGTGTGTCCAAGGCATATATACGAAAGAATGACAGACATATACAAGCAGTGATCAAAAACTAAGGTTACAAGATCGATATTCCTGGAGTTTCGTCTGTTATTGAGAAATTAGTTGTGTGCGGTCAGCAACTGTGTAGAGTTTCAGCCACCCATCACCTACAGCGCTAGTTGCAGTTTAACACAAATGGCGACTCGTTTGGAAAACTGGTCTCGCAAAGAAAACATGGAACCGCGGTTGAAATTCACTGGCAGCTGGTAGAGGTTTACGGAGAGACTGTAATATCTCATCAGCATGTCGCAGAATGGTGTTGAAAGTTTGTGGCCGGTAGAGAAAAGGTCACTGACAAGGATCGCAGTGGCCGATCCAGCACGGACCTCGCTCCAAGCGACTTTCAGCTCTTTCCTCACTTGAACGAGCACCTAGGAGACCTACGATTCACTTCAGACGAGGAGGTGAAACACTTCGCAACAATGTGGCTGAACACGCAAAAACAGGAGTTTTACCAGGAGAAAATATTCAAATTCTTCCCACGAACTGACAAGTGTCTAAACCGATATGGAGACATATGTCAAAAAATAACCTAATGTATGTGCTATCAGTTGGCTGTATGAAATAAAATGTATGTACACGTTTCACTGCAGGCTTTGTAACCTTACTTTTTGATCATCCCTCGTATATGACCGTCATTCATACCCAGATAAAAATTGCTTTCATTCACTGAACGTCGCCATTCTTAGCACCATTGGAGGCCCATCTGACTGTTTCGTGGTGTAGGTGGCAGTCTCACCAAAGGAATCCACGACGTAGTCCAGAGACGATTGGGATGGTCAGAGCTTATAGATGTGGTGTGACTGTGAATCTGATTTGAGTAGACATAACTGTTTGGTCTGCTAGAGCAGCCCTTTAAATTCATCGATTCACACATTCATCTGAAAGTCTCCGATGTGTCTGAACCATCTCTGCAGGTGAATCCTTCCTCTTCCCATCGTCTCCAACAGCCTTGCACTGCAGACATCTCCTTTCCCCACTCTCTGTGCAATAGGATCATTCTTCCTCCTGTAGGCCCACAATACAACCTCGTTAAAACTCTGTTAGCTAGACAATACTAAATAGTGATGACGTCCAGGCATGTTCCATAATCTTTAGCAGTTCTGGAGAGCCTAAACAAATGCTGATGTTTGGTTTCATAATGCCCTAGTAGGCTTCTTTATATACCTGAAAGAAGGACATTGTCATCCCTGCATTGACACAATCTTGAAAATGTCATCATTTGTTAATGATCCTCTTTAACTTCTGTCGTGTGTCTCAAAAGTCGCGTGCCATATGAAAAGTTTATGAATGTTGGCTTTATGTTCACACGGTTTCGCAAGCTTATCGTTCATGTTCAAAATGTGCACCATGCACTCGAAGACAATGTCTCTCACAATCCAAATTTTCTTCTGTCATTCCTAAAAGTGTAGCTGGTGGAATGCTGTGTAGGGTATTGGGAATATCAGGGTGCTGGCGATGAAATTCGTCTGCAGCTTCTCGAGATGTTCTGTGGTAATTTCCACAAAGAAGTATCAGCTCTACATGTTGTTACGGTGCAGCATTATTCCTCTACTTCATTATTTCACCTACAAAATCAAAGCTACCAATTAATCCATTTGGCACGCGACTTTTGAGACACATGGTATCTATGTAAAATCACCAGTGTGATGTCACTTGTTCTGGATGTTCATTTTTCAACTGCCACCTGTGGAGTTGAATAGCTTATCACTTGCATAAACATCTGAGCTCATTTTTTACTAATGCGTTCTTAATTGGTTTATCAAATATTTTTTCCAGTTGGCAATCTCTCCTCAACCTCGAGCACCAGGTGAACCAGTGAATATTCAAAATCATTGTCATTTAGCGTTAAAAGTTGAAGGAGTCGTTCAACATGGTGCCAAACAAGGATTGTTTCGTAGCGTTCGAAATATTATTTTAAATATTTCTTCAGTAATCCAGAATCGTAATCAGACGTCAAATGATGTAAAGGTATTCAAACATTTACCTTTATTAGGTTATTTTATTTTATAGGGGGATTCATAAGTCGATGGAATAGTAACCATGATAGACATAGTGGAAATGCTTATATCAGCAGATTCTCTTCAGTCTTTTGTATATACCTATTCCATATGTCCACCTTAGGTGATGCGGCCCTCATCAATCCTACACTTAAGTTTCTATCTCAACATGTGATGATCGATGCCAGTGATTGCATGAGTGATCCTCTCTCGCAGTTGGGCTACATCACATGGCAAACTGAGCACAAATACATGATGTGATTGTTGATATAATCCCATAAAAAAAACAATCATAATGGGATTAGGCCAGGTGACCGTGGAGGCCCCGAAGAGCATCGTCTCGAGAAACGCAAAGTTGAGAGATTCTCTTTCCATTGATATGAGTAGTTCTGCTATGCCCATCATGGTTAAGCGTGGGCCGCACATGCGTAAAAACACTTCCTGCTGTTGTCTCTTCTGTTTGACTGAAATTTCTGCCTTTTGGAGTCGAGTGGAATTTGTGGCAGAAAGCAGAAACTGGTTGCTCAGCCAATAGAAAACGATTCTTTCAGTTCTCTCTCTCGCGCAAAATAAAAATGTTGGATGCTCAGCTCACGAAGGTGAAGAGACCGAGGAAGAAAATTTTGCAAGATTTGAAGACGGCAACAATTAAATTGAATAAACAATGCTTGAATACAAAACTTCAATATGATGATTGATGAGGAATTAATGAACTGTGCAGTGTGTGCATTCAGAGCCGACGCAATCTAAACTGTTTAGATCGCATTGGCTTCAGTGCGATGCAAGAATGACAAATTAAATTCGGTGGATGGTGCTTGGGTAGCAGACTTTTGCTGTCTCATCCTTTTGAGTTTCTGCCATGTGAGACACCCCCACGAGCAGAGTGTAAAAATGCCGAAAAAATACGCCCTGGTTTCTGCAGTCTTATTTTCGACTTGTGAGAACTATGCTTTACTGTTTTATCGACTTCTGAAACCCTAGAGCAAATGATTGTTTAATTAATCGTTTTAATTAAAAAATTTTTTTACAGATGCCAAGTGATCTCTCCAATAACATGACCCAAACCGTGGAACCCCACAATGATTATTTCAATGCACAATTTTTATTAGCATTTCCGGTTCCTGGAGTTCACATCATTAGTGTCGAAGTATCTGTTATTGACGAAATGGAAAACGTTTGGAAGACTGGGCCACGAAGTTCTCTTACGATCAAGTCTTTTGATGATGCAAGTTCTCAAAAACAAGCACAATCGTCATCTTCAAGATTACCATATCAGCAACGATTTTGAAAATCAACATTCTGCCATATTCATATTTCATGTGTTCCATTATATCAGACTCATGCTTATAAAGGAAGTGTATTGAGTTAGCAGATTTTACTTCAGTCATTGTTTCAAAGTAAAGACATGTACATTGAATTTACTGGGATAATCTATTTTCTGTGCAAAGTTCAATTTTCATTGCAATCTCTTCCTATTATGTCATTATAATGCAATCTTTATATTATTGTTTTAATCTGCATCCAGGACCCTTAGAATCAGACCTACCATTTTGTTCTGATGTTTTTATTGTTTATGTATCACAATAGAGTAGTATGCTAGTTTTCCTTGGTTCTCGCACATTTTAATACATAGTCAAAAATCATGTATATTTATCATTGTCATAATGTAATTTTTAAAGGATGTCATACCATCATACCTGTTCTTAGAATAAAATTGTGTTAAGTACTGGAGCTGCACAGTGACCGAGAGTGCTTTTGGGCACTGGTTTCAGTAGATCTCGAGATGGACGTTTGTGTTTGTCCTTTGCTAACTACACCGAAGGCAATGGAAAAGCACCACATTTAATTATTCTTTGCTCACCAGTAATATTACTGCTGGTGAAAAATCTCTGAAAATATGTGATGGCTTTTCTGTCAGTTCTTAAAATTAACAGAAAAAAATTTCAAGCCTTTCTTAAAATATTTCAAAAGGCTGGGAAAATAATGGTGATTTTTCATTTTGATTTCTCCTTTTTACTTTTGTACAAATGTAATTTAAAAAAAAAAAAAAAGCAAAAACTTTTGTTTCTGAACAATTCTAGTCAAGCTTTTCATTTCAATATTTTACATGTACACAGACAAAAAATAGAACTGCAACACCCATGTTTCACTTTACCCAAGATTAAACATTCAGATAATATAGTTTTACAGAGGGTTGTCAGGGATCTGGTAACAGTTAGCAGATTTAAATGTGGCATGTGCGTTCATTTCGTGTGAGCTATCACGTGTAGTGTATTAAAATAGTGTTCAAACAACGAGCTGAAATTATTGAGTTATGTCACCGAAAATAGACAGGTATTGGGAGGGCTATATAACACCTCTTTCCAATGTCAAATTCTGAAATTATGAAAGCATGCAAGAAGCAAGCTTCATACTTTCCAAGAAAGGGATATTAAGTGTACTAAATTCCTGAAGGTAAAAAGCAGGCCAAGCCGAGACCATCCAAAAGTTTGGACTCTCACCACTGGATGTAACCCACCAACACAACGGATCATCTGTGTACACGTTGAGCACAATTATCAACTGTGATTTACAGTTGGAGAAGCAACACGAGAGCCACGTTCATAAGTTGTAGCTCTGCCATGTTAGACCAACTGCCGTAAACTGCATGAACGATATCTGGCGAATGAAAAGTAGAAATATATGGTCACATTAAGCGACTACAACAAGAGCCGAGCCATTTTTTACCAGCCCAAACAGTTCTATGTTAACTTTACACAGTGTTGAGTCTAAGGGGAAAGTCAGCGCCAAGTACTATCAGACTAATGTTCTAACCCCCATATTTATCTATGACATCCCCAAGGTTTGGTTGCACCAAGACAAGACGTTGAGTTACTAGTGGTGGTTGACCGACGCACGAGACATGCCAAATCTGTGGTGTTCAGGAATTCAACATAACATGATCTACGAGTAAACTATATGGCCACGTCAACACGCCTGTTCTTGGAATGCATGCAAGATGATACCGGAATCTACTCCATTCCATTAAGCAACATACTCGTCAAGTCGCCGGATGCATTGCCTATGGATTTTTGGGCTGCAGATTGAACACACTCAATGGCGGTGAAAGGGTTTTCCCGCCTTGTCTGGCCCTCTGTAAATGGTAAAGTGTAAGTGGTAAATGATCATAAACACAGATCAGTGCATTCATGTGTTCCAAAATAAGCCATGTCAATCCCATATTAACCCAGATGTATAATGTATTCTGACATGCTTATGATTTTATGTTTAAACATGGTGATCTACTGTTTAAACTTTCAATAAGACTGCTCAAATAAATTCCACCATTTCTTCCAAGTCTATACTTCAAGTATGGATTGGTAGTCTAAGGGTGTGTCTAAAAAGTCTGACCAGTCGCCAACAGGTCACCTGGTATGATCGGCGATCGGTCGGCGGCCGTTCGCAGCTGGTCGTACTTCATTCTGTTTGAGCATGGTGTTGCAGCAAGGTTCCTCATCATTTAAGTTTTAAAATTGTGTACATATATAAATTTTCTTCATCCGTGTTTCTTTTTCATATTCATTCCTTGTTTTTGATGCTGCCCAATATGTATTTCGCCATCTCCTTTCTCCCAAAAATTTTTATTACATATCAGGCACTTGAACTCTTAATTTGTCTACTTTTGTCCGCCATTTTGATTCTACTCGGCGAGGCAGCCGACCCGCATAGGACTCTGGTCGTGATTAGCCAATTTGTTTTTCCAGAAGTCTTAATAATATTACATGATAAAACTGGAGGTTAGGATTCTGTCAAGTCATTATTATTTTTGGTTTTGATTTGAAAAACTCACCAAAACAAAAACAAACAAAAAAAAAATTCCGATTATATCATACATAAGGATAGTTATTACATATGATTGGACCAACAAAATGAGTTGCAATAGATATAAAAAGTACCATATATGATCCATGAAAAAGAGCCCTATACCTTGATGCCATCTCCTCCAAACTTCACAGTGGGCATCACACTCTCAGATAGGAAGCATTCTCCAGGCCTCTGCCAAACCCAACTTCAGCCATCTGATTGCCACAGTGTATACCGTGATTTCATCAGTCCATAGGACACATTTCCACTGTCCCATGCTCTAGTTGCTGCGAGTTCGACACCACTCCAGACGTCACCTGGAATTGTTGTTAGTGATGAAGGGCTTATGAGCAACAGCACGACCAGGAAACCCAGGAAATGGAGTTCCGATGAATGGCAATTGTGCTAGCAACACAGGAAGCAGAATTTCTGAACTCTGTAGCAATCATTTCAGCAAAGACTTAGATTGCTCCGGACACTTGTGCAAGCACTCAACAATCTCAGTCTATTAAATTTCTTGGCTATGCCAATATGTGGTTGCACTGTTGTTGCTCCTTGGGTCTTCCACTTCGCAATCACATTGCCTATAGTTGCACGGGTTATTTGTAGACTGGTTGAAATGTCACAGACTGACTTGTGCACAAATGGCATCCTATGACTGTTCAATATTGGATGCCTTAATAACACGAAGCATACATGTGTCTGAAAGCGTGTACTGCTATTTAAATAATTTTTGTGTCATTTTTATGCGACATTTGGCATAAATCAAATGTCTGCTGATAAATCAAACACAGACTCTTTCTCTGAAATTTTTAAAAACTACTTCAAGAACATAATTATGATTTTCATTTTGTCTACAATGCTGATGTTCGCCTTAGCATCAGAACTCTCTTCCAAGAAACAAAGTCAACAAAGACCAAGTAACTGTCATAGTTTGTGAAATGCAACTGGAAGTCATAGAATGCCATTGCTCCTTATTGGAAAATCAAAGAACCCCTTTAAGATGCTAATATTCTCTTAACTTACACAAATCAGAAGAACGCATGGATTTGTTTTACATATGAGTATGATCACACATTTATTCCCAAAATAAAAAACTTTCCAAGACAATTGGGAAACGACACAAAATGACGAATTTGACATTTGTTGTAGCTTTTCTTCATGTCATCTGCCATGCACAGAGTAGCAAAGCCAGCTGCTGAAACTTCACTTTTATATATCATAAACGGTTCATCATCTGAACCATGTTTATATGAACTTTTGTTTTCATCTTGCTGTGGGGAATCACCATCAGAGGTTTGTGACAGGGGTTTAGATACACCCTGTATATAATAGTGATGCAAAGACCATGAATTATATAGATCATAACATGTAAATATCACAAAGGATAAATAAATTTTTTGTCCAGCAAATGACCTGTATGTCCAGCATTTTGACTCATTGCTTCCAGTGGAAGAAGTGTGAGCCCTTGGAGGAGCCATACTAAAATTGTTGTCCATCTGAAGCCAACAAAGAAGTTTACAACAATCCATCTGAAGCCAGGGTGGTAAGAAAATACTTAGTCATTGTTGTGAATTAAATAAACTGAAAAATGTTTAATGTTGATTTTTTAGTTATGTTCCAATTCCGTAGAGTAAGGTGCATCTAAAGCAACGGACCTATTGCACGCTTGAGTGGCGCCACAATCAAACTGCTTTGAAAACGAGGCGTATGTAGCAAGATATTGCTCCGGTGAACAATTATAAAAATGTGTGTCATTTATTCACTGAAATTAACGAGTTGTTTTGCTTTATTTTCTGCACAAAAGATAATTCTTAGTATATTTTATTTGTTAAAAATTATTTTAAATACACAATCCAGTATTAAAAATTAACAATTGTTAAAGCAAAAATATTCAATTCTAAAATTAACATCTAAATTTATAGTTGAATTTTACCTCAGTCAACTATTAATTTCAATCAATAATTAACACACATTTTTATAATTGTGGATCGGAGCAATATGTTGCCACATACGCCTCGGTATCAAAGCAGTTCGATTGTGGCACCACTCAAGCGTGCAATAGGTCCATTTGGACCATTGAACAAGGTTTGCAGAAAGAAAATACGAGGGTTTTTCAAGAATTTTTGCCTCCTGGTCCTTAACTTTATTTGTTAACCAATTTTCAAAATTCTTTTTGTATCTGATACTTACATTTGTCCTCTGTGTAATGCACTTTTTGACATAGTCCCCATCCCTTTCCACGCATTGCGCCAACGCGTGACTAGTCAGATGAACCCGTTGGAGAGGAATTCCGGGGTTGTTGTTGACACCAGGATTGAAAGGCAGCTTTAGACCCTCTTCTGCAACATAACGCCTGCCCGCACAAAATTTGCACACACCGAGGCTGTTGCAGCGCCTACAGTTCAAAGATGAAAGTGCAGTTCAAAAATTAAAGACTTTGCACCTTGCGACTTTCACCATTTCCCAAAGAAGCAAGAGCACCTTAAGAAACACGAGTTGCGTTCTAACGACAAGGTGAAAGATACCATTCAATCCTCGTGTCGACAACAACCCCAGAATTCCTCTCCGACGGGCTCACCTGACTTGTAACGTGTTGGCGCAATGTGTGGAAAGGGATGGGGACTATGTTGAAAAGTAAATAGTGCATTACATAGAGGACAAATGTACAACCTCTGACAGTTAAGTTCGGTGAATGACGTCACACCCTAATCTGTGCGAGCTTTACGCGAGTAACAATGCATGTGAATACAAGCCCAGTCATTGTTTAAGCAAGTTCAGACAGGTCATGTTTGTACGTGCAATGGTTTAGCAGATGCTCGTTTCTTCAGTTTAAGGCGTAGCGTGCGCACGTAACTGTGGATAATGGATCAAAGAGGAACACTGCCGTAATCGTGCAACAGTTTCTGGCCAACAAAGGGGTCGTATCCATAGCTCATCCACCTTATTCACCAAACTTGGCACCGGCAGACTTTTTCTTGTTCCCACGCCTGAAACGGGCCTTAAAGGGACACAGATTTGCAGACATTCCAGACATTAAAGCAAATGTGACACATGAACTTAAAGCCATCCCTAAGGAGCTTCCACGACTTATACACCCGATCCCAAAAGTGTATTGCCTTCCAGGGTGATTATTTCGAAGGACAATAAAGTAATGTGGCTCTATCTGTTTTGCATTTTGTTGTGTGAACTCGTTCACCAAACTTAATTGTCAGAGGTTGTAAATATCAGATACAAAAAGAATTTTGAAAATCGGTTAACAAATAAAAAGTTATGGACCAGGAGTCAAAAATTCTTGAACAACCCTCGTAGATTAATGTACAATTTATTACTAACTTTTAGTAAGTAAGATGGATTTGCTTACTCTCTCTCCAAAATGGATAACTTAATTTGATAACTCAATCAGTAAATATAACCCATCATGTGACGGGTCAGCCGTCTACTATTTATCATATTTACACACACATTTTCGATTTTCGAACTGGGAAAAAAAACAACTCGTACAATGAGCATTTCAAAATGGTGCATATTAGAAATTTATGAAGAAGATTTATATATTTATAGAAGAGATAAAGGAAAGTAAGGGTTGCTACACCAGTTTCTATTTAAATCTGATTTAGTTTCTAATTCGAAAATCTGGTAAATGTTAACTATCTACACAATCGCAAACGCAAGTCCCACTCTCGGCCCTGCGGGCCTCGCTGGTCACTGGTTTCCGTTACTCGAACGCCTTCGGCGTTCTGTCTACGACGTCCCCCTCCGGGGGCAAATAACTGATATATACCCCAACCAATTTGGTTACAGGGGGCAGTTGTTTCCCCTCGGCCGGTTACAGGAACGCGACAATTCAGTTTGCGGATTCAGTAATCGCGCGATTGTGCAGATAGTTAACATTAACCGAAAAGCTTAATTTGACTGCCGATTTTTTATTGGGAAAATTGGATTACAATTTTGTAAATTTATTCCAAATAACTTGAGGCCAATGAGCATGAAACTTCAAACTTTTCTATGCTGCAATCTTCTGGAAAAATCTTGGGAGGAAGATCTTCCTCAAAACGGGCAAAAGGAGCAAAATCATTCCACCAAGATTTCTTAAATACATAATGAAGGGAAAAGTGTGTCTTATAGCAAAAGCGAGTGAAATTTCTAAAAGCTTTTAAAGAAGGCGTACACGTTTATTCTTACAATCTGTAAAGGGCTTTTAGGAAGCCGCTAACATGCTTAGCTCGCAAATCAACTTCAGTTCCGGCGTTGCTTCTGGTTATTATTTTTTTGCGTATTTCGATTGAATTTTACGGTCAACAGGTTCGCATAGCGACATCTATTAACACGAATCTTTCAAAAATATCCACTTGTCTTTTTATTATTTATTTATTTATTTCTGTTTATTTGTGTTGAGACGTAACTCTTGTTTTGTAGAGAAGAAGGAATTCCCAGCGGCACAGATTTCAAACGATGTGCGGATATAAACCTGGGAAACTTGGCGCTTTTTATGGCAGGTGAGACGTTGCTCTACGAATGCGAGCAACAAGGGAAAAAGTCGTAACGTGGAGCAGAAATTGAGTAAATGAGCTGGGGAGAAGCTTTTGGCGGTTGATTTGAGGGGAAGACCTATTAGTCCTACATAACAAATCATGTTCCTGTCGAGTTTAAAGGGATAGCGCCACGAGAAAATAATCGCCTAGAGAAAGCCGACATTCCGGGAAATCCTTCAAGGTAAAATTTTACATCTCTCCCTCATTTTTAAATTGTGTTAAAAGGTGCTCTCGATTATCATACAACTTATCCTGTAGTAAACAGTAAGCAACAGTTTGTACCTTGGTGGGGGTGGGGTACGTATTGGAATTTGGGATAACAAAAAGAAGGAAAACAAATGTACAACTCGCTATCGGATAACATAGTAGTAGCAAAGACAATTGATACATCACAAACTGAGTCTCCAAAATTATTATCTTATTTGTACTTACACAGAGTTATTTTTAATTCATACATCTTAATTATAAGGTATACATTTTTAATCTCTTCCATCCAAATTAATTCTATTAATTCATTTTTTTAAACAAAACTCTAATAATAATAATAATAATAATAATAATAATAATATTCACATGAAGTAATGTGTCTCTACAAGATTTTTTTTCACACCATACCTCCGGATATCATTAACGAAATAGAGAAAAATAATAAAGAAAATTCCACAGCCTGGAATCGAACCAAGAACCTTTAGGCCACATGGGAGCTGTTGCTATCAAACATCCCATGCACATAAGTTTTCTCTAAATTATTAAATAAATAGTCGAATCACATTAACATGCACTTCGTACAGCAGCTAGATGGTCTGGAAGGATTCGATGAGGTGCTGGAATGAGTTCACGGGGATATTGAGCCATGCTGATTACAGTTCAGTTGACAGTTATTGGAGGGTGCGAGGTGGAGCATCCATGGAGCGAATAACCCGATCAAGGTGGTTCTGTAGATGCTCGATTGCGTTTAAATCCGGGAAATTTGGGGGCCAGAGAAGGACAGTCAAGTCCTCCTCATGCTCTTCTAACTGGTCGCGTATAATTCCAGCTTTATGAGATGTCACATTGTCGCACTGGAAGATACCATTGTGCTCAGGAAAAACAGTATACACCTAAACCCCATTATAACGCGATGTAAATGTGGCTCCTAATTTTCAAGGGACTCATTGCCACCATGGCGACTGGTGCATTAAAACTGTTCATTGACAAATAATAATTGGGCCACTCTAGAGGCTTGGATAGATGGAGATGACGGTTGCTCCCCACATACGAACACATGAGCAATGCGGAAATACTTCAAAATGTTACAGGTGAAAACAATGCACGTAATTTAAATGTGATCGATGATGAAGACAGTGACGAGGAACCACAACCACCACCAAAGATCGCCAAAGCACTCGCAGGCTTAACTTAAATTATAAACTGGACTAAAATTTCTTGAAACGCAACAGGTAGATTCAGTTTCTATCTCTACAATTGAAATAATTAATTGAAATTGTTAAAAAAAAAACAAAAAAAAACAAGCGTGAAACAGTTAACGATGCATGATTTCATTTAAACAAACTGACCATGCACAAGATAGCGACTCTGAGTTGAACAAATGAATACAATGGGTGAGGTCAAAAATGCTAACGCCGAGTTGAGTTAGTGAAGAAAATCATTGTTGCTACAATAGTCAACAATACGTTAACAATTGAGCAATAATCATTGCTTCACCAACCCAACTCTGTGTTTGCATTTTTGACCTCTCCCAATGAAAAAAAAATTACTGTTGTATTGGTCAAATAATGAATTTTGTGGTCTTATTATTCTGTAGCACTGTAATCGTGATGCGTAAATTTAAAAAAGTAATGCTGAAAAATGGCAGTAATTTTATAAAGCGGCCCTGCTTATATCGCAATGTGACTATTTGTATCCTGAGCACCACGTTTAATGGAGTTTAGGTGTACTTGTATGGGTGTACATGGGGTCGGCAAGGATCATTCAAGATAGATTCTTATTGCCATCCACAATGATGAGTGCATCCACAGAATGCCATGAAAAATTTCCCAGACCATAACGTTGCCGTCCATAAAATGTAAAAGGGTGTTTGTTTTCTGACATTTCTCGCCATATGTGTTAACATCCATCAGTCTGATGGATAAAGAACGTGATTCAACTGAGAAGGCAATTGATGGATATCCAGTGTTGATACTGCCATGCAAATTCCAGTCTCTTTCACCAATACACAGTCGTTAGCATGGATGCTGTCATCATCCATCTGCTGCAGAACCCCATACGCAGCAATGTTCTGTAGCCCACTCGTTCATTAATGCACTGCTGCACTTGCCATTCCTCTCTTTCATCTATGGCTCGTAGAGCAGCACGATTTCCACATCACTTATTTTCTATAGTGCCATTTTGCCATGCTCGGTATACTTTTACCACAGCAGCACACGAACGGTTCACAAACTCTGCAGTTTCAGAAATGCTGCCTCTCTTGGCCCGAAAGCCAATTACATTTGAAAATCGCTCCGTTTCTGCATTGCAACAATTTAAATGCTTTTCGAATGCCTACAACACGCTGTATATACTCACCTACATCATTTATGTTGCCTCATTTATTTAGTGCTTTCTGCGATTGGTTATTTAGCGCTGACATCACAGATAGGAAGTGGTCGCATTAATGTGACTCAATTAATAGTCATTTGTCATTATTGTCTTACAACTCATTATACAGGTTGTATCCGTCCATACGTGCCAGGCTTTTTTCTTGGAAGTTCAACATCCTAGAACTTCGGGAAAAAAATTTGTGTCATCAAAAATTTGAACTGCCCTCCGTTTTGCTACTTGCGTTTGTGCAGTCTCCTCCTGATGTCATTACAGGTTTGGGGGGATCTCTTCCTGCATTAGCCTTTTGCATGGCCTCCTTATTTGATCTTTTCTCGTTGTCGTTCTTTTGATTGTTCTTTGTAAACAATTTCTTTTAGCAGTCTTTAGAGGAGAAAAAAAAAGAGAGGAGTGAGACCTAGAGACCGAGGGGGGGGGGGGGGGGGGGTCATGCGGCGGGTCTACCTACCAATCCATTGTAGAGGGAAGATGCGATTCGTGAATAATGTGAGAGATAGCCATCCTGCTGAAACCACATGCCAACCCTCATCGCTAAAGACAGATCTTTAAGGAGTTCAGACGGCAGGTTTTCTGGAAAATTGACCTAAACTACCCCATTCAGGTTACCCTGAAGAATTACAGGCTGATAATGTGGCCTCTGATAATGCCACACCTTAGATCCACATTCCACATTAGACTACTACCTCACCGAGTTAGTGAAGATTTTCCTAGTCCCAATAATGTACATTATATATGTTCACCTCCCTGTTGCTCTTAAACGTGGCTTCGTCTGTCCACAACACTGATAACAAATGAATATTTTGTCAGATATTTTACGAGCACCCTGTAAACGTTATGTGTAGCAAAGAGAAATGTATGTCTGTAGCTTGCATGACTGGATTGAGCATTGATTTTGGAAGCATGGGAGAGGGAGCTTGAAAGTATGGCAGGATCAAAAAAGATGTATGGATCTGAAAGTTTGAAAAATAAACTTCAATGAATTTTCCTTTTGTTTCTGGCAAATAGAAAACCATGACATTGAATGAAGCAATGCTATGTTTGTAAAGAAAGGGATGCTTAGTATTGTTTGAAATTGTCCACTAATCCTTGAATCCTCTTATCTAATGGAAAAAACAATATTTGGGGGCCTTATTTTAAGAGATTCTGTTAGTTTTATTTTCATGAAGATAGCAAACTCCTTTTCTCAGCACTGTTCTGTATCAGCTAGGTGACTTTGGCAGAGTTCACATTTTTGATTGGAATCATGGTGCTAAGTCATATAAGCACATTATGTAAGGGAATGTTAACAGAGCCAACAATATGGCGACTGCTAAAACTAGGATAGTGGCTGTTATGGATTCACAATATTTTTCTCCCCGTTTGTAACTTCCTGAGGAGGTCAGAAAAGAAGCCTCAAAGAGTTGAAAATATGCAACTGAAATGCATCAAAGTTTGCATCAGTTTAAAGCTGTTTTTGTTTACTCATGTAATGGTGACCATGTTCAGTGATAAAGATGTGCTAACTTATGACACTATTGAATCCAACCTGAAAATGGTAGTCAAGGGAGTTAACTCCAAGCGAATAAAAGGAATAGACTCCAAGTGTAGGACAGGTCACTCTAGATGTTATTAATATCAATTTATTTGAACTTCAGAAAAATTCTCTGAGTAACAAACAAAAAATGTGATACACTTTTTTCCTGCTAAAGGATATACAGATTGGGCACAAAGTCTTGTTAATATTTTAAAAACTACCAATTACCAGTTTCAAAAAAATATTAACCCTGAAATTAAACTGTTTGCGGGGAAATAATATAATATTTTTTTTGTAGTTTATCATTGCCGATAGAAGGAGCCGCTTTAGGGCATTCCAATCAGTTTTTCAAAAATGGCGACTGTCAATGAAAAAGCTCAGTGTTATCAAAAGCAATTGTGTTATTCAGGCACAGCAAAACTTCAGAACAATATTTGATAGAGATCCATCATCTTTTGGGAGTATAAAACGATGGCATTGCAGGTTCATGAAGACCGGTTGTTTACATGATGAGGAAAAAACCAGGGCTGGCTAGTGTGTGAGAAGAAATTTGAGCAAGTGCGGGAAGCCCTTCAACACAGACTGAGAAAATCAGTATTGGCCTGAGGACTGTATCTCACCTGTTATTATTATTACTGGTTAAAATATCGTTGCACAATGCCAACGATAACCTTAACACTGATTCCGCAGGGGAATATTGCGCCAAACACAAGGACAAACACAAACATCCATGCCGTCAGCGGGACTCGAACCCGTGGCTCTCTGGTTCTATGAGCAACAAGATCTGCATCCTAGCGCTCTCAGCTGCTGAGCTGGCATCTCACCAGTTACAAATGCCTTGTTCAATTGTCAGAAAAATCCTTCGTAAACGTTTGCATTTGCATGCATACAAAGTGCAAGTTATGCATAAGATTAAATCCTTGCTCATAGCTATAACAGTGATGCCGTTAAGCAAAATCAGCATGGCGCAGCACCATGCTGCCCCTTGCCCCGCCACGCTGCACAAACGCAAGAAACTGAATCCAATAAATGCCAACAATGTGCGGCTTAAGTATTCATTGGAGCTTATCATGGTGGCGAGAGTGATTTAAAGCCTAAATATTTTAATTAAACTACTTAGTACATTCATTTCAAATATTAACTAACTGCATCAGTTTAGTTCAGTGATGGGCAAACTATGGCCCGCGGGCAGTTTTCAGGTTTTTTCGGCTTGCTACTGGATTCCATGTGGCCCGCAAGATTATTTAGAAATGTGTGCAAAAGAGACCAGAAATAGGATAATTTGAAATTATTTTTAGGGAAACAGTGCACTTTATATTAAAAATCTTAGAAAAGGTTAAAAATCTTTAATAAAGTTTGCCCACCACTAGTTTATTGGTAGCCGTGACGAGCTGTTCATTGTGTTGCTCCTTGTGGTTTTTTTTTTATCCTCCGAGCTGACAAGTCGAGTTTTTTGTATTCGTGTGCGGTGGTTTCCTGTGGTCGCTTTACTGTCAAAACAAACAGCTTTGTCTATGAGAAGAAGTATTCCTCAATAAGTTTTCATGTTTATATTAGCATTAATACAATATTGAGGGATAATACAAATAAACTGTATAAGGTATAAAGTTTAAAAATCTTAATGCAATCATTATTCGCAATTTTATCCTGCAAAAATAGTGGATAAATTGTTGAAAAATATACTTTAAAAACTATTGAGGACTGTACTACCAGATTTTGTCTTTTCGTGGCATCACAAAGTAAGGAAGAGATTAGCCTCGAAGAAATTAGAAATTTAACGTGCCCTAATCAGATACAGATTCCGAAGTTAACATTATGCCTTAAAAATATAAATGAAATGCATGTACTTTTATTAACTTTAAAGTAAGAATTTAGCTGCATTCAGTGCCCCTTTCAGACATTCAGTGCCCCATTGCCTTTGAGCACGCCATGCTGCCCTTTGTTTCTGTAGCCATCACTGTATAATAGTCTATTGCACCATATTGATGCAAACAATGATCTTTAAAAAACATAGCCCTCTCAGATGAAGCAACATTCCACGTTTCATGCAAAGTTAATAGGCATGATTTGAGTATACGGGGTTCCAAAAGTTAACGAGTGGTGTGCACTCTTACAAGATGGGGTTATTTGACCCGTTTAATTTTGTGAGACTACAGTTAATGCAAATAGGTATCTGTATATGCTTCAGAATTCTGCTGTACCTCAACTTCAAAGCTGACAGCCACATGTTTTGTTTCAGCAAGATAGTGCACCTCCAAATTTGGGGTTAGAAGTGCGAGCATACCTAAATTGACAATTCCCATGAGATCAGTCGGGTGCAACGAACTTCTGCTCTGACCACCAAGATTGCCGGACATAATGCTGCTCGATTTTTTTTATATGGGGCTTCGTGAAAGATGTTGTTTACTTTGCACATGTGCAGAGCATTGAGGACTTGAAGGAACACATTACACTTTAGTTGGATTTTAGTTTATCGAATGTTTATTTGTTTTAAGTCTTAGTCATTAAGTTTAGTTTACTTGGCTTACTTGTTTTACATTTTATGTGCTAGATTTTATGTAATGTTAAGTTATTGCTCCGCATTGTTGTATTTTAGTGCCAGACTACAATCAACACCACTCTACTCAAAGCCTGAGCGCGAAAACATCATACATTGGTTTACATCACCTACGGTAGGGTATTGTTAATCATATTTCTACCAATAATAAGCCCGAAATTGTCCCTGTTGTAGGTGATGTAACAATGTATGACGTTATCGCGCTCAGGCTTTGAGTAGAGGTGGTGTTGCTACAATTTGGATGGAGTGAGAAAACAGCATTGTTGCAAGATGGATGCTGTTTTCTCATACGGATTGTTGCGTTCAGGTTGCAGTTTAAAAATAAAAAAAAATTGGAATTAAGATTTATCCTACGAGTGCGAGAGTTTTTTTTTTTGAGCTATGCTCATGAATATTGGATCCATCGTTGACATGGTTGCCATGGTTTAGTCCATGCTTGTAAGTTTTCAAAACACATCGACAATAAAAAAGTAGTAAACATTGCAGCAGGCATTGATTTTTAAATATCATGGATGATGATGTGATGCTTTTGTTGTGTAATTTTTGCCTATGCACGGGGTTTTATAGCCTGACATCTAAAAGAATCCACAACGCTTCTTCGGGAAATTATCAGATTGTCCTTTTTGATATGCTGAGTTGGTCATGGTAATTTTCTGTTAAATAAAAAAAAAAACCAAAAAAAACAAACAAAAACTACGACGAAAGGAAAGCCAATGTGGAGCAACGTTCGAAAACTTAAAGTGTCCAAGTTGAACTGGGATGTTCTTTTGTTTTCTTTGCTCTTCTTTTCAATTACCGAGTCCTGGTCGTAAACACTGGTATAAGCTTCTGTTGCATTTACTGGTGGAGTGCTGCAATTGGTGAGTGACTTAAGGAATTTTGAAGGGGTAAATCCACGTCGGGAACAGTTCCTACGAATCTTTGTTGTTGATACCTGGCAATTGGCCGCTGTTGGTTTTGTCTAGGGCAACAGCCCGGTGGGCTAGTGACACTTTTGTGCATAGGAATTATCCTCCCAGCGACTGGATGGAACGAATAATATGACATTCCTTTTCCTGGTGTCTACTTCAAGCGGGATTTGAATGTATCGTGTGTTAAGATGCATGCATTTTGCTGTATGGCTCTGATAAGTAATGGTCATTGACCTGGACCAACAGATTGTAAGGTGAAACAGGGCTCCCTCCCACCACCTTGGTAATGCTAGCTTCTGGGGACGGATGAGCTCGTGGCTGCTATGGTCACTTAGGGTACTAAGCAGTGAGTTGCATTCAAGGAGGTGTTAAGAGTCTGTTGCTCAGCTCTCTTAAAATGTGGTCGGTGATGGGATTTCGCCGCCATAGCTTCTACCAATTAGATTAGAAGCGGATAAAAAGGATTACACTGATTCCCCCGCTTTGTTTCAAAATAAAAAAAAAAGGATCACATTTGCTATCCGGTTGTTTTGGGTGTCAGCCTTTTGAACATATGGTGCCTGGGTGCATTAGTTTATGGTAAATTTTACGGTTGTGCCTGGAGACACGGGAACATGGTTGTTACGTTGGATAGGGAAACAAAAATAAAACTCAGTAAGCAAATGAGCTCGAAATGTCTGTGTTATGCTTGAACGAAAATATCGAGTGAAGCCATAAATAAAAAGAGCCATTATAATTCTTTTGGTGTCAATGTTGAATTAGTCCATGGTAGTCAGTGCACGTTTGACATGGATTTCATGTTATCTAATGTTTTGCATATTGAATGTTGAATCTTTTTGGGGATCCCCATGTTATCAATTAACACAAATTTATGTATTCTTAGTTTAGTGTTTTATGAAATATCAAAATCCTACCACTCAGCCAGGTTGCTTCCAAGAACCTCTTACACAAGCCCCTTACACAAGCCCAAGAACCTCCTTCTAGACACACTTCTGCGTGGGTGGCTCTAGCCTCTGTTGGCCCTCAGTGCCCAGTGTCCCGTGGGGAACATCACACTTGAAAAGACATGGATGGAAATCATGTATTTCGTAGATGCTTGATGGGCAATTAAAGGTGCACACGTGGAAGTGGTAAATTAAATCCACAGTTTATTTATCATTTTCTGCAATTTGTATAATTTCAAGGTTAACATTTTGTGTGAAATATTGACAAGACTTCGTGCCCACCTGTAAAATTAGGTATTAGGCATAGAACTATTATGTGCAAAACAAATTACAATGGAATCTCAGACCCAGAATAAAAGATATTTTGTGTAATCAGATCAAAATGCAGACAACAATTACTGATTGTTTATAGGTGTTCGATATTGAGTGAATAATATTCATAGCATTCAGAATATTTCCTTTTCAGTGTTTAATCACTATCAAAATTATAGTATCATTATCATAGCAATAAATATTTTGCTTATATCATTATGAATACAGTAGATTCGTGATTAACTGAGCCCCGATTATCCAAGGCTCCGGGTCAGAGTTTGTGTTTTATTGTGACCAAGAAATTTCCAACCAGTCATGGACAGAAAGTGTGGCCAAACTCATGAATCAAGAATAAAAATCAATACAAATCTTTTTTCAGATTAATTAGCTGCTGTTTACTTTTTCATGTTACATGCAGCAATAATGGATCTTGTATCAGAGCAATATTGAACTTACAGATTGGTCTCAAGGGCAACACTATTACAATTGATTACGTTCTGAATATTGTATATACTGTTATTTTTTCCCCTTCCATTGCCTGAAGATGGATGTTGAAAATGGTCATGACACCTCCAATTGAAGTTTTAGAATTATTTAAATATATAAATAAAATTCTATGCCTAATACGTATATCCAATGCTGATAATATGATGTTTAAATAGGTTTTGAAACAAAATTATTGTTTTCTGCATCCCGTTTCTCATTTGATGATGTTGATAGCAATATCACTGGTAGTCTGGTGCCATTTGTTTAGAATAAATTCTGGCAGGATATTGAATTCTTTGCTAAGATGAGCTTTTTAAATCGAAGAATCCCATTAACAAGATTTTCCACTTCTACTGTTAGTGTATTCAACTTGTGTTTTCTCGAGTTATTGGCCATGATTTCGGTGGATAAGAATTTTGAAGTTTATGCTTCATGAATAATATGTGTTCTTAAATATTGTACAGTAATTTCTAAAACAGCTGTCTAAATTGCTACCATTGGTTTCAGTTGATCTGATTCACATACTATATTCAGATTTGCCTTTGCTCGACATAATCTGATGATGTTTATCAGTCAAAGAACAGGTGCATCTCTGATTGGTCATCTTGCATTAGTTTCTTGGCTAAATGCAGGGTGATCCAAAAGTCAGGAAAAATTTTAAAATTCAATAATTCGCACACGAATGCAGATAAATGTTTGCACAGAAACGATTGAAATGAAGTCGGATTTTTTTCAGGTTACAGACATCAGTTTGTGCATGTTTTCAGATGGTATAAAAAGAGCAGTACTCGCTGCAAATGATATTTCAGAAGGAGATAATGATAGTTCCGTCTTACCGATAGTTAATCTGGCATCTTACCATCTGAAAATGTGCATAAACTGATGTCTGCGGAAAATCATATTAAACATGTATTAAACGGGTACTACTGTAATTAGAATAATTAAACAGAGGAATTTAAAGGTTGTACGGGTACAACATTGACTCCATTTGGATTTTTGTGAGTATTAATTTTGGCATTGTCAGTCATCAATTTGGAATCAGTTGTATGGTAGTTATCTAATTATAACCGAATTACAGTATTATATAGAATTTTTAGGAATTGTAGATGCAATGCTATCCCTAACAGCATGTAAACAAATCACACAATATACAAATATATTTTAAAAATAGTGAAAAATAGTTTTATTTTTTATTTTTTGTATGGTCATATTCATCTAATTAAGGGTTGGAATATATATAGAAAGAAGAAGAAGGATATTTGTTTGTTTGTTTTTTATACAAATCTACAGGTTTTTTTTCGATCTTGATGAAATTTTGCATAACTGAAGCCCAGTGTAAGTCCAGGATTTGACTGTAATCATTTTAAATATGATCATGTTAAGAATACAGCAGAAGAAAATTGATTTTACATATACTTAAAATGTGAATGAGCATTTTGCTAAGATATTGTGAGTTCCAAATTGTAAAGTTCCTCTCCGATTACATTCTTATTTCAGTAGATATACCATATTGTAGCTAATTCACTCGAAATTTTGTGTATATTTCTACAGTTTTGGTCAAAATGATTTGCCTTTACATTGACTTGACAATGTTTGGTGGCTTAGATATGCACCTTCCTAAGCCAAACCTCAGCATTTCACTTTGGTGAATAGCATCTGGAAACTGCTTATGCAGAGAAAATTGTATGATTTCACATTTATTTCTGGTACTTCCCCATATTCCTTCGTGATCAGAAAGGTCAAAGATCAGTATATAATGAACGGGGAAAACCTCCAAACAATACTCTAATATTGATACATTTATAAATACTGATTATATGAGGCTGAGTCAAATGGGAACCGGAAAATCGAAAACCGCTCCCATTGCGTTCAGACCAGTACTCATGCGCGTGGACTCTCCCGCCATCAATTGGCGTTGGTTCCGCATCCCCACATGACCCAGTGGCCATACGGGCATTTCCAATATGGCAGCCCCTCTGTTGGAATGCACCAAAGAAGAGCAGCGTGGAGTGATCCGTTTCCTACACAGTGAAGGCATGAAACCAATAGAAATCCATCGACACATGTTGGCATAGCATGGTGCTGCATGTGTACTGCAGACGCAAGTGTACAAATGGTGTAAAAAATTCAGCAGCGGCACAAGTTTGGTGGACGAAAAAGTTCTGCAGCCAGCCATTCGCAGGAAAGGTGATGCTGACCTTGTTCTGGGACCACAAGGGTCCCATAGTGGAACATTACATGGATAAGGGCAAGGCGGTGACCAGTGTCACCTATAGTGAATTGGTGTGTGACATTCTGAAACCTGCTATAAGCACCAAGCACCGCGGACTCCTCTCAACAGGCGTTCTCATCCATCATGACAATGCGCGACTTCATACGGCTCATGCGGCCGTGGCGACTATTCAGGCTTGCGTCTGGAGTGCCTCCCCCCCATCCTCCTTATTCTCCCGACCTCGTGCCCTCCGACTTCCACATCTTTGGCTCACTAAAGGACTCCTTAGGTGGCCACAAATTCACGACCAACACGAAGGTGACACAGGCAGTGCATGAGTGGCTGCACGTGCAGCCAAAAGATTTTTTTTCCCGGGTATCCATGCCATCCCGACTCAGTGGTGGAAATGCATCGAAAAGCAGGGGGGCTACATTGAAAAATAGGGTACTTGTTCCAACTCTGTCTGTAATAAAGGAGCTGTAAAAAAATATTTCCGGTTTTCATTTGACTGACCCTCATACAATCGATCTTCCAAATGCAAGAGAGTGTATACTCTAGGGTCGCCCTTCCTCGAAAGTGGATTTTCTGAGCAATTAAGGAGAAGAGGCTTCAGTTTTGTAAGTACCAGATGAATTTCCACCAAGCAAGTGTATTGTCCTGCTTTTCCAGGCATAGTGTTTTCTTCTGTAGAACATAAGAGCAGCCTCTCCGGACACTTTAACATTATGAAATCCAGAGGGTTCTTGAAACAGTGCAGACCAACCACTGTTTGCAGCGAAGTTCTGCACCCCTTTCAGGATACTTTCCCTTAAGGTCCTCAAGCAAGCTTCTTGCTTTTGTTTGAATCGTCATTAGACTTAATGGAACACATTTCGGTTTTCATCCACATTGTTAGTTTTTCCATTTTGCTTATTGTGCCTTCACATTTCTTTATTATTATCATCAATTTCATCACTGCCATTCTTTTCATATGTTTTCTTATACGTACAGCGTCTTTCACTGTGGTATTCACTGTCAATATAGCAAAACCAAGTTCACATGTGATTGAAGATAAAGTTTGACCACTTTCATATATTACGTATCATTCTTACTTTCATCAAACATATCTGTTTCTTTCAGTTAATTTATTATCTTCTGTTTGTATTAAATTTCATCAATTTATTTAATGGTTTAAGGATGGATTCGTTAAGCTGATTGAGCTGCTTGGTGGATTCATGGAAGTCCAATTGGATATGTTGTAATAGCATGGCAGTTTGTATCTGTTGTAATAGCATGGCAGTTTGTATCTGTTTGTAAGAGCAGTGCCAGCTATAGGCATAGTTCCTGGTTTGAGCCCAGGTTGCGAAATTTTTCCTTCCCTTTTCTATTTGTTATTGCGATTAGATGCACGTTTAACACTAGCCATGGTGCAGACTATGAAAGGATAATATTTAGTATAATGCAGAATTACACAAGCGATCTTTACTCAAAACGAGATCATGCGAGAAGAGGGAAGATCTTTGCGAAACACAGATGAAGAGAGGATTCGCTTCATGTATGCTTTATGAACTGCATTGATATGTGCATGATGCATTTTAAATGTTTTGCGCATTTTCCACAAACTTTATGAACATTGGATTTTTTTACATTAGGTATGGAGTTACATAATTCGGACTTACGTATGTTGAGAACTGTCTGTAATTAGGAATTTAGATACAGTAAAATCCTGTTACAACGTATCTCACTTTAATGTACACTTCAAAATAACGTACAAATTTAAAATCCCTGGCTGAAATATAGGTGTCTTAATGCTAAAAAGTTTCAGTTTAACGTACCTCACATGAATGTACATTTCAGATTAACGAACTAATTTGACGTTCCCTTGGTTAAATTATCCCTTCGTTATAACATACATCGCTCAAATGCCTTGCTCTGATTGGTCAATACCTTAACACGTCCATGCGAAAGTTGCAAATGGCAATGCATCAACCGCTTGTTATCGGAAAATCCTGCAAACCCAGTTGTTTCTAAGACATTGTTTCTTTACCCTGTGTGTACAAGATCAACTCTAAGGCATGGATGATCAGAGAAATTTTCAAGGAATGGCTAGTAAAATTCAATTCAGATATGGGTAGGAAAAAAGAAAATAATTCTGTTGATAAACAATTGTTCAGCACATTTTGTAAATGTATGTTTAGACAACATTTGGTTAGAGTTCCTTCCATCGAATTACACATCTACACTACAACCATTAGACCTAGGCATCATAAAAAATGTGAAAGACCATTTCTGGCAACATTTATTGCAAAGACTTTGACTTAATGAACAGCTGCGTATTTGCAGAAGTTATAAATATCAAGGTTGCAATTGAAATGCTTGCAAGTGCCTGGAATTGTGTCCAACCAACAGTGATTACGAACTGCTGGCAAAAAAGTTGGATTCTCCATTTCAGCAATAAGCGAAGAAGACGAGACCCGAGGTGTACTAAATGAGAGCCAAACTCATGAGGATTTGTGGCAAGAAGTTGTCGCCATTTTCAATGTGCCGCCAGACGTAACGCCGTTTAAAACCAGAGGTAACGCCCGTATAGCAATGGAGGCTATAAAAAGTATAAGAAATTATTTTGCACAGCATATCAATGCACTAGACTCCTTTCACTTTACTATATCAGATATGGAGGATTTTTTGGGGATGGAAAGAAAGCAGACGGTCATTACAGTGTTTTTTAAAAAATTAATCAACTGTAATACTACATGTACAGGTATTCTGTATTTGTAATGAATAAAATAAAATGCTACACTTCATGCATTCTTATGTTTTTCAGTGTACTTATATGCATCGTTCACATATAGTTTCAGTTTCAGAATAACGTACACCTCGGATTAACCTACAAGATTCTAGTTTCCTTGGAGAACGTTGTAACGGGATTTTTTTGTATAATTTTGATTTACATTGAAAATGATCTATTTGAGTTCATATCATCGTTTAAAATAAAACGGGTAGTATTTATTTTTTTAAAGTAAAATTGTGCGAAAAATGTTTTAAAGAAGCTTCGATGTCTAAAATATATTTAAATTTTCATTCAGTTAATATGTCAGTTTAGATTTTCACTTGCTTTAGTGATTTCTTTGATTAATATATTGGCTAGACCCAACTCAAAAAAATCCCCCCCCCCCTCCCCTGCTGAAACTGACTTAATAACTCATGATTCGAGATGATGTATTAAAATTTTGGAGAGAAAAAAAACCATCTGTCTGTACGAAATGGCAAATTCTGTCTTTATGTATTTTTTATGACAGTTGATAAAGCCTTTAAGAAATATTTTTTTTTCTAAAAATAAAGAAATGGCTGTAGCATTCAGACCAGCAATCGAAAGTAAATAAAAATTGGCAGGTATAGATTCTTCATATTAAGATGAATGATTCTTGTAAATAACGTGATGGTCTCTGATGAGCCATTTGGGAACTATTTAAGTTTTTATTTTTAAAAATTATTGGGAAATATTTTATTTGACTTTTTTTATCTTTCTATATCCAACGTTTTTATATTATCACAGTTGCCAGCAATATGATCTTGATATTCACTTGCCCCAGTTAACGTAATCTGTTATGAAAGAAAATTCTGTAATTCTCTATCTCTTTCTGAAGTCCATATATGAGGCCTGTGTGAATGTACCATTCTACCATTTAAATTTGTTTGTTTATTTAGAAGAAAGTATTTGAATAATGTATTTTATAATATTGTCGGGAAGACTGTTATTAGTCAAAAAAGTTAAACTCGGATTCTGTAATTCAGTTTACTCATCCATATGAGCCTCAGCTTACTAGCGTTGAGTTCAGGGTAAATCAGGAAAGTTATGCTCATTGGAAATGTTTCTGATGCTTTCAAAACTTTTTTTTAATGTAGCGTAGATGGCTAGTTCTCAAATAACCTAGGTAGAGATTGTCACATGGTAAGAAGGTACACAAACTCTGTTCCCCTGTTAAAATGTGCCTTTATAGTGTTTACTTCTCTTTATAGCAATATGTTGCCTCATTTAAATCTTATGTATTTTATAATATTTTCATTCGTTATATACAAACAGATGTGATGATAAAAATCTCACTTTCAGGGATGTTTGATATATTTTTGTAGCTAAATTTCAATTATTTGTTTCATTATCTGGTAATTGTTTATCTTAAATAAATGTAAATATGTAAGATCTTTAAATGAAGTTTGTTTTAAAGAAATTTAGAAAACAATCTTATGCAATCGCAGTGCTTTTCTTGAATGTTTACACATTAAATTTTGTGCCCTTCCCACCCTAATACTTCATCATTAACATTTTTGAAGCATTATTAAAAAATTAACTTAGTCAGAGAACCAAACTTAATATGAAGGAGACTTCAGGAAGTATATGTTTTCGCGCTTGTAATTGTTTGGGGGGAAAAAATAGAAATTAACTTTTTTTTTTGAACGCTCTTATTATGCTACTCTTACTGAATTGAAGACATTTAAAATCTTTATTTTCTTTACACATTTTATTTTCATCAAATTACAAAACAGACAGGAATAATTAGATTTGCAATTGCAAACAAATTGATTAAGAGCTCTGTCATAATCGAAGTCGAAAGAGATTGATCTGGGAGTCTTGGAGTTGGCGGTGGAGGCCATCGATCCCCCTTTTCCCAGTTGATGCTGTTCTCGAGAGGGCATCAGGATCTGCTAGCTTCCTGCCAATCACAGGAGTGCCTCAAGGTCAGACAGTACGTCCCATTCACTGAGAATGGAGGCCTGGAAGATATAAAATCGAGTTATCTTCTCTGGGAAATCAAGGGTGCCCTGGCTGGGAGCCAGCTGGAACTACCCTATTCAGTGGGAACGGGGGATGTGGTATAGGTAGACCATCTGTTGCAGTGGGAGAGCCCCAGTCTAGCAAATCAGCAGCCACCAATGGATGGAAGGATGGATGGATAGATGAAGATGAACCGGTAGAAATTATGAGAAGGGGGGGGGGAGGTTATAGCATTAGAAAAGGGAATGTGTAAAAGCATTACGCACATTAAAGGGAAGACATAATGCTTCTTTCTATTACACAAACATACAGCACAGAAACAAAGCTTAAGTGTTGATTTATTTTGAATCATGAATATACAGACTAGCCTTAATTAAGTTAATTGTTTTTAGCAGTGGTGTATAAGGAATTTATTGAATGGATTTTTATTTCATTTAATCTGTAAGTTTTAAAAGTTGTTGCTATAATGGTATAAACAGCAGGATATTTCAGTTTAATTCAAAGGTGAATTAAATTTATGCAGCATTGATGAATTTTTTGGGAAGTCTTTCTAATCGCAAATTGTATCTTATGATAACAAGGAGAGGAAATAATAAAATTAATAAAGATCAGTTATTTTATTGCTACTTCATATGACATTTTTTATTATAATAACAGTTTATCCTACTTGAATTATTCACACTTGAACGTATTAAAAAAAAAATAATAATAAAATTTTTCCTTGCTCTACATTATTTACATATTACATTATTTTAAATAAGGTTTTATGTAAATGTAGTATACAAAGATTTTTTTTTAATATATAAACGTTGAAGAAAAACTCTGATTAAGAAATGATTACAATTGTTTACACCTTAATAAAAATTTTTAATCAAGTAAATATAATTCTTAAAAATACCCCAGTAACCTTAACAAATAGAAACAAATATTGTTCAAAAAAGTAAATATATCCTCTATTCACTATATAAATATTATTTTATAATTAAAACACTCTATAAGGAATATAATTTTCATAAAATTTTAAGCAATGTGCTTTAATTCATAATTTCTTATAAAACGTTTAAAACTTGATGAATATTCATTTTTATTTGTGAAATTTTATATAAGGTTACTGGGGTATTTTGAAGAATTATATTTATTTGATTAAAATTTTTTGTTATAGTTTCACAATTGTAATTGTTTCTTAGTCTGGAAATAAATATGAATGAGGCCAATTTGATAATAAAAACTTATCTGAGCCTTTTTATATCGTAAACTTTTTACATATCTTCAGACTAGATGGAACTTTGGTAATTTCTTTAAAGCGACATTCTTTAACTCATAATAGAAAATATCTGTACCCTTTAGTTTTGATAATAGCAGTAGAGAAATGTCGATGGTATTTAAAAATTTGGTAATATCAATACTGACTTAAGGAACAGCGATATCATGAAAAATACTTATTACAGTTAACTCTGAAAATATCTCGAAATGAGTCGGTAACAAAAGCATGTAATGGATATGAATTCCTCAACTTTGATTCATTAATTACTGTAAATATTACCACTTAAGAGAAACAGCATCAGCAATAAGAGTCAAATATCACCCATATCATGAAATTAAAGATTTATTATTATTATTATTTTTTTTTAATAGAACTGACAATTGAAGAACAAGACATTTTAAATTTGAACCAAATTCAGTTATAAATAATTACCAAGAAAATGTTTTCCCTTTAAATTTATGAAACTATGGAATAACATCTCTTATGTATTATTGTAAGCACATTAACAAAAAAAAAAAAAAAATGTAAGTGAGTGAACAGAAATTTCAAAAATTGTAGTAACTTGTGAAAGCATATGATTTTATATTGTATATTTTTCACAGTGAATGGGCAAATAAACTAATAATAATAATAATAATAATAATAATAATAATAATAATAATAATAGGCAAAGCTCAAAACGAGCAATGTTTACAGGTAAAAAGAGCAATAATACAATTAAAGATTAGTTCTTATTAACAATAGACAATCAAATTTTTAAAATATTTAAAATACAATTACTGAGGTCGATATCGTTAAAATAAGTACATGTATTAAAAAATAATTTGGCTCTGTTAAAAAATGCACCACTGAGGTAATCAGTGGTAAGTGGATGAATTTGAAATGTTTTTTTTAATCTCATGGGTCAAGGTGGAACAAAAAAATTAACTTGCCATACAAAATTAGAACAATTAAAACTATTATTATGTATTTTATACAATGCAATCATATGTTGTATTAATAGTTCATGGTAGATCAAATTTATCCCCATACTTTCCTTATCTGTATGATATTCAAGTTTGAATTTCCAATCCACATATCTACATTTGGTCCAATTAAAGCAGTGTAAAGTTTACTATAAGTTCTAATTACAGGAAAATTTTGCCCCTTCCTAATGATCATACCAATTGATCATACCTTTGCTATAATTGTTTTAATGTGATTGTCGAAATTCATTTTAACATCGAATACAACACGTAAGATCAGATACATGATTTGCTTTCTTTAAGTCGACATTATCAATTTTATAATTATAATAAATTTAAAACATACATTTGCTTCTCAACTTTATTGTAAACTTTTTAAATAAGGAAACTTTTTAAATAAGAAAATTACTTTATAATGAAAGTGGAAATATGGGTGAAACAATTTATAATAATAACAATTTTTTTAGAACTAATGTAACAACAATTTTGATACAACAACATTTTTGATCACATCAGAACTAAAAATTTCTTTACGATACGGACATGTAATTATTTTGTTTGAAAATTAGTTATATGCTGGAATCATTGATAGTTCATGGGTTATAGAAACAGTTTTATAATGGTCTACCTTTGTGTAAATTAACAGTTTATGGCTTACCCCATATTTCCACTTTCATTATAAAGTAATTTTCTTATTTAAAAAAAGTTTCCTTATTTAAAAAAGTTTACACTAATGTTGAGAAGCAAATGTATGTTTTAAATTTAGTTATCAGTCATATACCTCAACTGTATATTACATTATAATAAATTGGTGTAACTTTTACGTGAAAACGAGATTGAAATAGACTTATTATTTTTAATTTGTTCATTTTAATAATAATAATAACGTACTGTATTTCCTAAGAAAATCAATCTCTCAGCTTCTGTAAAAATTATCTACTCAAACAAAAAATTATCAGAATTTTGTTTTTATTACATCATTGTATTTCTTTTGAATGTATTAAATAAAATTTTAATGTGTCTTAAAAAATACTTCTAACTTTAAGAAATGTTGGACCACAGATAGCTATTGAAACCATTTTTCACTAAATATTTCCGTTTGTTTTCAATATCGAATTTGAACGCTGCAGAAAATTAAAAAAATTTATTCTGCTTGTTTATTTTACAGATATATTATTGGATTCCTCCTTTCCTTCACTATTATTGTATTAATTTATTTATTTTAAAGGAGTTAAAGAAAGCTCACTTTATGTGAATTTTTAATTTTATTTTTTTTTAGTATTTTATTTTGCTCTTTTTAAGGAGGCCTTGGAAATTGGTATCATTCACCTGTTGATTTTGCTTTCGTAAAACATACCATTGTGAGAGCCTGAGTCTGTTTAAAATTAAGTTTTGTTTGTCACCTCTCCTTCAGGAGGGAAGGAAAGAGATGTGTCTAGGGTGGGGCTACAACCAGCTAAGAGCGAGAGAGGGAGAGAGAGAGAGAGAGAGAGAGAAAAGCAGGATGATTCCCAAGGTGAGAGAGAGAGCACCAGAGAGAGAAGAGGGGGGGAGGATGATAAAATATTAAGGAATGTGCCAACTCTAAAGTGGAGCCAAAATGGTGGACCAAACCACTATCAGGAAGGTAAGAATGAAGGTGGTGCCTCAAGTGATATTAGGTGAGGTCCATGGGAGAGCAGGTTGTGCTCATTCTCGCCGAGGGTAGTAGCGAAGGTGAAGATTGAGCACAGTTAGTGAGTACAGTTTGCCACTTTAGAGATAGACAAGTGCAGCTGATTTCTGCATTGGGAAAAATCTTTTTCCACGACAACGTTATGGACTTGTCAAGCATATCGGAGGTAATCTGTGCTGAATGAATAAATTAATTAATGAATAGCTGTGATTTTTATTACTGTGACACAACAGTAATGCTAGCAGGCTATGCAGGCTCTCTTTGAGAATTGCAAAATGTTTGGCTTTCGCCCAAAAGAATGTTTGAAATGAAAACTGAACTTGATAGTCAATAGCAATAGAGAAGCGAGAAAACTTTTGGGGGGAAATTATTAAGTTAAATTGTTAGTGCTTTTGATGATATATTCTATCTTAAATTTTAAAGAGTTAATAAAAGAATATTTGTTTCTTCTTTTCTTAATCATTCGAGAGGTTTTAAAGAAACAGTAGTTTAAAAAGGAAAGCTCTTTAATCTTAAGCATGGTAAACATCATTGATTCCATGTGCTAATGTGCATGGCTGTATGTTAGCATTTGAATTCCTTTCGCTTGTTTCCTTTGAAAAAATGCTTTAAATACCCACAGTTATGCATCTGCCTGCATTCCGTTTAAAAGGGTCATTCTGTTTTAACAGTGTATTCACCTTCAGGAGAAAGAAAGGGGGAGGAGGGGAATAATTAAGTGAACTTATTGTAACTGTTGCTTTCAGTAATACAACTTTCTTATGAAATCGAGTTTTCTTTATGCTTCCTAAATGTTTTGAAGTGCGGAAAAAGCCTGCAGTTTTCATTTTATTTATTATTTTAAAATTCTCTATTCTTTATGATAGGGGACATTTTTAATGATTAATGAATGAAACATTATAAGGAGTGAAGTAATTTTTACAGAATAAAAATTATTCTTTTAGAATCTCCGTCCTTTATTACTTTTGCTAACATTTTTATGAATTATTGGTTGATTATATAGATTTTAGGTTACCGAGTGAGATTATAGTTTTGCGTCGTTGTAATTCTTCATTTGTTCATTTCTTCGTTGAATCTGTTCTTTCTGTTAAATGCTACGATGAAACGTTTTCAGATAGACGAGTTTGCTTTGGTTTTGAATGGGTTTTTAACATGTTCTTGAAAAATTTGTTTACTAGAAATTTAGATGAGTTAGTGTTTTATGAAATGAATGATAGCAATGCATTTTTTATTTTCATGAAAATTCAGTGATCTTGGAAATCAGTAATTTTTGCAATCTTATTTTGTTTTCAAATCTGATATTTTTAAAAATAAACTGTGAAATGTGTATTTATTTTTTTATGTCAATTGGAATCCATTTAATAGGGATTTATTTAGTCTATTTGTTTTTTTTTATGTTAATATATGTGTTTTTGTAAAATTTTATTCATATCATATAAACACTTCTTACTTACTTCATTGAATTTTTAACTAAATTTTTTGATTGCTTGTTATAAAGTAAAACAACTTTTTTGTGACATGTTTTACTTTGCCAAATAGTATCGTAGAATAAATATGTTTGAGCTATCTTTAAAGGACTTGTTGAACTATCGATTATTTCAGCATGTCTTAAGCCTTTACTCAGTTGGAATTTTTATTTTCTTATCTAAATAATATTTGTAAGATGTTCGAATACTATTTCATCAGTGTCTGTATATGTTTATTCTCAGGAATATTCAGTTTTTCCCTAGTTTTCCTCTGAATCTATGTAGTCTCTCTGAGAATGATCTCAAGTCATTTGTTGTTTGGTTTAAGAATTTTTTTAGTTTATTTAATAGCTTTGTGATTTACAAGCTAACCTCTCCTTAATAAGAAATAATATCTGTGAAAATGTGGCATTGTGAATACATAAATATCAAACAAATACTAAATGAGAGTGTTCATTCATTAAGTTAGAATTTTGCAAGTGAGCACAAAAGAATATATAAAACCAGATGTTGTGTGTAATAGAATTCCTAAGTGCATCTAAAGTGAATAGCATTTAACTTTTCAATTTTGGTACATAAGAGTAACATAATGAAAAGAAAATAAATGGACAAAATGGAAATTGAAAATATTTCATTTAAGCTGGAATTTAGAAAATATGAATTCTGATGGAAAAGAGTTTCAATTTCAATCAAACTAATTATCAGTTTTAATACTCGTCTGTTTTTTTAATTAATAGTTAAAGTTTATAAATAAAAATAATATAGAACAATTTTTTTTAAAGAATATTGGTTATTAAATAGCTACCTGATGCTATTGAATTTGTTTTCCATCCGAAATTAAATTGTAAACTCTAAACTTAAATGAAATAGTTTCTTTTCATTATGTTACATGTAAGTAAATTTACTTTAACTATATTTCCATATTACCCTATTTTGATTTTAGTAATGCCTTTGTAGTATTGTATTAACCAGACTCTGCAGTTTAGTGCAATTTTAGTGCAGTTTTCAAAAATATCCTGCAGCTCCTCAAGAAGCTGGTAAATATCTGCAAGCTCTCAAATCTTTGAAAATAAAGTCTTTTAATATCCAATGCGATCATTGTGATAAGATTTGATGCCTTTTACCATGAATTCCAGTCTAATGGCACTTGGACCAGGTGTCATCCGTGGTTTTTATTGGTTATCTCTGAGAAATTGCAAATATCTGCCTTTTCTTCTTCCAGCCAAGTAAAATATCTTTAGTCATTATAGCATTTAGTCTGTAAATGGCTTTTTGAATGACTCTCATATTAAGTGCATTTTGTGTGAAATGGGTGTAACATGAACAGAATTTGGGAAATGCAATCTTTTGTGGAAATTTATTTTCCTTTATGTGAATGATCACCGTAATTGAAATTACTCTTATAAGAACATAAACTTTAATAACATCTTTCCGTGTAACATGTACATGTATGTTAAAACTGTACTGGAAAATAGGGTGTCAAAGGAAACGAGTAAGAAAAGATGTGTTTATTAAAAAAAAGGAAAGAGTACTCAGTCAAATTAGAATGCAAGAGGATGCATGTCCAGCTTGTTTTTTTTACACTATCGAAGTACGTTTTCCTTGATTTTGTAGCAAATAAAGTGCGGACAGGAATAAATTATGCGATTAGTATACAAAGTTAATGAAATAGAAATTTCTTAAGATTTCAAAATGGAAATTCTCTGGTGACTTCGAAATGTTTTTAGGAATTCTTTAGCAGCAGGAAAAGCTTTTAAACAAAATTGTTTAACTTTTTCCAGTTTCAATGGAACTTAAGTAATTTCCCTGTTCATTATTGTGCTTTGTTATTAATAATCTAAGAATAAAATTATGTAAATAAAATCTAAGAGCAAATGAATATCATAACTCATTTTAAAATGCTAAACATACTTCTTAAAAATCTGTAAATTATAAAACAGCTTATGTTGTGAATACAACTGCTTTAAAGATTGTATATTCAGTTTTATTTGTTTATATGGTTAAAATAAAAATAAAAAAAATTGAATATAGCTTTACTGTTTTATCAAACACACCTGCATTATAATGAAAAAGATTAATATTAATTTCAAGCATCCCTTTGTTAATAATTGTAAATGTCTAATTGTAATGGCCCATTTGCTGTAATACAAAATTTGCCTTTGAGCATCAGTGAAATGGTTGTGTAATGGCAAATGGACATTGCATCTATCAACAGAATCAGTAGACCACTATTACATAAGCAGCAGAATATATTTTATTTGATTCTTGTAGACCTGAATTCATGCTACGGCTTAATGAGATTTAGAAAGAAGTCGCCGATTCATGAAATCAAACTGGTTGAATAACTTTTTATTTTTATTTATTTATTTATTTATTTATTTTTTTTCATAATTAAGATTAACGTAATTTTAATCTATCATTTGAAATTGAAGGAGTCTTCAAAACCTGATTCACTATATTCTTTGTCATTTGAGTTATAAAGAACTGGTGACATCTCGGGTAGACAGAACTTGATTTTAATTTCCTTAAAGAAAAAAACAACAACCCAGTAATTCAAAACAATGAAGTACATGCTGATAGAAAGTGCATCTGTTTTTAATTGTTGGAAGGAAGTTATTCCATAGTGATGCAACAGTTTGGTATTTTGAATATTTTTTGTTGATAATGCCAGCAGTTTATAAAATTTCTTGAATATTAAAGAATAATAATTTCTTGAATATTTTTTGAAAATAATTCTGTAGTGATGCAACAGTTGGATACTGTTAGTATTTTCTGTTGAAAGCCTTTGCAGGCTATAAATTAATCTTTTGCTTGTTGTTTGGGAAATCAGTCACCTTCATCTGTCCTAATCGGTATCATGTGTTACATGTAATAGTGGGAATATATGAGGGCCTACAAGAAATAGTTTATTTTATAATATGTGGATTTCATTAAAATACCGAAACTAATATATATCAGTAGCAAAGCAATTTACGAGATTCCCATCGGAAACTGGTGACAAGATGTTTGAAATGTGAACTTTCACTTTATAAAACCTTATAATAAAATTTGTAAGATATAAGCATTAAATTAGAATTGGGTAGTTTGCTCTTGTGTTTTTATCTTAATTTGATTTAAAAAATTTTTCTTTTGTTTTTTTTTTTTTTAATTTTATTTTCTTGTTTAGATGCAGATATCCATAGAACAGTTACAATAATGTGTAAACAAAAAGGAGTTTCAAGTGTTACTTTAACAAAGAAAATGAAACATAGGTGTTCTCTATCCAAGTATCTTTTGTGTACAAGCAGTCTTGTTCACTGGAATGATTTTTGTCTCTCTTCATCATGTGAGTAGAATGGCTTAAGAGGAAGTGAGTGCTGGAGTAGGTTATTTTAAATCTCTGTTCATACTTTTATTGATTAGAAAATATGAATAATAGTTTTCAAAATAATTGTAAGCCAAAGTAATAACGTTACTGAAAATAGGAAGATGATTTTTAGGGATACCATTTAAGCATTATTTAAATTAAAATAATTTCACATCTTTGCTCTGTCGGTTTGCTAAATTGCCAGATTTCAAGCCAAACTAGTTAATAGAATTAGTCGGCAATTTCTTTTCTTTCTTTCTTTCTTTCTCTCTCTCTTTCTTTCTTTTTTTTTTTTTTTTTAATTTATTTATTTTTTTAAACCTGTTGGAAAATCTGTGCAATTTAGAAGAGGTAGTTAAACAAGTTTAAAATAAAATTTAGAAGTGGATAGTCAGGAGGAAAGAAAAAAAATTGGTTTGTTTTTGCTAAGTTGGAAAGTGGAAAATGGTGCACCTGCCATCGAAGGAGGTCATTAACATAGCAGCAGCTGTTTAGACTCTGGCATGTCATAGTTAGCTCGCCCATCTTAATAAAAAGACAGATCCCCTTTTTGCAGTCTTAAGAAATGGAAGGAGATTTAATTATTTTTCTCCCTTTAACTAAATACAAATTAAAAGTGTTTCTTCTTTAATCTGTACATTGTAGTCTCTGTTTTTGTCATTGAAATCAAAATCTCATATTTTTATTTTTTTAATATATTTTTTGTGATTTAAATAAAAGATAAGATGCAAAGATCGAAGTTATCCAAAATATCTGAAAATGGGTTAAATGTATGCCTAGGATATACAACTGTTTAGTCTCTAAATTAACTTCTTTGATTCTTAGAGATAAATAAACTTTTATTATTACTTGATATTTAATACAATATGTAATATTTGATAAGAATAATACAAAAATTAAAGTTAACAGAAAGACTGTTATTTGTTTCAACTGTTGCAATTTTAAGGATAATATGTAAGACAACAATACAAATTTCAAGTTGAGATGACAATCAGCACAAGCACTTGACATCAACTGATAGATTAAGTGAAATGGTTTGTTAAAATGGATTGTTAAAAGATTGTTGATATAAATATAGAAATGTATGCAATCTACAGATTGTTGATAGCCATGGCAACAGAGCTAAACAAAATTCCTCAACTTCACTCCTGGATGTGTTTATGAACAGAATGGAATGTTTTCTTAATTGAATGACTGATTTAGAATTTGGTAAGGTATAAAATCAAAAAATGTAAGTTAAAAATTGAGTTAGAAAGAAAACTAATAAATGAAATATAATTTTTTTTAAATGTACAAAAAGTTCTAATTTAATGATATTCTTGAAGATTTAAGAGGAGATTACTGTTGGTTTTCTGTGTTATGAAAATTCGATGTTATTTGTGTTTAGAGTATTAGCATTATAGGACAGAATCTCCATTCTTTGATGTGAAAACTTTGATAGGATTTAGTAATAATCTTTGCACATGAAGATACTCCTTCAGTATAGATCTTGTCCATTTGACTTACCGGTCGCCCATGTGCATTGCCATAGGGAAACCTGTGCTTCTGCTTTATTTCTTTATGCCAGCCACATTGGGTTACAAACTTCTTATCCGGAGTTTTTTTTAAAATTACATACAAATTACCTATGCCTAGAAGCTGTAGTGCTTTTGGATGTACCATGAGAGGTTGTTTTTATCTTTTTTTAATTGCGATTAGTCCCACTGGACATATTTCTTTCATCTCATCTTGTTGGAAAGGCTGAGAAAATAAGGAATTGACAAAAAAGTGCGGGCTTCTTGATTTAATTCAGCCAGGTGATCTGGTTATGACTGATCGTGGTTTTCACATTAGTGAATTATTGGTCAGTCATGGTGCATCATTATGTATAACTGCATTCACAAAAATGAAAACACAATTGTGCAGAGAGGATGTGCAGTTATCTCGCAACTATCACTCATTCGAATGCATGTTAGAAGAGGATCATTGGACAATTAAAGGTATTTAGAATGCTGCAAGGTATCTTTTAATAACAATGATTAAGAGAAAACATTGTATACACTGTACAGTGGTTTTGTTTTTTGTTTGTTTTTTTTAATAAAAGAAAATATATATGAAATAAAGAAATATTTTTTAATATTTCATACACAGTAATTGCAGTAAATTAGAGACATGCAAGACAAAACTTTTTTTTTTCTGGTTCTGTGTTGATCGTAAGGATCAATGGTTCTAACAAAACTTGTATATCTTTGTTGATACATCTATGGAAGACTTTTATAAAATGGGTACTTATCATTATAATCAATAAGAGAAAAATGTTATATGGAAGTTTAACAAACGAAACTAAGGCAGCAAAGCTATCCCATCTGGAAGTCTTTTTTTCCATTGCAAAAAAGGTGCACATGCAATTAAGGCTTTTTGTTGTCAAAATGGACAAGCTTTATATTCTGTACAGGGTGATTCAAAAGTCTGTTCCCCCCCCCCCCCTTTCCTGATTTGGATACATACATAGATTTGTAAATTCCAGTAGAAGTTACGGTGGCTTTTCTGACGGTACACTCTGATTTCAACTCAATAAATTAGGAAAAATGCAAGTAGTATTTTTTAAACCTTAAGAGATAGGCAAAAATTTCCAATTACAAACTTGTTCAGTATCAAATTTGGAATAAAAAAAATAATAAAAAATTCCAAAATCTAATCAACGGATCACCCAAAAATCGTATTTCAAAATTGATGGATTGACCGAGGAGGATCAGTTCATTGGCCACATTCATCTGAACTGCTTGACTTTTTTTTTAGGGCTACCTTAAGGACAAAGTTTATGGTACATAACTAGTTTCAGGATCTGCAACAACAGATTCAGGAAGCATGCAGGACAATAATACTCCATTTGCACTGCACATTTCAATCTAGCTCCACGTCTCCATCGGGTTTGAAATATGCCATGTGAACAGATCTAGCCCACCTTTAAGCTAGATTGGACTCCTCGAACTGGATTGATTAGGCTAGTATTTTAAACTAGATCGAGACTTCGAGTTAGCTTTGCTGCATTGCATTCTGGGACTGGGGACACACGAGACACGATAAAAACATGGAAGGACGGCTGTAACAGTAGCCATAGTGACTATGCCAAACGTTCATCTTAATACGTTTGTGGGAAGAAAATGTAGACAACTTAAGAGCAAAATGAAACTGGGTAATCTAGGCAGTGATGAATGGCTATTAGCTCCATCTAACCTGGGACAAATTCACGAAAAATTAAAAAATTGACTTCTGAATATAGGCAAGGCTTTAATAAATTATATAAAGAATAAAATAAATTATGATTACATAAATTGATGTGAATACAAAAGAGTATTAACTAAAATTATTGAATTTCACTAGTGACTTATTTAACTTACATTAGTAACAAGTTCAGGTTTTAGTTGTACCAATATACTCGAATCTGATAAAACCTGGTAGGGATAAATTTTAGTGTGAACAGTTTATCTTCATGAACTAGCCTGAATTGGGATAGCCCGAGTTAGTTGGCTCAACTTGATTTAGTCGAGATTACTGGGCAGATGTGAACCTCCGATGATTGCGAGATGCAACACATCAGCAGAACTGGAGAATGTATCAAATGTGTGGTGTGGACTATGGAATGGTATGTTGGTGGGACCCGTTTTCTACAATGATTTTGGATGAGTTTTTAAACAACTTACCTTTAGTGCAGTACTGCTGCATGGGATTCCAGCATGATGGAACACCCCCACATTTTGCAGCCATTGCATGTCAAAGATTGGATTTTTTTTTGTTAAAATCAGCGTTTGAGCTCTACAACTATACAATTAGAAATATTCTCTACAGTTACAAATTGCAAGATGCAAAATCCAGATCAAAGGTCAAATTTGACAACCATTGTTTTGCCCTCCACCTAACTTCCTATGCGTTGCTTGCAACAGATATGTTGTATTAAACAACGGAAGGTCCAAAAAAAATGATATGGATACTATTAGTTTATTGCAGACGCGTTTCAGTATTATCAAGTCTGGCTAAATAGTAACATCATATCCGTAAATAGTATCCGTATTTTTTTTTTTTTGGACTTTCCGTTATTTAATATTATCCAACTATACTAGACCAATGGATCCCATTAGATTTGTTGCATCTCCACTAGTTTTGAAATTGTATGGGGGAAAGGGACAGACTTTTGACTCTCCCTGTATATGCTGAGCAATTATTATTACTAATTGACTAGGTAAATAAAGCAATGATCTTTTTAGAATACGTTTGATATTTTCCTCAATACCAGCCATAAACATAGTCAAGAGATACAACAAACCCAACGATGTATAAATTACTAAAAGCTTTACTTTCAAGTAAAGATGTAACTGTAACTTTGAACTTTATAATATAAGCAGTTGTGTATTCAAATAGAAAACTCAAGGATACTATGCAGAGGTTGATTCCCGTTTGTGAATGAAGTTGGAATGCTTTGTACTGCTATTGAAGCCTTGTGCGTCAGCTTGTTCACTATTGTCCTTGCATCTTCGATAAGGCTGATATCAGAGTTTCCTCTGCAACAGAGTGCGCCAAAGGTCTAATGTGAGAGATCATTAATTTCCCAAGACCCTTTTGAGTAGACAAAAACCACAATAGTCTATAGGAGCAGCATCTGGTGACTTTACCGGAATATTACTGAAGTTTACTTACTTACTTTTCAAACCCGCTTATCCGTTAGGGTCGCGGGGGCAACAGCCCTATGGAGGATCTCCAGCGATCGCGATCTTCCGCCATCAGGCGCATGTCCTCTCTGGTAATATCCAAACGACTCGAACCCAGATTCTCCATGTAGTCTAGCCACCTGGTTCTAGGCCGACCCCTTGGTCTCTTACCCACCGGCTTGGAAAATAACAACTGCCTAGGAAGACCAGTTTGCAGCATCCGTATCACGTGGCCATACCAGCGCAACTGAGATCTCTCAATGTGGAGAAGTAGCAGTTCAACACCTAAAGATTCCCTTATTGTGCTGCTGTACACTATCTAGTAGGGTAACACCTGCCACACCTCTCAGAAATCTCATTTCGGCCGCTTGTACCTGCGATCACACTCTTTCGGTCATTACCCAAGCCTCATGACCATAGGTGAGAATGGGGACAAAGATAGATTTGAAGATGGAGAGCTTGGCTTTGTTACCCAGCTCGCGTTTCCTTACCACGGATCGCCACAGTTCACGTCTGACACAGCTTGCTGCACCGATCCGAGCATCCAATTCTTTCTCCTGACATCCATCACTCGTGAATGCAATCCCGAGATACTTGGATTTCTCCACCTGTCTCAATGAGGCTCCCCTAACATGGAGAGCGCACTGAGCAGGCTGTCTTGAAAGGACCAGAACCTCGGTTTTAGCCACACTGATCTTCATCCGAGCTTCTTCACATTTGGCTGCAAACCGGTCTAGTGCATGCTGAAGGTTCGTGCGAGAAGACCCAAGGAGGACAAGGTCGTCAGCAAAGAGCAACCTCTCCACCAGGCAGTCGCCCACACAAACAAGCTCATCGCCTCAGCTACCCCTGACTATCCAGTCCATAAAGATAATGAACAAGAGGGGCGACAGTACGCACCCTTGGCGGAGTCCAACACCCACGGTGAACGGTCTTGACTTAATGCCATTTATCCATACACACATCTCACAGCTTTCGTACAGAGACATGATAGCAACCAGTAATTGCCCATCCACTCCATACTCTTGCAACACTTGCCAGAGCTTCTCCCGAGGAACCCTGTCATAAGTTTACTTATGAATGGATATTTATAAGAGAAAAGGACGAGACACAAAAAAACCTTGGAATACAATAAATAATAGTTATTAAATAAAAAATAAATAATAATTGACAAAATAATTAATAAATAATAAATATAATTAAAATAAAAATAAAAAATAAAATAAAAAGCTGAAAAATAAAATAAAAAGATAAAATTATCTCCTGTCCTCCCATTGGTACTCTTCTAGTTTTTCAGCCAATACAGTCTTACTGTTCCCTATGCCAACTATATATAAAGTCGTCCTTTAGTACTCTTTTCATAACTTCAGGATAATTCTCCGATATTCTAATTGCCTTTAGAGAATTATCCTTTTTGCTTTGATAAAGGATAGTCTCTCTCTGAAACATCAGCTTTTTATTTTATTATTTTTTTTTATTTTGATTTTATTTATTAATTATTTTGTCAATTATTTATTTTTTTTTAATAACTATTATTTATTTGAAGTTTACTTACTTATTTTTCAAACCCGCTTATCTGTTAGGGTCGTGGGGGCAGCAGCCCTATAGAGGATCTCCAGCGATCGCAATTTTCTGCCATCGGGCACATGTCCTCCCTGGTAATACCCAGGCGACTTGAACCCAGATTCTGCATGTAGTCTAGCCACCTGGTTCTAGGCCGACCCCTTGGTCTCTTACCCACCGGCTTGGAAAATAACAACTGCCTAGGAAGACCAGTTTGCAGCATCCGTATCACGTGGCCATACCAGCGCAACTGAGATCTCTCAATGTGGAGAAGTAGCAGCTCAACATTTAAAGATTCCCTTATTGTGCTGCTGTGCACTCTATCTAATAGGGTAACACCTGCAACACCTCTCGGAAATCTCATTTCGGCTGATTGTACCTGCGATCGGTCATTATCTAAGACTCCTGACCATAGGTGAGAATGGGGACAAAGATAAATTTGAAAATGGAGAGCTTGGCTTTGTTACCACGGATCACCACAGTTCACGTCTGACAGAGCTTGCTGCACCGATCTGAGCATCCAATTCTTTATCCTGCTGCCCATCACTCGTGAATGCAATCCCGAGATATTTGAACTTCTCCACCTGTCTCAATGGGAGAGCGCACTGAGGAGGCTGTGTTGAAAGGACCAGAATTTCCGTCTTAGACACACTGATCTTCATCTCATCCTCTTCACATTTGATTGCAAACCGGTCTAGTGCATGCTGAAGGTTGGTGTGAGAAGACCCAAGGACGACAAGGTCATCAGCAAAGAGCAATCCCTCCACCAAGCAGTCACCCACTCAAACACACTCTTCTATCCAGTCCATAAAAATAATGAACAAGAAGGGCAACAGTTCAACACCCACAGTGAACAGTCTTGACTTAATGTCATTACTGAAGTTGATAGTCCTAATTCCCATTTCTAAGGTCATCCTATTCCTGAAAGCATCTATTGATTTTTCAGTGTGGCTTGAATAAATTTTTTCCAGGATGTTTGTTAAATAAAGGGTGGTTTTGATTTTTGTGAAACTTTGCACAGCAATAATTTTTTGTTTTAGCCAAATTTGGCGACATGCATAAACACTTGAGAAACGGTTTCCTTAAGTTTCAGTCTCTGTGGCCCTTGGACCATTTTTTTGCAATAAAAGATTGCTTAACTAGCTTCATGTTCGTCTAAGGTTACCATGTTTTTCTAGTTTTCTCCCGCTAAGTGTTTCGCTGTTCTTGCACTTTACGATACTGTGTGGCAGTAATTTATGAACATTGCCTTGTGCTGTCGTCCCATGTGCAAGTCTTGGTTAATGTTGCGACTCGCATCTGCCTGTGACACTGCAATGAAAAAAGCAATGCTTAGTTGGGTTTTGGAATGGTTTCAATGCTTGTCTTCGATTTCCTCACTACTTCTGTAGTGCACTTTGGGGCAGGGTGCTTCTTCTCCCGGTTCACATGTGTTAAACTGGTTTAGTATGTTATGAACGTTTACATTACTTGATTATTCAAGAATGTGATTCCTGTGTTGGAAAGGGCATTTATATACCCTTCCAAAATGGGTTATTTGCGGGGGCATCGTTTCTCCTAATCCTAAAACTGGATTTTGTTCCTCTCGGGAATGGGTTCACATGACAATAGCTGAACTCCTGAAAACAATCACACAAATTATGCACATTCCAATTTCTTTCATGAATATGAAGAAATTTCTGTATAACAAAATTCAGAATGTTATAAATTGTTAGGTATGTTTATTTATCTTTGTAATCCTTGAAAGAGAAGCTAACAATAACATTGAAGAGAATTTTCAAACATATCATAGTTACAATTAAGAGCACTGCTTCCACACAGTTTACCCTTCCAGAATAAATACCACATGAAATGCACTGAGGTAGACAAGAAGCCTGGCTAACCCAAGAGGTCTTCCACATTATGAAAAATAATAAAATTGACGGGTTGTCAAAGGTGAAAAGTGTTCTAAAGTGCCGTTTCCCTTGACTGTTTATCTACTAGATGTGCTGTTTTGCCCCTTTTGTCTCTAATCTGAAGATCTCGGAAAGACGAGAGAAATCTACTCAGTCAAGATTTTGGTAGTTTTTCATTCAAAAAATACTCCAACTAAGCATAGATAATAGCTAAAAGGGAAGAAAAAATTCTGTGACCTGGACTCAAAGAAGGGACTATGCCTTTCGCTGGCACCGATCTAACCAGTTGAGCTACCGCAGACATAAACCACATATTCAAGTCCAGGTCGTGGAATTTTCCATTTTCTATTTGTAATTGTGATGTGTTTAAAGATTTTCTTCCGTATTGTTTTCTTCTCTTTGAGTTGAATTTCATCAATTTATTTGATGGTTTAAGCGCAAGGAGGATTCCCGATTTGCGAGTCGAGAGCCTGCTCTGCCGATTGAGCTCATTTGTGGCTTCGTGGAAGTCCATGTGGGCATATTGTAAAAGCTTGGTAGCTTGTATCTGCGGTAGCTCAATTGGTTAGGGCAATGCCAGAGATAGGCATGATCCCTTGTTCTAATCCAGGTCGTGGAATTTTACCTTTTCTATTGGTAATTAATAATCTTTATGCCTGTGAGGATGTCAATTGTAACGAAACGCCTTGGCTTCTATTAAAGTTACTGTATTGTTTATCCAGACATAGCGTTTTCTTAGTTTCCCAACAATACAGATCAGTATGAATATCCAATCTAGTTATTTTGTGCTGTCTTAAACAGTATTAACATTTCATATTTTAAGAATAATGACAACTGAATCAAAAGGGGGTTAATTGTCCTTTTTTATTTTTATATCATTAACAACTCATCATAATAAAATGGATGTCTGAAAAGTCCCGCACCATAGACGAAATCATAGGATTTGCCTTAATAAATTTTTGTCGAATTCCAGGCAAGTGTGTAGGTCGAATTTGAGGTTAACACCCTGGGGCTGTAACAATTGTCTCTGGCATAATGTTAGTCCTCACTTCTGGTGCGTAGGTGGGCTACATTGCGAATCTTCATACTGTACACGAGACTTCAGATATCCCCAAAATGAAAAGGTCCATTGGATTCAAATCTAGCTACCGTGGAGCCCATTTAATAGGTCCTCTATAACCAATCCAGTGCTTTCATCCAACTAGTGTCGTATAGCAGAAATAATAGAATTTTGCTTATGGTGCGGGATTTTTCGCACACCCTGTAGATTGACATTTTTGAATGAGTAAGCTTAAAATTCTTAAGTCTTTTATTTATGTTTGCATTGTATTCAGCTCATGTTTATTGCATTTTGCTTTTCAGAAAATGGAAGAACTGGTAGAAAGTCCTAATCAGTGAAGATTTTGTTGGTCTGTTGTTATGCAACCACTGAACAGTAACCTGCCTGTAATTGGCTGCTTGATTACATCATTCAATGGCGACATCATTTTCCCAAAATGTTTCTGAAGGGGATAATGATGTTTCCATTTCTTTTATCGACTCATGTAATAAAGACATGTATAGTGAAATGCAGAAACAAACATCCTTACAAAACATGATTGTAAGAAGTGAGATCAAGCAAAATAAAGATGAGAGATTTCACTGTAATAACGAAAGTAACCTCTGCCCTTTAGAAAATAACCTCAACCCTTATAAAATTGGAAACAGCAAGTACAATGGAAAGGATTGTGATGATTTACCAAAAAATTGCATATATACTGATGAAAGAGAAAATTCCTTGGTGCCAACATCACTCGATAATCTTGTTACTTGCAATGAAGTTGAAATGTCAGAAAAGGAACCGAAAACTTTTTCTAGTGAATTACATTATGCAACAAAAAAGATGGTTGCCAAATATAGGGACAGAAAAATTGGTAATTGTGCAAAAGAAAGTATGGAAGGGAAATTTTCTCGAAAATTAGAAGATGGAGATGATAATAAACAATATTTTCTAACAAATGCTGTTAATGATGGAGTGAAAAGTGACAGTAGCAGAGAAAAAATTAATGTAGATGAGAGCAGCAATTCATTAGATTCTTTGGGGAAACCTCGGCTTAAGAAGGCGAAATCAGCAAGTGATTTTTTGCAGAAACTTGTTCAAGAACAAAAATCTCAGGTGCCAACATTATTTTGTCGTGAATTACCTGTTCTTCATTCTACTAGCAAAGTGTACAGTACAGATTTTAAATCTTCTTGTGCCAAAATTTCCCTCTTTGGTGTGCCAAATTGTTCTTCTGATCCTAAATTTGTTGGCTCACTAAATACACAAGACTCCAGTGTTTTGGTATCAGCTGCCAAAAAACCTCTTATTTGCTCAGAAGAATTAAATGCCAAAAACAGCATTAATGTGGTGAATTCTAAGAAGCCAACTGCTCAATATGATAGTATTAGTAGTGACGAGGAAGAGAGAATTTGTAAGCCAAAAGAAGTCAAGCTATCTCCCAGTGAAGCTGCTACAAAAACTGTTGCCCCAGAATCAACATCACTCAACGATTGCAGTGGAAAATTGCGTTTCTATTTAGGTGAGTTAATATTAAATGATAAAAATAGTTCTTTTGTTTAATTTCAAGAGTTTAAATGTGCTGCATGACTTATCCTAACTAACTCAGAGAAGATAGTGATGAGACCAGGAGAAATTCCACAACCTAGACCCAAACGAAGACCATGCGTTTTGCTGGTTTCGTTCTAACCATTTTGCTTTTACCGATTTATGCTCTGCCAGTTGAACTGATTTATACTTTGTACAATAAAAGAAAATCTGAGTGTTGCACAGGAAATGCAGAATTAACCAATCAGAAATGCTTAGATAAGATGTGCATCTTGTGTATTGACTTCAGGGAAGTCTGTATGGACATAATACTTGTTGCTTGGTGATTTAATATCCACGGTAGCACAATTGGTTAGAGCGGTGCCAGCGAAAGACGTGGTTCGAGTCGGGTCGTGGAATTTTTTTTTCTTTTATGCTTTGTAATTATGTTTAAAGAATGTCTTCAGTCTCTTCAATTTTTCTTTTGACTTTAATTTTTATTAACTCTCTTGTGTTCCTTTCCTATTTTACATGCTGTTGCAACAACGTACAGTCAAACATCATTAATATAGAACCGCTTAATATAGAATCCCACTTTATACCGGGTGAATAAAAATTCCCGGAACGTTCTAATATCACGAAAAAAGCAAGTCTTGTCAAAAAAAGAAAAAATAAGCGTCGAATACTTTTTTGAATGCTATTTAATAGTGCCAAAATTAGCCCACTGCACCCCTCATAGGGGGTAGGGGTGGGGGGCCAATTTGAAATTTCAAATGGGAATCCCTGTTTTCAATATTTTCAGATTGTACACAACATTTGAGAGACGTTTTATTCTTGGCGTTTTTTTCATTTAGATGATAGGGCATGGAAAATGTAGAACTTTTAAAGTTTTGAACCAATTTTATAGATGAGGAGAAAGAGGGTGGGTATTAGACATTCCTATTCTGCTTTTGGATGGTCTTTAAGAATCCAAAATCTTTTAATACATGCACATGCATAGACTCTGCTTCCATAGACTTCTGCCCCTAAGACTTTGGAAGAACACGAACTCTGCTTGTGTACACGAACTCCGATAACTCAAATTTCCGGTTAACTCGAACGATATCTATAAGTCCCATCCCCCAGAGTTTTAATTAGTAGAAATTTCACTCGTTAACTGAAACAAATTTTTAATAAATCCCAGATAACTCTAATAAATTTTTGGTTTTAGTTAATAGATTTTTGTAAATTAAAAGCAAAAAACTAAACTATTTCAAAAATTAACACAATATGGACGAAGTAAATAATAATTATAAACTGGAGATGCTCTCCAAGCATAGGTAATGATTTTTCGATTGAAAAATGGAAGGAAAACTTCTGCGACCTGGATTAGAACCAGGAATCTCGACTATCATGGCCGACGCCTCTACCTACCAATTGGGCTATCACAGACACCTGGACAGCCAAGCTGTCTCAAGGTGTCTTAAAGACAACCAAGTTGTCACGGTTGAGACAGCTGTCCAGGTGTCTGCGATAGCCCAATTGGTAGAGGCGTTGGCCATGATAGTCGAGGTTCCTGGTTCGAATCCAGGTCGCAAAATTTTTCCTTCATTTTTCAATCAAGAAATCAATATGGACCAAGTTCAATTCTTTATCAACTTTCAAGCTAGTAAATAACCACACAAGTTCTTGCCGTTTTTATGTTGCCATAAAAGGAAGTGATAGAAGATATGCAAATGAGTGTACAGTGTGGTCCAAAATCTGTCAGAGGGGAGCAGGAAGGTTAGCCTGTTGGGCATTCACATCTCTTGCAGAAGTGAAGACAAATGGAGGTATCAAAGGAGATGGTTAGGTGTTGTTTGCTTTATGACTTCAAGGTGGGCTTGTCAGCAGTAGCATCAAGTCACCGAATGTCTTGTGTTTAGGGATGATTCTGTGAATGAATGCACCGCAAGAATTGGTTTCAGAAATTCAGATCGGGAGAATTTGCCATTTCTGATGAATCCCGTAGCCTAGTGTGCCTGATGGAGTAGACGCCAAATGGTTCACTATGGGCTGCTATCACTGGGGACCTGTACTCCCAGCAGTTGGAACATGTGCAACAGGCATTGCAGCAGAAGGAGCCAGCATTGGTGAATTGCAAAGGAGTACTCTTCCTTCATGACAATGCCTGGCCACATGTGGCAAAGGTGGCCAGGGAAACCTTAGTGGCTTGGCTGGGAAACTTGTGTCATCCACCTTACTCAGCAGATCTTGCTCCAACGGATTATCACCTTTTCCATTCGCAGGACAACCATCTTTGAAAGGCACTCACGGATTTCACCAATGATACAGACCTGCGAAAGGCACTCACGGATTTCTTTGAGTCCAAGACCAGTCAGTTTTACTGATCAACTGGAGACATGTTGGCAAAAGGTGCTAGATTACTTTGAGCAGTGTTATCAGCTGTGTGGAAAGATAAAATAGCTGGGCAGACAAAAATTAAAAACAAATGAAATACTATGCAGTGGTGTGCAGTTTTTCGTATATTTAGCCGGGCGGCCACCAAAATCAGCCGGGTGGCGCGCCCGTTGAAAAGGGCCTGGGGTGAACCCTGCTTTGAGGACTAGCGATACGCTACTTTTTGTGTACATCATTTTGTTTTTCAGAATTAAAAATTGCAAGAACTTTTGTGGTTACCTAGTAGATCCAGGAGCGCTCAAGCACCCCCCCCCCCCTCCTTCTTCCCTCTCTCCTCACGTGTAATCAAATAAGTAGGCCAGCTGTACATAAGATCAAGAAATCTTTATTTTTATAAATTAAAAGATACAGTATTACAAAAACATTAAACACCATTCAAAAATAATACGAAAAGTATTGAAGAATTAACATGAAAATAAAAGTTATGCAGTTTGACTAAAGAAATGATCGATCTGTTAATTTTTTTCCGAGCTATATCAAAGTGAGCCTATAAGTTCAGGCAGTCTCCTTCAAAAGCTTTGGCAGTTGAAACTTTATTTTTCAACTTTCATTTCACGTCCCCATGACAAAGAAAACAATGCAAGAATATTTTGCAGTCGCTGGCAGCTATTGTGAAAAATCGAAACTTACACAAACACAAAATAGAGAATAGAACTTGATGACTCTCACCATTCAGTGAATGAAGTAAACAATGACGAAAATTCGAGAAAAAAGCGAATTCTCTAAATATATCATAAATTTCGTCAGATGAAAAATAAATGGTCAAAAAGCGTGAAGAGAAGCCGAAAATTCGAAAATTACAAACTGGAAGTAGATTCGGAAGTTATGCCAAAACAGTGTTAGAGCTTATTTCGCATTTGAACAAACGCATTTTTACCGGGTCCATACTGTATTTGTACATGGTTCTCATTAAAAAAAAAATCTAATTTATAGATGCATTGTGAGTATCATGTAATCTTCATTATGTAGTCTCGTTTTCGATATACTGGTTAACTCGAAAACCTGTTAACTCAAAGTTTTTATCTGGTCCACTGAAGATTCAAGTTACTGTAAAAATAATGGTCTGTGAGGATTTTTACATGCTAAGCCTCAGCTGTTTAAATTCTTTCCTATTTTCATCAAAAAATGTTAGATATTTGAAAATCGGTTCCATTGAATATGCAATATGAATCGATTTATATACAGGGTGATCCAAAAGTCAGTAGACTTTTTAAAACTTTATAATTATTAAACTATTTACAATAAAACGATGCGGTTTGCATAGAAATGCTCAGAAACACGGGGGATTTTTGTTTATAATGAAAAATGTTTTTTTTATATTAGTTACATTTTTGACCGAAGTTACATTTTTATATTTTAGTCAGTAGACTTTTGGATCGCTTGATACAATATGCAATTTAAAATAAGATTTATTCTTGCAGGACATTATTAGGAGCTTTAGCATAAAGACCATCAAAAAGTAGAATAGGAATGTCTTTAAGACCCACCTTCTATTTCTTCGTCTTCATCGATAAAATTGGTTCAAAACTGTAAAGGTTCTACACTTTCAGTGCCTCTATCTCCTAAACTGTTGGATCAATTGAAATAACACAAAGAAAAAACATTTAACTGTTGTGTACAATCTGAAAATATCATTGAAAATAGGAATTCCCATTTGAAATTTCAAAGTTGCCCACTCCACCCCACCCCCTATGTGGGGTACAGGGGACTAATTTTGGCACTATTAAATAGCATTCAAAATGTATGTACATAATTTATTTTTTGTGAGATATTAGACAGTTCCGGGAATTTTTATTCAGCTGGTATAAAGCGGGATTTTATATTAAGCTGTTCTACATTAATGAGGTTCGACTGTAGTTGTTGCAATATGATGTACAATAGCAAAGGAACATGAGTTAATGCTTTTTCAATTTCTTTTGATCATGTGCATTAAAATTGTTGATACTAGTTATATGACATGCTTTCTTACCTCTATTCACCCTCACTTTCATTGTTATCACTGGTAAGAAGAATAGTCATTGTCATTATCGTAATCTTTCCACAGAATGTTGTCCTGTTCATTGAGAGCATTTGTGATACTGCATTTCTTGAATGATTCCTCTGATCTGAAAATTTCCATGTTGCATTTTTAAATAATTTATTTAGAAATTTGCATGTTGCATTTTTAAATAAGTTTCCCTCTTTTTTTTAAGTAATTTGAAAACTTTCCTGTAATAGTTACATGTATTTGAAGTTAGGTTTATCATTAACTATTTTCCTCCCCCATCCATAGGTTAAACATTTCTCATTGTTATTTCAGATGGTCGGTTTGTTTTGGAGTTAACTCATTCTGCAGGCAATAAAGGAAACTCCAAAGGATGGGTGCAATCCAGAGGTAAAATTTGGAGACCTACTTCCCAAGTTGCAGGTTTGTTGAATCAGCAAATAATAGAAATCACTGGGATGTTTAAATAATTGTACTTCTCTTAATATTAACATTCGAATATTAATGTCTTCAATCTTCTGAACGACTATTTAAACAAAATCGTTAACAAAAGTGTTTGTTCAACCTTAATCTGAAGCATCAATTTAATGCTATCTATATTGAGTTTTTTTGTTTTTTTTTCAAGCGTTATTTTTCATTTTGTTTTCTGGTTGGCATGGTAGACAAATGATTGAATAACTGCGTGGCCTCTTAAAAGTTTGAAATATGTAACATGCCTCATGTCGGCAAAAGCTGCCCAGAACACTAGCACTAACATCGGGAGAAGGGCAACAGGCATGTTGGAAAAAGGCACAGCTGTACCCTTCAGTTACCATCTAGATTAATCACTGCTGCAGTCTCGAATGTTCCAATAGATGTAAATGCGAATGCATTATAGTATTGTGTCCTCACTACAAATCAAGTTTCGGAGAGCTGTCATAATAGTTCAATAAGTGGCTCTTCAAAAAGCCGCACAGCTCCATCAAGCCTGAGCAGGGAACTGGCTTCTCAAGGCCACTTCTCGGGACTAATAGATTGGTCTCTTGGTCTGAGGGCACTAAGGTGGAATTCCGCACTGGTCAAAGGCTTTTAATTTAAATGCAAAAATTAAAATAGACATCAGGGAAGGGTTTTAATTGGTAATTATATTTTTCTAAGTTAAATAATGTTCTCATTATAATGATTCAAACTCACTTGGCCATAAATAAATTGTATTCAAAGATAAATAAAAGAAATATATAATCTGTTTTTATTAGAAATTTATTATTGATTATGATAATGTTTTTGAAATTCTTTTAGGACGTTTAACAAGGACACCTTGCAAGAAGACAATAACTGATTCACTTGCTCCTCAAGTTTCTCATACTTCATTTCTTAATTTTCTTAATTCATCAACTTCTTTGTTCATGCTTCAAGCCAATAAACATATCAGGGCGACTTGTCTCATTTGGCTTTCAAAAAGGGAATTAAAACATGGTGCAAGGAATCCTTTAGTCGACTTACATGAGCTTTATCAGTTAGGTCAGTTGCGCCATTTACTTTTTTTTTTTTTTTGTTTAATTGCAGATTTCATAATCAAATTATAAATACGAATTGTGAATTTTTAAGATTTTTAAATTAAGGTGCATGGATGTAATTAAAAATAATTAGAAACTGAAATTAAAACTAAAGCTAATTACATGTTCCTAATATTAGTGTTCTTTAAATACGAGGGGATATCAGGAAGTAACGCTATTTATTTTTTAACTGAGGAAATATAGTCGTGTAAAAATAAATTAACATGGTCAAAAAGAAGGCAGAGTACATGCACAGACATAGCATAACAAGAATTGTTCCTGTGCTACCAGTTGTTTAAAAAATTGCTGCCGCTATGACATCGTCTACAATGGAGAACAGTGAGCTGTTATAAGGTTTTTTTTTGCAAAAGTTAATAAACACGCTGAAATTCATGGGAAAATGATTAAGGTGTCGTCATCTGGACGATTGCAATTTATGCAAATAGTGTAAAATGTTTCGGGAAGGAAGAGTTATCTTGCAGATAAACAATGTTCTAGGCATTATCCTGCAACATCTGCAATGATACAACCAGGAGGAAATTCATTTCTGAATGGCATTGTCATAGGAGATGAGTCCTGGGTCTTGCACTTCGCACCTGAGCCTAAAACTGCAGGTGTGCTGTGGAAAAGTCCACATTCTTTGGTTTGCAAAAAATTCAAAGTTTCTTTTTCGGCTCGGAAGATTTTGCTTACAGTTTTCTGGGATATGCAAGCCTCCTACCCGCAGAGTTCCTACCTTGTGGATCAATTGTCAAGCCACTGCCTATTATGAAATGTTGACTAAACTGCTGCATGCTTTTCGGGATAAGTGACCAGAAAGAAGAAATGATGTTTGACTTCTTCATGATTACGCACACTTGCATATGGTCAACATCTCCAAAGCAAAACTGGTCTGTTTCGGTTGGGAGGTTCTGGACCTGCCAGCTTGCTTACAGTCTGGATTTAGGACCCTCAGACTACCACCTTTTTGTCCCTTGAAGATATTTCTGGGTGGTCAGAGTGTGACACTGATGAGGAACTCAAATCTGCTGTGCATCATTGACTGTATTCACAGTCGACGGTGTTCTATGAGCGGGGTATTCTGAAATTGGTGCAGTGTTGAGATAAATGCCTAAATCGTCAAGTTGCCTATGTAGAACAGTAGATAAAGATGTGTAGTTTCAGCTGTACTCGGTAGTTTACCTGTAAGTTTTTTAAATTTTCTTTGAAAAAATAAGTGGCATGACTTACTGCTATCTCTTCGTATCATAAAATATTAAGTGATTTTAAATAAATTAGTACCTATATCAATTAAGGAATTACTGTGAAATTGTAATTTCAATTACTTATTAAAAGAATTTGCTAAGATATTAATATTACTGTATATTGGAATCTAGAAGTTAGAAAGTGTAAATTGATCTTATTTGAAATATGCAGTGTTTTCAGTAAACATCCCTTCACGAGTATGTTATTCATGAGGATGATAAATACAGTATATTTACAGGTTAGGTTAGGGTTGCTTTCGTATTCATAGCAAATGGCATTTTTATCATGCATTTCATGAGTGCTTATTGATGCTTTTGCCACATGATCAGATTTTGGTTTGCGATTTCAGATGACCACCCTGTATAGCCATTCTGCTTTCTAAGGACTACTCCTGCAGTACCATACATTAAATGCATGTCTGCAAGTTTCCTAAAAATTGAATAATTTATGTGCAGTTTATTTTGTTTTTGTTATTATAAACATCATTAAATGTTTTAAGTTGAATTTAAAAACTGGTCGTTAAAGTTTTAAGTCAGTTTTCCTGTTAAGTTTTGCGAACTACATTTTCATGTTCGCTCAGAAACATGGAAGTTACAAGGCTCAGTCTGCCAAGGAAATTTCACTTCACCACGTGCTTTTGTTTATATCTTGAGCAAACTCTCGCTGGATAGACTATAGCAAGAGAGCCTTCAGTATCCACAGTGTATAGCTGGCAGGCATCCTTTCTTCCCCACTGTTTGCAGCGTTGTCAAACCTACTGACCGCATGCAGATTTTAAGTTTTCGTGGATAAATTTTGAAATTCTTTGATTTTCGGAGTTTGTATCTCCGAATTTTCCTAAGTTGAACCATCTTAAATTGGGGGGTGACCGTATATGGAAAATAATTTCCTATGACCAATTTGGTATGTAGTGGATGACAAAAGGAAAGTACAAAACTTTCAGTAATAATAATCTTGATGTTTTGTAAATATAGATGTGTACAAATAATTTAGAATAATGCTGTACTTTAATTTTTCATTCTCTTTTGTTAATGAGTTAATGCTTTTTTAATTTTTCTAATTAGCTTTACAAAGAAATCAACCTGCCTTGTCTCCTTCATCAATAAATTTTTCCAAAAAACCAAATAAGAGGAAAAGATTGTCATTAAATGGAATATGGAATCTGCTACAGAAATATCAATCTAATTGTAAGAATTTTCCATCTTCAAAGGGGAAAAACCCAAATGAACAGAATGAGCAGAAAGACGATGATGGCATAAATAGTTCTCTCTTGTTGAGTGCACTGACTAAACCTAAAGCTAAAGAGAATAAATGGTTAGATACCTCACCTGAAAGTGCAGAGATTGGTGCAAGAATTTCAAGTCATTTGGAAGTTTCACTGTCACCAGATAATGTTATTGTGCATGACGACAAGAGTTCTAACTCTCAGCTTATATATGCAAAAGGAACAAATGCGATGAGACGTACTAAAAAAGATGATGCAGCCAATGTTGTGCCAAATGTAAATAAAACTGAGTCGTGTAATTCATCTTTATTACCTTTACCTGAATGGTATCTTGATCCAAGCAAAGCAGAAGTACCCATTTCTGAAATGATTGGATATCCTCGTCCTTATTTCCCTCCAGTGTCAAATGAGAATCGAATGCACGTTACAAAAAAAAAGAGACATGCAGAATGTATGATGTCTAAATATCCTAATTCAATAATGAAAAAGAAATTGATAAAAGAAGATCCTTATAAGGAAAATGGATTGATTAAGGGTAAGTAGGACTCTATCTTGGGCATTTCTCTGTTTAATTTAGTTTTATTACTTCATAGCCGTTTATTACTAACATTAATTTTTTTTTTATTTTTTTTTTATTTTGATGGATATAATGTAGGAGAACCTAATGAACTCTTGGATATGAAAACTTCTGATAACTGCTTGATGTGGATACCAAAAGTGGAGCAGAATATAGAGTCTCATACTGTTTCAAGTCACAAACATCAATTGATTAATGAGGAACTAAAAGATTCCGATATTGGTGGCCATCAGTCGCCAACAAATATTTATGAGACTAATCATAAAATACGTTGTGCTAAAAGGTTTGGAAGTTATGGCAGAGGCCATGCTGTTAACGAAGCAATCAGGACTTTCGTCATTGGTGATATTGTCAATTTAGGAGGAGATATTGAATCAAGATATGTTCCTAGTGGAGTTTATTCAGAGGTTGCATCTAGGTATATTTAACTTGTTTGCATTGAAAAATTGCCTTTAACTTAGCGTTAATATTTTTGCCTTCGAGGCATAATTCCCAAATGAACATTCAATTTACCGCATATTTGGCTCTGAGAATATTTTCGCCTTCAGAAACTCATCGGGCTTTTTCTCCAACATAATTTTTCACAGTCAAGAAGCTTAGTCCATCCGTTTCTCGCCAAAAAAAGAAAAATAATTGTAGTTTTAGAGGTGTAAGAACTTTTTATATTTTATTACCAGTCTTCGAAGTCGATAGTGATGCCATTGTCGGTCAGTTGATTCGCAAATAGTGCAGGGGTACTCATACTTTTATATTTTGTGGCACACTTGAGGAATTTTGCTGAACACCTTAATTGTGTTTACATTTTCTTATTTTTACTCGTGGCACGGCCATGCAATTTTAGGTACATTTAACCCTTTTGAGAACCTTTGCCACAGATTAAGGGGGAAAGCCCTGTTTTTCCTTAATCTTTTATCTTCTTTGACTCCGCTGTAGTGGCTAGAAAAGAGGCTACATTATGGATTGATTTTTTGACTTCTCAGGCAAGAATTTATCAACTGACCTTTACATCACGATTCGGACTAGATTATGACATCACAAATCTTCTGCCTAACATTTTTTTCTGAGCAGTCAGTCAGTCAGTCAGTCAGAACCAGTTGCCAAGCTCTTCGCACCTCAGATCCAAGTCAGATCTGAGTTGCAGAATGTGCCTAATATAAGTATCTTGTAATAGAAACTTTCAGGTAGCTGTACCCCATTTCAGATCACTAAAATTTAAAACTTCCTGGAGCATGTAAAATCATGGGCATATACAGGGCGTGTTCACAAAGTTTCAATACTGACTTTTTCCTGAGTAGGAGAGGACGTGCAGACCGGTTCTACCGACAGGGTGAAGTATGTGGGGGGGGGGGGGTGTCAGCTAACCAACAGCACCAGCGGCAGTTACTTCTGAGACGCTGGAGTGAGCAGATGACTAGTGGCGTTAGTGCGTGTTAGTGACCCCCGTTGAAAACTGAGAGTGCGTCAAAAATGCACCGGCGTTTGAAGTATCGAGTCCGCTGTGTCCGCTAGGAGATCAAAGACAATTGGGTTCTTCACCACGACAATGCGCCCTCTCACACGTCACTCACTGCCAGCGAAGTTTTGGCCAAGTTCAACGTGGCAACACTGCCTCAGCCATCCTGCAGCCCCGACCTAGCTCCCAGCGACTTCTTTCTGTTCCCTCGAAATAAGGGAAGCGATTCGACAGGATTCCAGTGGCCCAGGCAGCTTCGACAAGGTCCCTTTACAGCCTTTCATGCGAAGAGTTCCAGGGAACCTATGAATAGTGGAAAAGACACTGGCAGCGTTGTGATGATGCCCAAGGGTCATATTTCGAGACTTTTAGTTCGCTTACAAAAATGTTTAATAAATTTTTTGTTCTGAGACCAGTCTTGAAACTTTGTGAACGTACCCTGTATATTATCCGAATTGACGCACAAATTTTCAAAGACTTAATAAAAATAATGAAAACTGCAGTAGTGTTCTGTGGTAGCATTCAAAACTGCACAACTCTATTGAAATTACTCCATGGGCTTTAATGACATTTGCAAACGCTCTTGCCATTTTAGATATTGTGTTTGTATGTTTGGCCTAAAAATATTTAATATTGTACCGACTTAAATTTGAGATAGAATGGAAATCTATTGCTTTTTTTTTTTTTTTTTTTAATACAAACTAGTTTTTAATAGGCCATCCCATTTGGATATTTATATAAGCATAATCATTCGTTTTTTTGCCAATCAGCAAGTTATGAGCAAAACCAACGGCTACAACAATTCAAAACTTACCACGCGAAACTCGTTTTCATGCAATAATTCATCCAACAATGCGTTTTTTGCGGACAAAAAAAATAAATTTTTATAGTAATTTATATTCATTTAACTTGTATCCATCCTTGTTTAATATAATCTAACTATAATTAGTAGTAAAAGATTTCTTAATAATTGTAAGGCTTTTCTATTAATAGAGATCATATTCAAAGATGTAATTTATATTTTTATTTTCAGGTATAAAATAGATGTATCAGTCACAACCAGATGGTGGCTTAGATATTGTGCAGATTGTGAACAATTTTCCAAGAAGAATATTTCTTCACATGTACAAAAGGAAATGAATATGCAATTACAGTTAGAAAACTTTCCAAAATCTGATAGATGTATTTCAACACCAGAATCAATGGAAGATGTAAAAAGTAATACACTATTAATTCTTTTTATATTAATGTTAACTAATTTCTTAATCGTTTGTTTATGTTGATCATTCATTGCTGGCTTGAAAATTTTTATTGCATTTAACGTACAGTAGACTCACGATTACAATTATCAGAGTTAATTGGGACTGAGATTACCTCGAATACTAAAAACTCTGCTAATACAGAGATATAGAATTAATGAGTTAAAAAACTTGATAACTAGCTGCATTAATGTAAAGACTGTGGTGGTTATAATTTAAAGTTCCCCATTTCTGCGCAGACTGCAGACTGCGTTATTGCAGGGATAGTCATGTAGAGAATGGGGAAGAGAATTCCAATGGAAAAATTTAGTGCATACGGCAACACCAGAGAAAAAAGTGGTGTTGTATGCAAAAGCGCAATGTGTCTGAAAAACCATTCTGCACAGATCACCATGCCATTGGGAAAGAAAGAACGTGCACTCTTTGTGAAGCTCTATTATCAGAACGGCATCAATAGTGTAACAGCACTGCGAGAATAACTGCATGTGAAGGGACTGTAAACGGGACCCGTTGGCACGTTCCAATGGTCTGCGCTTCACCCGTCCGCATTTGTCATCGGTGTCCAAACAAAAGCGGGATTCATTGCTGAAGACCACCGGGCGCCATTCCATTCGCCAGCCCACTCGTTCACGACGTGGGGGAAGTCGACTCTTGACATGGCATGTCGTTCCAGCTTACAGGAACGCAGGTGTTTGCAATTCTTCATGCAAGATGGTGCAACACTGTATGTGGGTTACCCAGTAAAGGAACTTCTTTGTACCTATTTCGGCAATGAAATTCACCTTTTAAAGGCTATATAGTATTAATGATAATCCTCCACATCCATTATAACTTGCGTCAAGTTGCTTGCATATCCGGGGAAGCCCCTAAGAAATGGCAGAAGGGAAATTGAAGGGATTACAACAACTACTGAGGTAACTCTTTGCTCAGCATTCTTGGGAAAGTTATATCAAGTGTCTGGAGAGAAGCCTGGACATAGTAGACTCCAAACAGACGAGCGAGCACTGTTTTTTTTCTGACCTGGCTGATCACATCTTTGCTCTAAGGAAAATCTTTGAGGAAATCCTGGGAATATGCAATACTTATCTATGCTTGCTATGTGGACATCAAAAAAGCATATGACAGTTCCTCAGGAGAAGCTCTGGAGTGTGTTGCATGAGTACAGAGTGGATAGGCATTTACTGGCTGAGATCAAGTCCTTGTATAAAATCTGTGAGTCTGGCATTAAGTCAAGAACTGTTCACTATAGGTATTGGACTCTGCCAAGATGGGGACAGCCTAGGCGATGAGCTTGTGTGGATAATTGCTTGTAGAAGTTGCTCTTTGCTGGCGACCTTGGCCTCCTTGGGTCTCCTTGCATTTCAACATGTATGAGATCTTTTTATAGCCACCTATGAAGAGGCTGGGATGAAAATCTGTGTGACTGAGATAAATTGAGTATCTGCATCCTGAATTTTAACAACTTTGAAAATCTAGTCCTGATGACATGAAATGTACTCCTATATACATTGAGAGTACGGTTATTTCCAAAACAAACTGAAAATTCAAAAACTGGCTTTCTGAAATTGTTTATTCTAACTTTGAATTCTTGTTCTATACTAATCATATCCTTATCTGTCATACTTTTGATCTTAGTTATTTTGTTGAATAATTGTAGAAGAACTTGACAAAAATTGTAATCATTGTGTTACTGCATTCATTTGTAGCATCATCCAAAACATGTGCAATCTCAGAACCTAGACATGAGAACTTTGTATATCGCCCGAGAGCAGTGATTTCTAAAGATGGTAACTGTTTTACTGAAAACAGGATGTTGCATGAAGTAGAACCTAATACATTTTACTTAAAGGAAAATGAAGTTCAAGATGAAGGTATGTTATTGAGGGTCATGTACGTTTTAGTAAATGATCTCCCTGGCCATTTTGAATTGAGTATGTTACCAGATTAATTAAAAGAATATAATTCCATTTATATTTTATGATTCCCCGAGCTATTAATTTATTTATTCCATAGGGATGTTAAAACGTTTCTAGGGACAACATTGAAAAGCGTTAATATAAAAATCAATAAAGTATTTAAGCATAGTATTAATATAGCATGCAGGTTTTGAAAGCACAGCCTTTAATATTTTAAATGCCATCTGATACATGTATTTTGTAGCTTTATCTTTCTTGTGGATCAATAGTTTTCCTTTATTTCAGATTGTTTAGTTCAACAGCTTCTTTCACACGTTGAGTGGCTATTTTATTGTGGTTGCCACTTATTTTGCCTATTGAGCCATTATACGAGGAGATATCGAAAAGTAACGCAATTTTTTTTTTTTTTTTTTTCCAAAGAAAATTACAAAACTCACAGGTAAACAACTAAGTGCCTCTGCATCTACTTTTCCACATAGGCACCTTGACGATTTAGGCATTTATCCCTACGCTGCACCAGTTTCTGAATACCCTGCTCAACCCAGAAATCTGGGACCAAAGAGGTGGTAGTGTGAGAGCGCCAAGTCCGGACTGTGGGTTGGATGATCCAGAACTTCCCAACCAAAAGGGACCAGTTTTGCTTTGAAGACATTGGCCATTTGTGGACATGCATTGTCACTAAGAAGTCTAACATCGTTTCCACTCTCTGGTCGCTTATCCCGAATACCACACCGCAATTTAGTCAACGTTTCACAATAGGTAACGGTATTGATGGTTGACTCACGAGGCATGAACTCTGCGAGTAGGATGCCTTGCATATCCCAAGAAACTGTAAGCCTAATCTTCCAATCTAAAGGAGGTACTTTGAAATTTTTTGCGAACCGGAGAATGTTTGCAGTTTTAGGCTCGGTTGTGAAGTACAAGACCCAGGATTCATTTCTTGTGACACTGCCGTTCAGAAACTCATTTTCTTCCTGGTTGTACTGCTGCTGATGTTGCAGATTGCATGCCATTCTGTTGTCGCTCTGTTGTGGTGTCACTTTTTGAAATCCAACATGAACAGACTTTGCGGTATCCAAGCTTCTCATGCACCATATCCCATGCAGTTCCTTAGATATGTAAAACGTTTCACTCCTTTCTAGGAATACAACGGTTTTCTTTGATTGTGCTGTAAATGTCCCTGATAATGGCTGGCGTTGCTACTGACGCAGGCTGCCCAGAATACTGTTTATCAGCAAAGCAAACTCTTCCTTCTCAAAACATTTTATACCATTCACATTTATTGGAATAGTCCAGGCAGTCAGCACTGTAAACTTCTACCATTTTCCCAGAATTCCAACAGGTTTTGTACCAATTGCGAAAAGAAAACTTAAGAGCTCGCTGTTCTTCCATTGCAGACAATGTGATCGTGACAGTCATTTGTAAAACGACTGGTAGCACGTAGTGCACGTGCAGAGGAGCAAGTCTTGTTCACAATGTCTGTGCATGGACTCTGCCTTCTTTTTGGCTGTTAACTTTTACACAGCGACTATTTCCTGTGTTAAAAAAAAAATGGAGTTGCTTTCCGATATCCCTTCGTAGAACCTTTTCCAGTCATAAAGTGCCCCTTACTGACACCGATTTTAACAACTTTGAATTATATTATTCTTCTAGCAAAACTGAATCCACTTGCCAAAAAAGAAAACCCGCAATTTTGAATTGTGCGCACGCGCCACCGAAAAAGAAACGCACTTGCTTGCTTGCGCGCATGAAGACAAAAGGAAAGCCATTGCTGCGCCCATAGGTGAAGCGGTGCGCGCATTAATACAATGTCAAACCTAATGTAATAATCTCCTAATGTAATTTAATTATAAATTTTATATTGTTACTTCAATGATATTGTAAATCAGAACAATGTGAATCACATCAAAATCATAAGTAGTAAAAGTGTAAATAAAACTGCATTATTGTAAGTATGATACATAAATGGTTTAATTTCTTTTTTGGTGGTGTGTGCGCACACGACACAATTGTGGGATTTCTTTTTTGGCAAGTGGATTCAGTTTTGTTAAAAGAAGAATATATTTCAAAATTGTTAAAATCGGTGTCAGAAAGGGTATAAAGTTCCCTTGTTAGTATTTCCTATGACTTAAAATTAATTAACTCTGTTCAGTCATCTAGGGCAGTGGTTCTCAACCTTTTCGCTACCACATACCACTAAAAAAGTTTTAACTTCTGCGTACAACTCAAAGTAACTAACAAAATACCGTTTTTATCCGAATAGATTCTGACATTGTATTTAAGCTGACCCCATCCCCTTCTTTTTGGACATTTTTATAGGAAAAAAAAACAAATCTCAAATTTAAACAGACCTCTATTTTTTTTTTTTTTTTCAATGTACTTAAGATTATTTAAATCCATTATCTTTCATTGTAAAACATTAAAGATTTAATAAATTTTAAACATTGCCAATATATTATCTGAAATTTTTTACGGTTTTAAGCAAAACTATGATTTGGAATTTAATAATCGATTATTGAAAGACTAATTAATCAGTAAGTTAAAGAATCGATTCTTCTTAAGAATTCCCATCCATGCAATACGAAAGCAAGATAAGATTATTTTTATCTACCACATGCGAACTTAAACAGATCCCATTTTTCTAGTCACATTTCGGAAAAAACCTCAGTTTCTATTCGGTGAACACTGTAACTTAACAAAATATTGCCAACGATCCTTTCCAAATACCTCCAGATAATTGCTTGCATACCACCATGGGTTGAGACAGATCTGCTCCTGTAACTTATACACTTTAATATATGATGATTACCTACCATTCATAAATGTTACATAGGGTGTCTAAAAAGTCCAAACAAACTGAAGTAAACTGCTGCCAACCGATCACCGATCATACCATGTGACCTGTTGGCGACTGGTTGGATTTTTAGACACACCCATTGGGCAGATATTCTAATAACATTGGGCAGGTTTTCATACACGACAAATTCGACACAGATTTAGATTTTTCTTCAGTTTATCCATTTACTAGTTAATATTGATTTGCCTAGTCTTAAGTTTTCATTTCTAAGACTGATGTATAGTCTAGTCTCTTTTTATGTGGTAGATATGTTCCACAGAAAATTGTATATTAAAAAATGCACAAAATAGAAGTAATATGCATTGAAAAATTAAGTATGCGTTGCATTATTTTCTAAAATTGCTTTAAACCAAATTATGGCCCAGATGTTCAAAGTTGTCAAATTGATAGCTTGAATCTTTTGCTGACAGCTGATCTTGCACCATCTGACTATCACCTCTTTGGACCAATGAAGAAATTCCTAGGAGGTCAATGATTTAGTTTGGATGAAGAGGTAAAATCAGCTGTGTGCTGGTGGCTATACAACCAGAAAAAGTTTAATAAATTAGGTGTATTGAATCTGGTGCCACGATGGGAGAAATGTGTCAAGAGACTTGATGCATGTGTTGAAAAATGGGTAAAACCTGTAGCTTTCGTGTGGATTGTTTCATTTTTGCTTGTTATTAACAATTTTGCCACAAAAAATTGTTGAGTTACTTTTCGATCCTCCCTCGTACTTAGACGAGCCTAAGTGAATCGAAAAGAAAGAAATTGAGAACCTATCAAGGAAAAGCTCCACAGTATTGGGATGGAAAGCAGAAGAGCAAATAGTTGTAGCTTTGCTCTCCCTCTACAACAAATGGATTCGCTCAGAGGAATCTCATCAGAAGTTGTAGGAGCAAGTTGTAGAAAGCTTGCAGAGCTTGTTTATGTACTACAGAGAAGTCCTGAATTTAAAAAGCTTGTTGCGTGTACTTTCACTAACGTGAAGAATCCCAGAGTTTGCATGAAATAAGTACTGCATAGCTTTAAAACCACATTAAAAATATCCACATAAAGAGACCTGCTGTCATCAATTTACAAACTTCAGTTTGAATATTATAATAGTTTTAAGGGGTTTATTTTGAGAATCTCTTACTATATTTTTGGGGGTTCATTTAATTAAAACTTTGGATTCTTAATTTTAATTGTTATTTATGCTATTTATATTCTATATATATATATATATTTTTTTTTTTTATTTAAGAAATGCCATTGGATTTGCGTGTTAAACGAAGTAAGATTGGCCCAGATAATAGTGAAAAATTGCCTTATCTTTCAAATACAAAATCTGCTTATCATCCAGTGCATTCTTCATTTCCTGCTGACATTTCACATGATAATGAGAGGACAACAGTGCATCCATCAGTCTCCTGGCATAGGAATAATGTAACTGGTAATCAAATGAGTAGCAAATTATCTTCCTCTGAGGTCCATAATACTTCAGCAGCAGTTGATATCTCTAAAAATTGGGAAGGTTCAAGTGAACATAGTGAAACAAAAAGTCCAAAGGAATCACATGCTGCATCTTGCAAAGAAAACTCCATTGTTCCAGTTAAGGAAAACATCAGCAAAAGTGGTTTTGATTCTGTAAGTCCACCTGCTTCAGACCAAAAGGATACTAACGTTCTTCATTCAGTAGCCAGACTATCTACAAGCAGTGAACCATCATTCACTCCAGTTATGGATTATCCTCCTCAAAATAGTGCCTTGAAACCTTTAAACAGTGTATCTTCCCAGCATTGTGTTTCTTTGTTACCGAACAATCAAACACACGGTGATCTTTTAGAAAATGAAATCTCTAAAAATTCTAGTCCTAAAATAAAAACTAGCGTTTGCTCTAGTGATGCAAGCACAACAAAGCCGGTTTGTGTGGGTGTGAACAGTTCAAGCAAATCGGCCTTGCCCACGTGTTCTTCTTTTGGCGTTCCTCTTAGTTCACTTCATGGTGATTATGCAAGATTAGGCCCTCCACCACCACCACCACCTCCACCACCAATTGCTTTAAGTCCATGGCCCTATGCACCTTGCCCTCTCGTGTCTTATGGGCCAACACTTGTCAACAGCTACTATTATTGTTGCTGCTTTTTACCAGGATGCCGTTTCCATTACATATATGGAGCAGGTAAAATGTTCTTTTTACAACTTTTAATTTTGTTTATTTTTAATTCATCATATTTAGAGATAAGTAGCAATAGACAACCGATAAAATAGTAATTGTACATTTTGTGGCCAATTTAGAGCTTAGACAGTTATTTTTCAGACACAAGAATTTTAACAGAAAGTCATACTATATATAGCAAGTGCTTTTAAAGATTAAAAAGGAGAAAAAATTTTTTGCAAAACAATTTCACTTGCAGCTTACAAATGTATCACTCTACAGGTCGATTTCCGAACCAGTGGAAGAAAATCAGTTAATGCACACAATGTACACCTGGTGTTAAGTTTAACAGAATGCCAATTGCATTTATTTCAGATGTTAGTTGTTTCATATATTAGATGTCTTTCAGTATATTAGATGTCTTTAACCAATTTGTATATAATGGAAGGATTATATCCATCCAGTCATGTGTGACTTGTCAAGTCACATGTACTTTTCTGATTCATCTGAGATTCCCATCTGACTTGACATTCAATTGTGATTGACCAGTTTCTTCTCTTCATCTCTTATCATTACTGCATTGTTTTCCAGATCTATTGTTCAATTTCTATAGTCTTATACAAACCCAATTTAAACTATGAAAGTATACTCACACCATCTGTTTTTTTTTTTTTTTTTTTTGTAAGCCTGATCTGATCTTATAGTTCATAATTGAATTATTCTTAGATTATTTGAATCTGTAAGCACTTGAAGATATTGACAAAAAGGCGTTTTCTTTTAATTCTTAGTACAGTTGTATTTAATGAAATTCATTTTTTTAATCACTTTGGCTCATTTTTAACTCTTCCCTCTCCCTTGTAACCTTTGAGCTTAAAAATAAGGGAAACCAGTGGAACCAAAATCAATTGCTTTGTGGATCAGCTGGATTAGGGTAAAACATTCTCATGTTGGCATAGAATTGACTTGTGATTATTATTTTAGCTTTATTCACTCATGTTTCTGATCCACTCACTTTTAAATACAGTTAGCTTATAACTTAACTTATTATAAGTGTCATTATTAGGTTATTTTGTATTTGTGATGACTGAATGCGACAAAAGTTAATGAAAGTTTTTTAATTTGAACAGTACTTTGATTACTGTGATTAAATAAAAAAAAAGTGGGTATATATCAGTTTGGGGGAGGGGGGGGGGGCTGGAGGGTGCAGCCCCCAGTCTTATAAATAATAAATTCACTTACCTTTGTCATATTCAGTCATCATGCGATTGTGCGGATAGTGAAAATTAACCTAATTTTCATTTAATTTATAATTTTTTTTTATACCAATAAAAAACATTAATAAAAAAAACTATACAAGATACAATCCATTGTCCAAAAGTGCAAAATTTTCAATGAATATTCTAATAAAAATATTGAAATAAAAAAATAAAATCTTTGTGTGCAACCAAAAGCTGCACAAAAAATTACCACTTCATCTTCTTTGCATTGTGAAATATATTCCCCCTTCGACTTCTATGCTTGAAGCAACAACAACTTCTCATCACTCGATTCATATCACACATAGGGCTTGGCAGGTAGAGGAATATTTCCTTCCCTTTTTTTGTTCCTTTGTATTCATGATTTGTTTGTAGTATATCTTCAGTTTATTATTATCTTCTTTTAATTTAATTTGCATTAATTTATTTGATGGTTGAAGGGGTAAGGAGGATTCCCAACTTTCAAGTAGAGGTTCTACAATATTCTGACAGTTGAACTAATTTGTGACTTCAAGGAAGTACATTTGGACACATTATAACAGCTTGGTAGTTCATTGTCTGTGATGCTCAATTGGTAAGAGCACTGCTGGCATGGTTCCTGGTTCAAGTCCTGGTCATGGAATTTTTATTTAAGATTTGTTTGTTCTTTTTTAGATTTGTTTCTCGTATCTTCCCTTTGAAATGAAGTGTTATGTATGAATTGTGATAGTGCTTTTCCCCAGTGGCAGGAGTTCCTACCAAGATGAAAAATGCCTTTAAACTTAATGAAGTTTAAAAATCCTTATTTTTTGGTTTGTGATGTAGAAATATCACATATAAGTGAAAATCAAGAATTTGGTGTAAACAATTTTTCAGAAGGAAATGGAATAATTCTAGAGTATATAATGACTTGGTTTAATTTACCACTTGTATGAGAGCAGTTATTTTTATAACGCAAACTTCAGTCATCTGAAATATCCCCCTTTAATTCATATGCAATATTAATTCTCAAACTGGCATAATACAAAACGGTAATTGCAAGTAAGGGTATTCCCCAAATATTTTCATCCGAATTATAAATATATAATTATAAATAAAATTTAAGATTCGCACTTAAGAATATTGAAAAGTAGAAATTGAAGAAACAAATTGAATTTTATCATCATCATCATCGTCGTCGTCATCGTCATCCATTAGTCAAAATACAGTCATTAGAATTACAAATGGACTAAATGCAAAGGGACAGGCATAATCCTATTAAAAGAAAGAAAAGAATGACTTTCTATCAGAAACATTACTGTGGTTACTGTGTGTCAGGCCTACAACAACAATTGGAAATAGACACCCCACCCTCCCATTTCCATCCAGTAACATCTGGTGATGGCATAAACATTTTCAGAGGGGCAACATTCCTTTGTTAAGATAAAATGGTTACAAACATAATTTAATCAGATAAAAAAAGGAAAAGTATTATTCAAAAATGGTCTTGTATTACATTGATAATAAACTATTAATCAGGATATAGAATCTCAGTAAAACGAAAGTTTGGTGATATACATTTTAATGTTGGAATGAAAAGAAAATTGTTTCAGTTGTTAGCATTATTATTTATTGATTTATTGCTATCAAAGATAAGGATAAAGGTAGCTCGGTGCCATACAGGAATCCCCACCAAGGTCCCGAGAACAAAGACAAAAAGACAAATCGTAAAACAAAAACACATAGGAAAACAATATAATTATATATTGCTGAAATTATATAAAAGACCAAAACTGGATAATATAAAAAAACAATCAAAATTACTCTTAGCATTATGCAATTGATTAAAGCAAGATAAAATTTTAAATAATAAATTAAAATTAAAGCAAGGAATATAAAATAATTCTGTTTCTAAACTGCGTATTACAGTTAAAGTTTAAGTAAGCCAAACAAAAAGGACTATCAATCTTTCCATTAATGATATTAGCAACAAATTTTAAAATCTCCGCATGAAAGATGTCAACACACTGACAGATGTTCAAATCTTGCATGATCTCAGTAAAGGAATAATGACCAATTCTAATATAGCGATAAAAATAAAGTTTTGCGAATAGACTATACACTCTATGAAGTCTATTCTTGACATGATTTGATGCAAACCCCCAAATTACTATCCCATACCGAATGACCGGAATAATAAGGGTAATAAATAAAAAAAAATTTGCCACACTTAAAGTGTAAGGTCAGGTTACGAATCGCGCCTAATTTAAAGAGTGCGTTTTTGCACAATCTGTCAACATGGTCGCCAAAAATTAGCTTACAGTCAAGGAATACCCCCAAATCTTGAATACCTTCAACCCTTTCAATCAAAGTCTCATTGATAGTATAAGAAAATAAAATAGGTCTAATTTTCTTAGTAAAGGTAATAATCTTAGTCTTACCATTTTTATAACCAGCCCATTATCTACGTACCACTTAGAAAAAGTATCAACCTTGACCTGTAAAATATCATAATCAGACAGAGTGATAACCTGCTGGAAAAGTTTTAAATCGTCTGCAAGCACGGAGGCTCCTGGCCCCACCATCGCCAAGACATTATTAACATAGATGTCGAACAGTATTGGGCCCAGGCAGCTACCCTGAGGAACCCCTCTTAAGATATGAAAACAAGAACGAGAAATAAAATTTCCCATCTTAATACATGCTGAGCAATCAGATAAATAAGAGGAAAACCAAGCAAGCAAGGAACATGTCTAATTACTTTGAAGGTGAAAAGCTGTAGAGCATTTTGACAATACAGATATTATTTTTGGTGATAATAAAAATTTTTCATTGTGTACATGTATAATAATGTTTGTAAAATGGTATGTGATAGTTTTATAATAAATATATACAATATATTGGATATTAAGTTTAGATATAAAGGGGGTTTTAAAATGGTGAATCAAAAGTACCTAGCGCTGTTCTGTGGACCAAAATGAACATAAAGTTCCTCATGCAAAATGTCGAAATCCCAACCCTTATACCCCTAAAAACCTTGCAAAATTTTGGCACATTTTGTCATCGTTCCGAAAAAAATCAGTCTTATGTCATCGAAAGTTTCCATCATTACCTTTGCAGAAAATAAACGTGCCATATTCCTTCACAAAATGCTTTTTGTGCTGGGTAATCCCCAGGTAGCAGTGATTTATTCACTGAATATGGAACGGGTGTTGCAGATTATTATGCAGAATCCTCCATGCTGTTGCTTGAGAAACTCTTAACCCATGAGCTACTGTTTGAGTACTCATCAAGGTCACATTAAGAATTTGATTGATCCAGTATGATGATGAAATATGGGAAAATTTCGCGAGGTTTTAACAACTTTGCGAGATGTTTAGGGGTATAAGGGTTGGGATTTCGACATTTTGCATGAACTTTGTAAGTTTTGACCCACAGAACAGCACTAGGTACTTTTGATTCACAATTTTAGAATTGCCCTGTATAGGGTATCCTTAAATAATCTTTACAACTTTAATAGACTTTAATAACTAAAACACAATACAAGATAACAAACTGTTTTCAGTAAGTTCAATATACCTGGTCCTTAGGAAACCTCCACAGGAAGAAGTCCAGTGGTGTGAGGTCAGATGATTGAGGCAGCCACCAAACTAGATCTTGGTTCTGTTGCATTTGGGTATCTGATTTAGGCTCTATGAACTAGGCAATGTGTCACATACTGAAAACCGTTTATCTTGTACATGTTGTAGTTATTTTATAGTCTTGGTTCTGTTGCAAATACGATGGGGATAAGGGGGGGCATCTTCGTTCTGATGAATTTCAAACAAAACTAGCGTATAATATTTAATATACTGGTACATTTCAATTATACAGTATATACAATATAAAGTACATTGATTAGCGTTTTTTCCCTTAATTTTCCTTAATACAAGATGGTGACAACTATACACTGAAAAAGTGTGCACATCAAGTAATTTCCAATTTTTAGATATTATCGATCTATCAAATTATAAATTTTAGACAATTCATATATGGTTGGATTTCCTCTTAAAAAAATGTAAAAAAAAAAAAAATAGAGGTTTTCTGTAATTTAAACGTATTTATTAATGTATAATGTTTTTTTAAGCACAAAAAAACGTAAAAATATTTGTATATGTAATAAACCCCAATATTCAATGCGCTGCGGAAGAATTTTTTGACTGTATAATGAGATTTGTTACAAATAAAATGTGCACGAGTATGCAGAAAAACTTCATTTATTACAATCAGAACCTTCAAAATTTGATTAGTCATCTGAATCTCGAAAAAGTTCCTTCCTCTCTGATTGAAATTCGAAAAACTATCTTAGCATGGTGCCTACATTGTTAAATTATTATGAATAAACAGTGGCATGATGGGAAAATTTATGGACTTAAAAGTTTAACAATTAGTATGAATAAACCTGTATCTGTTTCACACCATAATTGAAACATGTTACTCAACTAAAGCTACTGTTGGTGCTTGCAAAATAAGAAATCATGACATTCAAAATAAACAGAGAAAACTAAAAAATTTGAGCGGACATATTTTTTCGTTTTTACAGTTTATTTTGAAATTGAATAACAATATCTAATATTTGTTTACAATAGTCATCAATTAAAAACAGTATTGCAAAGTCTCCATATTTCATATGTAATAGCAATACAAAGACCTTGAACTATATTAATAATAGTAGCTTCAGGTGAGTGACATGTTTCGATTTGATATGGAAATGAGATACAGATTTGGACAGTTCCCTTGTTAGTGCAGAAGTGCAGAAACAAGATCATAACTACTTTCACTGAAAGGTTATTGCCATTTTGTTTTTGCAAAATCACTTTTGCATTAGCTTTTGGCGACTGAAAAGTGGACGGGAATTTGAGAAATAAAGTGAATTAATGAACTGTATGGTGTATAAAGTACTGTATAATGCAGATATAATGTACTCCTATGTATTAAAATATTATAATACATTGTATATTAAATACATTGTATACATTGTATTATAATAATTGTATATTAAAATATATGCCAGTTGGAAGTTTCATATCAAAGTTGGTTTAAAGCAGCCTGAAATTTTGTGTTCATATGTGATCTTACTCCCAAATTTGGAGGCTTTTTTGTGTCAAAATGTTTTGCATTATACATGAATAAATATATTTTATTTTTAGTAAGTCAGCAAAGAGTCAAAAACTGGGGTTGCGTTATACAAGAGGTGCATTATAGTATAGTAAATACTGTACATTGATAATTTGTTTTAATTTTAATTTGGTGAAGAAGCGTATCTGTTTCTAATTTTGGTGTAGTAGTAAGTTGTTTTATATAATTTTTGTTTTAAAGATTTCGAAATTTTCACATACATTATTCTGTAATCGTTACTTTACTAGTTAGTTGACTAGTTTAGAGCATTATACTAGTATTATTCTTACATGGTTTACAGCAGAATGATTAACATGTATATGGTCATTACAGATAATTAACACTTATTGATTAAATTGCAGAAAAGATCTTTATGAAAATAGTTACTTAAAGAGATCGGCTAAGAGGGGAATCTACTGTACCATTGTTTTCATAATTTTTTATGGGAATGTTTAAATTGGTAATTATCTTTCCAATGGATTGGATGTTTTGTTAGCAATATTTATGTTGTTAGATTTGAAAATTTTGGTTATTTTTTTTGTGGTTGAGGTCTGAAATAAGTGAATGTAGCCCATGGATTATTTTTAATATTTTTGGTGATTTGTTTTGAGTTTATTAATTTGTTTATAGTTGAAGGATATTAGTCGTTAGATATTGCTCTTTTTAATGATTTTGAGTTCTTTAGTTTTTGATTTGTCAAGAGAATTAGTTATTAAGTCTATAAGTGAGCAAAAAGTTGCTAATTTGTGAGGTTTAGAATGATTATGGGTTTTCAAAAGATGGAGTTGATTTGATTGAGAGATCTTTGGATAGTAATGTTTAAATTGATTTTTCCATTTTCTTCTTTCTCTAATGTAAATTTTTGGAGATTAAGAATATTAATTGGATTTTTATTCTTTTGATTGTACAGCATAATCTGAAATCCAAGGGGACTAAATGTTATTTCTGAAGCATTGTAAATTTTATACTTTAATTAATTTGACAAGTTTATACTATAAATACAAATTTTATTAATAATTACTTAGAAAAGTCAAGAATAGTCGATTGTTTTTACCTACTTAACAATTTCGTATTTATAAAATTGCATGCTTAGCATCTGCTATGGTGTACTTGTGCAGTAATATACATGACTAAAAGCAAGCAAAATCATTCTTGTCCAGCTTCCATCAAGACCAGTCGACCTGCCCACGTTCCAGTGATCAACTAGCTTCCGATTGATCTTAAAATAGCTATCTACGTAATATCTTATGCTGAACATCGTTTTGGCATAAGATTTCTAAGGCTTCGTCATCCTTCTTGGATGATGGAAGAACAGGAACTTCCAGTACATTGCTTTCATAGCTATTGCTTTATTCATCCAATTGGTTTTCCTTTTGTTGTTGAACTTTCAATATCGTCATTGAATCTTAGTTGTATTTTCCTCAAAATTTTATTAAATTAGACATTTTTATAGCTATTCTTAGACATTTTTTCACCCTCATGTAAGGTATCTTTGTATAGTAATTTTAAAAATAAACAATTTTTTACTAAATGAAAGAAAAATGCCAAATAAATCTGTAAATTAATTTAATGAATTAAAAAAATTAACCAAGTTGTGATCTTGGTTTGCTAATGTTACATTCTGCCATACACACTCCAAGTGCTTAGAATGTGCACCATTTTGTGCCAAACTGACCATTTATTTCCTAGTTTGAAAGAACCAACTGTGGATAAGTAAACTTAAATTGAAGATAACCTCTTGTCTACAAGTGTCTACAAATTAAGTTATTTCATAGATAGTGGATTGGACAAGGAGGGCCACCCCTTTCTTCTGTCTAACTCAATTACTTTTTGTGGGAGCACATTAAAGAAATTGTCTGCCAAGAGCATCCAACATCAATGTAAGGCATGAAAGAAAGAATTAGAATGGCCTGTGAGTCTCTCAGCAGTGCTGAAGTCCTCAGAGCAATCCAGGATGAAAGGAGAACACACCGTAGTAATTGTGAATAAATGATGAGTAGTAAAAAATTTATTTTTAAAAATACTATTCCAAGATACCTTACATAACCTATGTTTTCACTTGATTTTTCAACGTAAGCTCCCCCTACGTTATGCTTGTTCTTGAAAATGAAACTACCAAAAATGATCTCCTTATTATAGATTTAGTCCATAAAATTATTTTTCAAAAAAATGGGTAACACAGGTGCTTTGAAACGCACTGCATATAAAAACCATAATTTTTGGTACATATAATATTTATTTACCTACTAAATAGAAATGAGACAATATTATCATTATGCCGCAAGGACTTGCCGAAATATGTTGAGATTTGGTTAAAGCAACGTTTAAATATTGTGCCACAAAAAGATACTCGGTGTTGCAAACAAAAATGGCATCTGTGATGTTTTCGTCTACGTTCGAAGACAAGTGAGCTGTAGCAACACATTGGAGAAAAAATTGCTGCATATAACTGGGAGGTCCTCTAGCACCTACCATGCAGTCCAAACCTTGCTCCCTTTTGACTTTCTTCTGCTTGGTCGCACAAAGAGATGCATGGCTGGTAACGATTTGATTCTGACGAGGATGTGAAATCGGCTGTCCGCAAGGACTTCATAACTAGAAAACTGACTTTTATGAAGATGGCATAATGAACTTGGTACCATGATAGGAGAAATGCCGAGTTACTAGGTTCTTACATTGAAAACTAGGTCAACTGTGTAGCTTCATTGGCAGTATTGTTTGATTTGGATATATTGTAAAGTCGTACTAAAAAAATTATCGTGCTTTATTGATTGAAATGCCCTCGTATAAATGCAAAGCATGAACACAACAACACCCACACCAGCTGATGTCATATTCACCATTTTACCAAACTGAAAATTATTTTAAAAACATCAAAAGAAAAATGTGTTAAATTTTGCTAAATAGCACCAAACAAGAACTTTTAAAAAATTATACATGTAGATATGTATTTTGTTTGTTAGATGGCCAACCAATAGAAGCAGATGAATCATTGGCTGCAACACCACCATTGTTGTTGGCAAATGGATATTCTAAATATTGCCCTCCAGTAGCAGGTAATAATGTTATATAGAAATATTTAAAAAATTTTCTCGTCTTATGAAAAATTAATATTTTCAATTTCGTATGATTAATATTTTTTTTCCCCCTATGGTTTTGTCTATATTATTCGTACTCATATAAAGCTGAAAATTGTAAATTATAAGGAATACCTTTGAGTTTGAACAAAAAAAAAAAAACCTCTCTATAATTCAATCATATTTCCTAAAGACTAAGCAGTCAATGACAGGGCAGGCACCCGTGTCCATAGTGGCTCAGTTGGTAAAGGCAAGGAGCTAGATACTCCAAGTTCCTGGTTCAAATTCAGGTTGCAGAATTTTTCCTCATTAATTTAATTCTTAAGTAAGTAAACAAAAGAACAGTATTTTGTTCAAACCCAAGTTTATTTTTCGCTAGCATGAATTTCCAAGTTGGAAAATTTGCATTTAAAATGAAATAATACAGGTTGTTCGTAAACTACCTAGCAAAATTTTAAAGGATGGTAGAGGAGACCAAAATAAGCATTTTCTGTTGTAGAATGTGTCTCCAGAAAAGATTAGTTTCAGCGTGGCAGTCGATGACGTCTGGGAGTAAAGACATTATCTCCCTGATGGGATTTACAAATTCAGAGCTTGCAAATAGGATGTATGGGGCAGCAAACGGAAATAGACATCTAACTTCCCCAAAAATTGATTGTGCTAAAGTTTTTATTTATTCGATTTTGAGCACATTCTGATAGCATGCAGCATTTAAGGGCATCTCGAGACACAGTGAAGGATCGAATGTGTATATGAAAAACTTCCTAAACCACCAGAGTTAGTCCTGACATCCACGGTCATGAGTCCTGGTTATTGACCGAAAGCGTGTGAGTGTAATCATCCGAAATGAGATTTCTAAGAGGTATAGCAGATGGTACCCTCTTTGTGTACACAGCAGCATTATAAGTCTTTAGGTCTTGAAAAGTCTCAGTTTATCTTCCTAGACTGTTATTTTCCAAGCTAGTGCATAAGAGACCAAGGGATTGGCCTATAACTAGGTGGCTATTAGTACATGGTGAATCTGGGTTCAAGTTGCTTGGATATTACCTTTGCCTGGTGGTGGAAGATTGCGAGCGCTGTAAATCCTCCATAGGCTGCTGTCCCCACAACCCTAATGGATAAGGAGGTTTGAAAAAGTAATTCTACAACACATCCTCACATACTTTTAGTACAACTGAGCTATATAATGCAGTTGCTAGGATCACCACATTCACTCGTTTTGCCTTCGGTTACAAAGGCCCAGGATGAGGGACATGGGAATGTTTATAAAACTCCAAAGCCTGTATAAAATAATAAAGCAGTCATTTGTTTTGGAATATCTGTAGTGCAGTATTCATTGGACTTGCTTGTTCTGTAATTAGGAGTTACAGAATTTTCTTTCAAGTTTTAAATTTTAATGATTTATTTTAATACAAGAATTTGTGGTATTCTTGAATTTAAACATTCCTTATTTTTTATTAATATTTTTGTTTTCAGATATTTCTCCTGTGATATTTGATTCAATTCATCAAGATCATCATGTGTATAAATCCTGGAATAATGCAGTGCAGGATTCCAGAACAGAAACACACAGCCCAGTGAAATTGTCTCTAAAAGCAGATGATGAAGTGCCAAAAGATGAAAATACTATGTCTTCTAATCAGAATTCTGGTAAAAGTAATTTAATAAACATATTTACAGCTATATTAATATAGGAAATATACACATACTCTTCTATCGCACTTTTTTGCTATCCAGAATCCTCACTTTGTACTTTTGTGTCCTGTTAATAGTCTGTATTTTAAGGCAGTGTTTCTCAATCTTTTACCAATATAGCCCCTTTCTTAGCCAGTTTTCTTCATGTACCTTCCCTCGACCCTCTGGTCCATCTGATTATAATATCTCCAGGGCATGCTTCAATTCAAGTTAAGATGGATGGATATTACAAAGGTTGTAAATAAGAGTTTTATTAACCTTCTTAGACCGCGAGAGGGCAAATGTGGAATTTCAAGAATTAACACAGCTTGAAATTTTAAAGCAGCACAACGTTAAAACTTTCAATAATTTATTGCTAAATTTAATATAGAAACCCTCCTGGAAATACAGTGGTCACACAAAACTATGGGAAATACATAATATTGATAAAGGTCACATAAAACTATGAGAAATACAGTGGAATCTTCCTATAATGAAATTGAAGGGACTGGCAAAACCATTTCGCTATATAGATGGAGATATGTGTTTAAATTTGCATAATGTTAATGTATAAATTGTTAAAATTGCATTTATATATAAAGAGTTTTATATGAATTTGAATGCTTCATAACATTAAGAACGAAACTTTTTCAATGCTTGATATCGCTACCTATCTGAAGTCCTGCAGGTTGCAATTGCTGAAAAAGTTTCGTCTTTTTGAAATAATTAAAATTTGAAAACAGAACGGATTGAAAATAGTGTGATAAGTATTTTATGGAGAAATACCAATATATGGTATAATTTCGCTATATCGACGTTGGTTGTACGGAGGTTTTACTGTATAATAAAATATTTATACAGTGCTACTTTCATAATGAAGAGCATTCCTATTCGACGAATTAGTTACATTTCACTGATTTTATAAGTAATTATCTTATGCAGCTTGATATCAAACTGCTTGTAGGTTTCAATTCTTATGTTTATTTTCTAGCAGTAGGTAGAAATATTTATTGGAATATAAATAAAAATATTGATGAATATAGGAAAGTAAAATCTACTGCATAGATTCGAACCTTCAGCTTTTTGCACTTAAAGCACTAACCAGTTGTGCCACTGTGGACACTGAAGCTTTACACTATTTACGTGTTTTTAGAGCTGGTTAGAAGTTACCTAGTTCGCAGGTTGGGACTATCTTTCCTAATGGCGTAATATTCATTAAAGAATATCTCAAGAATGGTCGCTGTTGGTTTATCCTACACCACACCTCAGATGTTTAAAGGATTGATGAAAATAGGAAAGAGAATTCCACACCTTTATCTCTGAACCAGGAACCTTAGCTCTTCGCACTGAACGCGCTAATCAGTTGTGCCGCTGTGGACATGGAAGGATTATACTATCTACATGTTCTTAGGGCTAACTAGCTGTTAATTGTGGTGTGGCCTAGGATAAACCCTCATCGACCATTCTCGAGATATTCCTTAACTTTATCCCAGCGATCTATTTTTTTGAGATCTATTTGAGATCTATTTTTTTTACACTGGGATAGAAAATATTTTTTAAAAAATTCAATAACTGACATTTTGCTTTAAAATTTTATTTTTTTCATCTTGAATAATACTGCTTTTGATTAGTAATTTTTTTTTTATCGATTAACGGTCTCGTTTTTTTTAAATAATATATTAAAATGTATAAAAATATTTTCTATCTGGAATGCTTGGGTTGAATCCTTTTTTAAAAATTATAAATATAATAAAATCGAATTTGAAAATAGCCAAAATTTAGGGAGAAATCTTCTTTAAATAATGGAAAAAAAAAATTTAATATCTGTTTTTTTGTTAACAATTTTTTTTTTATATAACTGAATGTGCAATTTTTTAACTTTTTTTTGGAAAGTTAAACTTAATTTGACGTTAAAGGGATCACACCTGCCTGTGAATAGCTAGAAAATCACATAATAGGAATTTTAATCCTCCCATTCATTATCTTTTGTTAAAGGCTACGACACGTGACACCATCTAACTTCCTGGTTTAAAAGAAGAGAACACACTCTAATGACGTCATCAAAAATACGATCTCTTCAGCAATGGTTTGAATTTTTGTGAAATAACTTATGAATAAAATATAACTTACAGTAAAAAATTTTTAACACATGAATATATGGAATCAATTTAATATAATTCAATGATTCTATGATTCAACTGTGCCTTTGAATTTTATAATAATATTCGTATTTTTAGACGTTTGCTAAGTTTCTCCATTACTAGTACATATACTTTCTAAAATGTCGAATATTATTATTAATAAATTTTGGGTATATAATTTATTTGCAATTAATTATGAAGGTTTCAGCTATTCGACAAATGCAGTTTGAAGTTTTTTTTCAATAATAGAGAATTTCTTATAAGCTTTTATTTATCGTCATGATTTCCCCCCCCCCCCCCTCCTTTGACAACACCAGTGGAAAATCATTATTTTCATTATATTTTATCACTTAATTTTAAAATTTCAAGGGATATGTTAGTAATGAAATGCATCTGAAAAAGAAAAAAAAAATTAGCAATTTATCTGTAATCGAATTTCAGTTATATGCATTTAAAGTTTGTAATGTGTAATCTGAAACTGACATGGCTGTACCTGGCTAAATTCGGCCAGCTTCGCTGGGAAAGGGTTAATGAATATTACGCCGTTAGGAAAGATAGTTCCAACCTGCGAATAGAAATATTTTGGAGGTAGGACGATAGGCGAATATTACGCCATTCAGAAATACACTGGTGCTCAAAATTAACAGGACAAACACATTTTCGTGGATTTCTCTAAAACTACTGGACCGATTCCATTGAAATTTGGTAGGATAATAGAATAAGCTATCACAAATAATTATTGAACATAACTTTCAAACCATGCTCATGAAACTATGGAATGTCCAAAACAAGATTGCATTAAGGGTCTTTTTAGGAGGCTAATAGGGTGTATGGTCACCTCTAACAGCAATACAGCTCTCACAACACCAAGTCAGCCGGGCTCTCCTGATCCTGGTATACAGCCCTCTCTCATGAAGCCTCAGGCAAACAGTATCCCTCGAAGCAGAGGTTCCAGTAGCAGACGAGAGCTCGTTTGTGAGCTGAGTGGCAGTCATCTCCCTATGGCACCTGGCTCTTAGAGCAAGATACATGTCTTCTTGGGTGACCTTGCCTTGGTCGTCTGCATATCGTCCCTGTCTCTTGGAACTGTCTCCAAGATTCCGAGATGACATTTCTCGAAACATGAAAAAAATCTCGCAACTTCTGCTTGGGTCTGTCCAGCCTCCAATCGTCCCACTGCTCTCCATCTTTCAGAATCTTCTAACCTTCGGTGATGTTCCATCTTTCCGTAAAATGGCTAGGATGTCCAAAACTTATATGCAGCAGCCTTTTAAAACGATGTCACAAAGACTTATTTCGAAGTAGCTTAATTTACATATGCAAAGAAGGACTTGAATCATTATTATTGGTTAGTAGTAATCTGCATTGTTAACTTACTTCAACCCACAAATTTCAATGGAATCGGTCCAGTAGTTTTAGAGAAATCCACGAAACTGTGTTTGTCCTGTTAATTTTGAGCACCAGTGTATATTGCATCCATGTCCTGAAAATGGTTGGGTGTAAGACAGTTGATAGGCGATTTATTTTAGAGATTATTAAGTGGTAAGATTTATGAAAAACAAAATTGATGTTATAGACTAAATATTTTTCAGGATTGATTGTAAAAGTGGCATATCTAATCGTACCTTTTTACCAATTAGCACTTCTTAGTAGCAGTATGCCCAAGGTTTCTTCTGGCACGTTGCTTATATGCCATCAATGAAATAGAAAATGTTAAACAAATTCATGACCAAGAACAAAATATTCTGATACACAAAGGAATTGAATTAAGGAAGCACTACCAGACAAGCCACAAAAATTTACTGAATAACCAGACTACATTGATTCTAGATTGGTAGCTTGAACTAGACCCAAATTTTGAAGTGTGAATGCCAGCAATCTAGATTTGAACTAAATTGATGGTCCCCAAACTCAATTCATTCAATCCTGTTTGAAGAACTAGATCATTGTTGTTAATGTAGATTCATTCCTTCACACAATCCCTTATACCGACTTTAGCTTGGGTAGTATTCACAAAAATGGCGTCCTAAAAATCAATAGACTCGTCATCTGAAGAAGAAAACACACTTATAATTGTCCTTTGACTTGAAAACTTTGGTGAATCGAGATGACAAAGAAGTTCATCCGTATACAAGTAGATGGTACAAGAGACGATGTTGGCAGAATTCAACAAAATTCACATTCAAAAGTTGTAAAACTGGGTCGAGATTAAAGTAAGAGTTCGCTAACTGGATTAGCAATGGCAAAGTGCAAACACACTGGATCCGAAGAGAATCCAGTGTGTATCTAGATTGACTCGATCTAGTATTATTGTGTGAATGGAGTATTATTATCATAACTTCTCAATGAATTTGGAAAAAAATCAAGATGATCAACCAGATTAATTCTCCATCAATGCAGAATAATTACCCCCTCCCCTTGTACATGTATTATATAAATTCTTGCCACGACCAACTCACCTTTGTAGACATTTTCGCCGAAACATTCCGAAATGTTAGACATGATAAAAATAGTGCCATTTTTACTTTGCAACAGTAAAATAGTTTACCGTATCATTTTGTCTGATCTTTTGTATTATCTACAGTCTTAAAACGTGATACAGTTGAAACTCGATTCACCGTTTTTGTGGGGATGTTTAGGGAAAAAAGATAAATACGGTAAAATAATAGATTAAAAATGGATGAAAACACTTATTACTCACGTTCAAAATCTAAACATCCAGTCTAGGTACTGCTTACTTCTGTCTGTAGTTTATTTTATTGTTCGATCCTTTTGTGAAATATTCGATGCTGTCGCAAATCGACCAGTAACATTACAAACGGTAGCTAGAAGCCGAAAAATTGAAATTGGCAGTACCCCCAGTTTCGGTTTCACTAATATTGTCAATACAGTACAGTATATACTTGATACAAGAAACCTAGTGATCTCAAAATATTCTGTACATATTTAAATTACAGAATGTAATTTCCACTTCTACGTAAATGTATTTAAAAAAAAAAAGTAGTTTACTTTTGTTTATTGGAAGCTTTTTTTGTACTTCCTGCACCAGAAGCCTGATCGCAAATGCATCACATGATTCTTTCTCCTTCATTTTTACGTACCAAAGTTTTTGTATGTAAAAACATTTTGCAGTGGATTTTCAACCACATGCAGGAAACCATTTATTTTAATAATAGATGCAGGAAACCATTTTTTTTTTCAATCACATTTTTAATGATGGATGCAGGAAATCATAGATCAAAGAACAATGGATGTGAGTTTTATTAGCCTGGTTTCAATAGCAGCTTCACAGGGACTGACAAAAAAAAGTTGGTTCTTGGAAAAGCATATATCCAGGAACGATAGATCGAGTTCAAGCGTACTAGATAACGGGATATTATGATGGTTATACAAATTTTTTTTTTCTACCAACATCTATATAATACCCTACAGGGTGGCTGGAAAATAACTAGGCTGTAAAATTTTTAATTATCGATGGAATCATTATGAAAATGTGTGTACATATAGGTCGTTCAATAGGTTTTCAATTTTCGTGCGTCAATGACAATACCAAAGATGGCCGATTGCCTGTTTATTCATGAGCGAGTGCAGATCGTTGTGTGATGTATTGCTTGCTATGCAACAATGAGTTGTATAGTTGGGGTTTCACAATTTATGATATTGCCCAAATACACTCCTCCACAGCAAAAAACAATCATTGAATACTTATGAGATAACAGTTACAATACACCCATGTAACAGAAGCTCAGTCTAAATTCTCTTATCAGTATCACTTATGAAGATTTTCTAAGTCTATGTTCCCTTCCCTGAGGCTACGTCACGTTAACAGTCCCACCCAGGTAATAGACTTACTTTTCTCAGTTTCTCAAATTTATTTTTTTTATGTGTTGTGCCTGCAATAATCTTTCTTATTCTTATTTAATTATTTAACCACTGCAGTATCAATATTCCTTTATGATCAGTTATAACAAAATAATGCTTCGTAATTCAAAGACTGGAACTAATTATTTTAAGAAAGAAAACAATCAATTATGATAATTTAAATTGTATCGTTTTATTTATTCAAGGATTCAATTTAGCAAACTTAGATTGTTAGTCAAATATATATGAATATAGCATGTAAACAATTCGCCATACTTCTGAATTTCCAAGAATTGAAATTTTATGATAATTGACTATACTTACTTAAAAGCTTTCCCAAGACTATCATTTAAACATGCAAATGCAATAGTTCAATTTAAGTTCTATGTTCTCTCTCTTATAGAATCGAAGTGTGAGCTCATTTTAATTGTAAACAGGAAACATATGTTCACTTATCACTTATCTGTATATTATGCTGTCACACCTCTAGACAGTATGTTAAGGAACCTGATGAACTTGCTGTGGTGTTGCTTTTGTCAACTGTTGAGATCTTGATCCGATCCGCTTCCCCTCTCAAAGAACTTGGCCGTCGCTGCTCCTCCACCCCACGGCTACCACCGCCGTTACCTCGTGGAGCTTAATCACTCGCAAGAGACCTGGTTGATTCTTTCACCACGTCGTGGACAATTGTCACTTGGTTGAACTGCTTCCATTTGCATTTGTTCAATGCCTTTGAAACCTGGTTGATCTGCCTAGCTTGATTTTCAATGTCGCCATTCAACAGCAACAGTTCCAAGCATACGTCGTTTTAAATGAAACGTTCACGTCGAATCATTCGATATTCACAATTGTTCATCATAGATAATTGAGAAATCAAATATGCTACTTTGCATTGGAATCATTATTGAAAGAGCACCTTTGACATAGGAATCATAGTGACAGGACTCAGTTGAGAGACCTCCCCTGAAGGAATGCACACGTGCGAGTGAGAGGAGAACAAAAAGCAGAGAGAGTTAGTTCCACTTTTCCCCCTTTTATAAACAACGCTCGCTGCGCGGGAAAGCTTCTAATCGACCAATCATTGCCCACTTTCGTTTCTTTCTTTTGCACACGATACAAATGACGCTCTGAAACCTGGCGGGTCGGAACAACGAGATAGGCTTAATTATATTTTAAGACTAAATGTATTAAAATGTATAACAAGAGAAAACGTATAATGAAATTGAATATAAAATAATTACAAAAGAATTGAAATTGACAGGAACTGATCATAAAGTCAAGTTCAAAACGAATTCAAATGAATATATTTGCATTTGTATTCGTGTGACATATCAGATGTGTCACAGTTGCATGCTATGAAGTGTGGAATTGCGTTGTTCAGAGATGATGTATTGTGAAGGAAAGGAAGGCCACATTTCGTCCAGAGATAATAAAGACTTGTCACAGGTTTAGTAAAGGATGTAGGAAGAACTGGTTGTCCATCCAGTCTCGGTCTGAGGATAATGTGGCAATTGTGCGGAAAATGTTTGATTGTAGCCTGTTGAAATCAACATGGCAGGCAGCTCATGAAAGCGGACTCACAAAGTACGTGGTTTGGCAGACGTTGCATAGAGAATTGATTTACCGAGCATGGAAACCCCGTTATGTGCAGCAGCTGACCCCAAAAGATTGTGATCGCAGAACTGAGTATGGGGAGTAAATGCTGGGTTGGCACGAAGTTTGGCCTCAATTCACAACATCCTTTGGAGTGACAAGGCTTTATCCCTGTGGGAGGTTTTGTCAATCGACATAATTGCCATTATTGGGCAGTACAGGATCCCGGTATGATGGTCGAGAAGATGATGCAGTCTCGTCCAAAAGTGACCATGGGGTGTGGAATGGATGCCACAAATGTCATTGAGCCATTTATCCTGTGTAACACAATGAATGCGGAACGCTGCCATCAGATGCTTGAGGATTACGTTTGGCCCATGCTTTATGGATGGGAAACTGCGACATTTTCATGCAAGACTGTGCACCACATCATTTTGCAAATGTCGTTCGTGTGTGGTTGGATGAGAACTTTACAGGACCATAAGGATGGCCTGCAAGAAATTCAGACCCGACACCCTGCGACTTTTTATGGGGCTGGGCAAAAGAGTTGTAACGGACGAAACCTCGTACACTGGAAGAATTGGAAGCATGGATTCAGGACGTTATCACCAATGTCCTGGCCGTTTGAGGAAATTGGTTGATGCCATTATCCATTCCAAAAAAGGCCATCTTTTTTCTCCTGTATTTACATAAGATTTAAGTGCGCAGTAATTACATTTAAAATGCACACTTGGCAGCTGTCTATATTGAAATTTTAAGGTATGCTAATGTATTCCCATATAGCAGTGCACACATTATATTAATTTCAATAATTTACCATTATAAATATAGCATTTATACGCTTTTTTCAATACCTAGTTACTTTCCAGCCACACTGCATATTGCATTTTGCTTCCATCTTTGGTCTTCTAATCTGGTTCTATAGCTCCCTCTTTAGATTTTTACACCATGGAATAATCTGTGGCTCCAATG
>JAHWFO010037112.1:540259-567926 GCA_023313115.1 Rhysida immarginata
GTCTTAAAAAAAAAAATCTTTTATAGGTCATGATGTTGACATGTTCATCAGTCAGATTTAATATTGCCTTTAAGGCAGGCTTGTACAGGATGATCCAAAAGTTTGTTCACGCAAAGATATGAGAATGGATCTAAAAAAAAAAAAGTTACAAGGGTAATAAAATTATTTATTAACAATAGATAGAAAATGTTGCTGCTTGTAACTTTTTTTTTAATCCATTTGGGTGACTTTCGGTGAAAATCATGAACGTTTGCCAAAAGTGTGCACGAATGAAATTGTTAAACCTACCGACATCAAATTTGGAGTGTATTTTTTTTAATCAATGCGACACTGAGCCTACAGTAAATGTTCAAAGTGGCCCCCATTGATTAAAGAATATCCACTGCAAATTTGACATTGGTATGTTTAATGGTTTTCATTATATCTATGTATCTTTGGGTGAACTGATTTTTGGATCGCCCTGTGGTTTAAACATGGAGATACTTTCAGATATTCGTGATAAAATTCTCCAATATTCTGCTATTCCATATACACAAAATTTTATGAATATTATTTTAATGCAGAAGAATGGAGCTACTTGTTGGTTTTATAATGTCAATCCTCTTCATGTTTTATGTATTATTTTTTTTTTTTTATGTAGAAGGTTGAAATGCAGAACGTAACTTGACCGTGGGCATATCCTAGTTTGATTTTGAATGGTCCACCAAGGTTAGAGACAGCTTCTTGGTTAACCCTTGCTTTACTCTAGATGGCGCTTCTAGTGAAGAAGAGTTTCTCTTAGTGGAAGATTCTCCTCCTTCCCAATAACCTTCCCCGTCCTCCTCCCCTATTTAAAAAAACGCATTTATATATTATTATAAATAATAAATTAATTACATAAATATACACTGCTTTGCAATGAAATTGCTCCACCAACAAGGAGTTATCCGACCATATCCATATTTAGTGGGGGGTTCGTCTACCTCCGACTAGTAAACAATTACATGCATGCTCACGGGACATGAACATTTGGATTGATACAGGCTGTCTGGGTGCCTGTATAGGCTCATCAGTTGACACCTGTGCGAGACGTTCCATGCAGTAGGGAGGAACCAACTGTGTCATGAATGTACAGTACTGTAATCCGCACAACGGTCTCAATGCCGCGACGACGGTAGATGATGTTCTTTTGATCGAGTATTCTGACCTTATGATATTGGTCTTGCACAATCATAAGATGTCACGTGTAACAGTTTCATGCTGCCTTCATGCTGCTTAGCTCTTAGATGTTTTTTGAAGTGTATTTAAATAAAGGTCCATTTTCTAATGTACATTCAAATTTGGGTTTTTTAAAATCTCATTGATTTGCTAATCCAGTTGCTTATTATGTTTTTTTTTTCTTCATCATCAACCCCAGTCTGTTTTACCTTTGTCCTAAACCCGACCAACGAGCGAACCAGGGTCACATAGGATGGCTTGCAGACTAGATTTTTCATTACCATCGAATGTTTTGATAACACAAAGGCAGCTTGCAGTGTGGGGGCTTTGGAAAACACATAATCTGTGAATAGTCTGCATCATTCAACATTCAACAAAGGTCTTGTAAACCCTTGTGGAAATTTTCTTTGTCTGTCTTTTCATCATCATCATTATGGAAATAAATGCATCTGTTAATTTACACAATACTTCTCAGCTCTTGTGGCAGGTAGTTCAGGAAGTGGTGAGTCCGCTCTAGTTACACAAATGTTAAACTAGATTTAGAGATGAAGTGATGGACTCTCCTACAGAAATAATTTACTGCCATGATGCGTTAATAGCTCCAGTTGTTAAAATTCTGAACCTACCAACTATTACATTTCATGCAGGAGTCTCTGATGAAAAGTTGATGCACAAACATATTCTTGAACAGAGCTTATTGATTTTAGACGATTTATTAAAAAATGATGAAATTGTTCAAAAAAATCTACACGTGTTACAGCCATCATTTGAAAATCATCCGTGCAATAAGTTTAATACACAGTTCATCTTTCTGCTAAAGTCACCAAGAGATGCAGGCTATATTAGTACCCTGGTGACATAAACAGGATATGGTCGTTTACTCATTGAAGCCTTTAAAGATGCCCATAGTTATTTACTACTTGATTTAACGCAGAGCTGCCCTGATGTTCTGAGATTTGTTAGTAAGATTTTTCCTCATGAAAGGCCTATCGTGATCTATACAGATAAAACCAGGAGTTAAAGAAGGCTTCAGTCATTTTTAAATTGAACAGCCATCGAACTTATACAATGATGATAACTCGGGTTGTAAAACATCATTTTCTAGGAGCTTAGAAACCTCCGGACCCAGACATAGGAAAGTATTAATGCAAAATGCAACTCTTAATCAAGTGAAAGCTCTCTAAGTGATCTGTCGTAACATTCTACATCATAAACTCTCCTGGACGCTGAGTAAGACAGAATTTGAAGAAGATAAAAGGTTTAGCTCATCATTAAGGGCAAAGAAAACTTATCTGAATCAACGTGGAAACGGATTCTTCTACCACTTTTGTTAGGGAGCATAGCTGGACCTATTTTGAATAAATTAATTAGTTGAGAACATGCAAAAGTACAATATCATAACGTTTTACTTCCTTCTCACGAATATCAAAGGCTTCTCATATCTAAACACAGGCTGTACCCATGCCACTTACCCATTGAAGATACAAAGGCAAAACAAACTGGGGTTGATGATGAAGAAAAAACATAATAAGCAACTGGATTCGCAAATCATTGAGATTTAAAAAAACCCAAATTTGAATGTACATCAGAAAATGGACCTTGATTTAAATACACTTCAAAAATATCTAAGAGCTAAGTGGCATGAAGGCAGCATGAAACAAACGAGTTTTTCAACCCAAACCAACCGTCAAACCCTGCCTATGTCATCACCTCAATCCCTCCCAGGGATGCCTGCTTATCCATTAGTTCAGTAGCTCGTCTATTCACATGCAAGTCATTCGCCTACAGGCTTAAAACAAAAAATTCCAGAGTCGATATTGTTATGGCTAGTGGAACTGACGAAGGTGAACGTGAAGATGCGTAATGAGTTTACCTCTCAAACAGATCCCTCGATGGGAGCGTCTCCTCGAGAGACTTCGAAAGATATCTGATGTTATCCAATGGAATAAAAAAAGAACAGTGTCAGACATTGGACAATCAATACGTGGTTCAAACATTAATCATTTAATAAAAGACGTATTATCATCCATACACAACCTGAAAAAAACACCAATGAGCCAAGATCACTTTGCTGAAGTATTATAGCATCTCAACATCCCTGAAGAATTAATCATTGACCCAGCGTAATGAACTGTGGGTGCAACTAACATCCTTGCAAGTCGGAGGCGCTCGTCAAAACGCCGTGAATTACAACCCCGAAAGACTGAAGTACAATCAGTAACAATTTAATGTGAAAAAATTCAATTTGTAATGCTATCATTAAATTTGATTTTAATCTCTGTAAAAATTGAATAAAATGCAATTAAATGTGAGAAAACCTCTGTTTGTGTAATTTAATAGGCATTAAAAAGAAAATTCAGACAAACACAAAATCATTCCGAATTCTAAAAAATTTATTTGAACAAATGAATACAGAAATTAATTAAATAAAACAAATAATTAGAATAATTAAACAGAGTAATATAAAGATCGACAACATTGGTTCCATTTGGACTTTTGACAGGCATTAAATAAGAAGTTGTTAGTAAACTCATCTGGAACGAATTCACATTTCATGAGTAGATCGTTTAGAATCAGTTCGTTTGCTTAAGTGTTTTTCACGATGCCATCCATAGAAAAATAGCAGTTAATTTCAGGTGTTTTGGATCCATTTTTCAGTGTACGTAGCCATGAAGGTGGAATTGTATTTGTGGAAACATTCCAAAAGAATCAAAGATGCATGCTTGTTTGTCTGAGGGTATAAAGAAGCTACCCAATGAGTGCCTGCATTACTGGAATCATCTGTATTAGTGATAAGTAAAAAGGGGTAAACAGGTTTGAGAAATGTAATCAAACCAGCGGGAAAACCCCTCATACCAGAGGGACAGGTGAAAGGATCTCGCTTGGAGCACATCATAGCTGTTGCATATCCATCGAACTTAATTCGTGAAATCAAAACTTACGGTTCTGTCTTTATTGATTTCCAGGAGGTTCTGGTACTGACAGTAGGCAATCGGGTTCACTGAGTTAGCTGAAAGTTTCAAAATAAGCTGTATACAGGTATAAATTATTGCTATAACTGAGTAACGTATAAAACCCAGATAATAGTCAACTTGAGAGAATAATGAGTGTAAGAAAAGTCGCTGTTTACGGGTCCTGTTTTATCACCTGCCTGTAGTAACCCGTCACCTTATTGATAACGACTTCTAAACTCAACGTAGTTTGATCAAGGTCTATGTAAAAATCCACTAAGCCTGGTATAAAGAATTCAATAAGTCTGTCTTGACTGATGATGGCTGTTGGTTTGTATCCTGTGACATGGCGATTGACCGCTCATGTAGGGTATAGAAAAAATATCAAGATCACTGTTGAGGTATTCTGCGCTTATCTGATGTATTATTGAGGTCATGATTAGATGTGTATTAGGCGTAAACTGATACTAAAGGTCGTATGTTTAAAATAGGTTTAGAATGTAATTTCGCGGGGTTTTTTTTTTTTGCTGTCTTCTTCTCCTGTGACTTTTTCGACTTTGTTGAGCGCTGCACTCGACCTTTTAGTCTGTAACTGCTCGTCAGAAATAACTCTAAACTGTTTCCTCTAGGTCTTTTTACTTGCGAATACGTAGGTGCTAAATAAATTCGTCTTTTAGCTCGTCCTCTGCCCCTTTGAACTCTAGCACCCATTTCCTAAAGGGCAATGCCACCAGCCTCCTTCACTCGTGATTACAACGACTATTTCAGATTTTGATCTTGTATTATATCATTGAAAACGGAAACACCACCTCTTAGGACATGAAGCCCAAGAATTTTACTCATAGATTTGAGTAGCGGGTTAGCAAAACGAAACGTATTTAAAAATGCAGAACCAATTCCGTTGCCTCTCTGAAACGCTGCGCCTCTAAACACAGGTAAGCCACTGCCCTTAGTAACGTGAAATGCCATCTTGGTTTGGATGGTAGGAGATGCGCATCTTGAAGCAATTTATGAGCTTGCTGAAGAGAGAAAAGAAACCAACTTCACTCTACAGCCGTTTCTTATGAAAATGTAATTTCACAACTGTTTTTTCTGGATAAAAGCGAGAGCAAATCACCGTGATCTGAATGAACAGCAATTTCAATCATGCCAATGATGTGTTTACCTAAGTGTAAAGTTTGATAAATCTCTTTTCGTCTAGCATGCGAAACTGGAATGATTCGTAGGAGTGGCACAAATGTGTTTCCAACAACTTGAAGATGATGTCTGTATACAGATAAAAATCCTTTATGCCTCTTGCAAGATTTGATTGGTATCTAGCCTTAGCCTATAACGCGCTCCAAATCAGAGAACTTGGTCTGTAAGCCTAATGTGTAACACAGAGTTTCACTAAAACCAATGTAGTGACCCTCTGCACATTTGAAATGAAAACATTTGTTAAGTGTGAGATTAATTTTGTAAAAAGCCTGATCTTTTAGTGGAATAAATTTAGCAAGTGCATCAACATCTCTAGGACTATCATAGTACCCTTCAGGAATTTTTAAGATGCGTTGTTCTGGAATGGCAGGTGCATCGAATATAATACTCTTGATGAACCCGTTGTTTGTATCATCTAAGGGCATCGTTATGGGGGTCTTCAATTGCTTTTTCAGGACTTGTATATATATTGTGTATATACGTGTGTAAATTTATGTACATATTTGTGTAAGCTTATGTAAATAAGCTGTACAGATGCGTATATTGTGTATACACATGTGTAAATTTGTGCACATATGTATAAATGTGTGTAAACTTTCGTAAATAATCTGTACAGATGTGTACATACGCGTAAACAAGTGAATCTGAGTGTAAACCTGTGTAAATAGGTGTAAACACGTGTGTAAAATTTGTGTACGTGTGTGTTTAAACGTGTGTAAAGTTATGTGTTTAAATATTCTATACAGATGTGTACAAAAGTGTAAATTTGTGTAAATAGGTGCATAGACGTATGTAAACTTGAGTGAATAGATGTATATCCGCGTGTAAACTTGTGTATATTGTTTATACACGTGTGTGAATATGACTGTAAATGTGTAAGTAGCTGTGAAAATGTATAAATATGTATGTAAAAATGTGTAAATAGGTATATACGCGTATAGTAAATTTTCCGTTAATGAGTCTTAAGTCTTGTACAATCGAGTCAATTGACCCGAGAATGGGTCAAACAACTCTTACTGTGTGTGTCCACAGACTGTCTGAAATGGGTCATATTGGAAGAATCATAGGACTCTCACAAGCGGGTCATATTAACCGGATACTGCTGTGAGTGCAGCCACCTGGTTTCAGCACGTCCACTTTCAATAAAGGACATCCTGAAATTGCTCAGAACTCACTAAGACAATCGTGTCATCGCAAGAGGCTTCCCAAATCTCTTTGGTGAAGGACTTGTCGATCTCTTATGGCAATACGAGAATGTGATTTTCGTTGTCAGCGAGTTCCTCCTCGCCTTCGTACTCGAATATTTTGGTACATGTTACGTTGCTTGAATAACATCTGAATGAAGGATCACACCTGTTCTTTCCGCATTAACATCTTCTTAAACTTAAGAATCAAGAGAATAGGAGCAAGTTGCCTATCAATGTTCGATAGGAGAATGAATTATTGCTTCAGATGCACTTCACCTTACTCTGTACTAAATATTCAAAAACTTAAGCACTGCCAGTTGGAACCGATTTCACAGGCAACTGTGTCAGGGAAAGATAAAATTTCATAAAATTATCTTCCATTGCAACAGCAGAAGATACATAATGGCTTTCTTCAATAAGAACTCAAAATACAATTCTTGACCTATTAACATAAGCAATAGAAACATTCATCTATCAAACATATTGTATAATCCAAGAATAAATGTGAAGATTTCTGTTGGTTGAAGTTTTGAAGGAAACAGACCAGATGGCTTAAGTTATGGCTAAAAACAAATACTTTTACACTTGGAAGAAAGACACTGAACTGCCAAATGGTTATACGGGACGAAGATAACTATGAAGCAAAAATTCCTATCCCTGTTATACATGGATAGCCTATGGAGCAGTTAAGTATTGAGCAACGCATTGTTATTGTGAAAACTCATTACAAAAACGGGGAGTGTTACGCAGAGACTGTCTGTAAAATTCGCGCGATCTTTCGACGTGACAGTGCCCCAACCGCAACAACAGTGTCGAGGTTGATACAGAGACTTGAAGAATTTGGATCAGTTGCAACCAGAAAATCGCCGGTCAGAAAGTAGAGGTGGACATGGGGGTGGCCGTGGCCTGGTTGTCTCGTCGGTTGGCTTGCCAATCGATGGAGTTCAGCAACTTCAGGCGCGGCCAGCTGCTGGTTGGGTGACGGCCTGGGCTTGAGGGCCACCGCTGGCGGGACAGCTATTTGGGGAACGGCTGTTGGGGGACTTTGGTCTGACCCATTTGCCGATTGACCATAGCTGGTGTTCCAGCAGTTGGTGACAGCCTCTGGTTCGTTTATCCCCAGCAGCTCTTCCATCATGAAACCCCCCGTGCTTCAGAGGGCACGTTAAGCCGTCGGTCCCGACTGCTACTGTCATCTCGTAGCAGTCGTTATTAATGGGATGGCGCAAAACTCCCTCGTAGGAGTAGGTGCCGCAGATTATCGCTTGCGATAATCTACCCTCTGTACCAGATAAGATAAGAGGTGGACATAAGCACGATATCGTTTTTCATTATTAAGTCGAAATATAACATCGAATGAAATATAAATTAAACTTTTGAACTTTGCTTTGATTTTGGCTGATTTACTGCAGTAACTGTTTTCAAAAGTGCTTACTTTATGAAACACCCTTTATAAGCAAACAAGTCCATTTGGACATTCTTATAGAAAACTACAGTAAGTTCCAATAAAATTAGAGCACTTAGTTTGTTAAAGACAACGTACAGGAACAAAATAACGAATACTTAGTTTGAAGATAAATTTATTTGCCATTTGAAATAAATATGATTATTTTAAATCGTATCAATTGCTTAACGCATGCAAAAACTTCATTCTATAAATAAAAAAAATATTACACTGATTAAACAAAAGCGTCACATCTTTCATTAGTCATATAGACCACTTGCTTATTGTTAAGTAGCATCACCCTTAGCTTGTGCTCGTATTACAGTATGGAGGCGATCAGGCATGGTTGCAACAAGCTTCTTGCATTCTTCTGGTGATATCTGGCTCCATATTTCAGGTACAGCCTGTTTCAACCCTTCTGTGGTTGGAGGGCGCCGTTTCGAAGTTTTTGCTTCATTTGCCCCGCTTCCATCACCTAATTGTTGAACCACTGCTTTTTTTTCGACTAGTATGCCAGGGAGCTTTATCTTGTTGGAAGATGTAATCGCCATCCGATCGGAGTTTCTGAATGGGGACAGAGTCGGGAGGTTTGCTCCAACCCTGGTTCGAATGATATATTTGTTGTAACGATACCTGGCCCAAGCTAAAATCTGAATTCACGAGACTGTACAGGGTGTTCCAAAATGTTTTAGAGAACTTTTGGTCATTATATTAAAAAAAAACTATTTCAGAGAGAGGCAAATGGTTTTCAACAAATTGTTTATCAACTCAAACAGTTATTTTATGCAGCTTAATGATACTAGTTGTCGCCGCACCTTCCTTCCTGTGACAGTTTCCGGAAAATGGTGACTAGCATAGAAAAAGCACAATGTCTGGCATGGTTTATTAAGACTGAATCGAACACAAACTCAAAGGAATTTTAGGACACAGTATGGAAAGACCCCACCAACTCGAGACCAAATTGCGAAATGGCATGAACAGTTCATGGCCACCGCAAGTGTTCAACCAAGGAAATCAACAGGTCGACTAAGCACTAGCAAAGAGGCAGTGGATCGTTTTCGGCAGGCTTTTCAACGTAGCTTTCGTAAGTCGATCAGATCAGCAGCCAGACAGCTTCAGATTCCTGGAACAACTGTTCACCGTGTTTTACACAAACGTCTTAAACTTTATGCCTATAAAGTTCAACTTGTGCAAGCACTGAAACCAAGTGGTAAACCAAAACAACGCCGAGCATATGCTGAAGAAATGTTACGACGAATTGACAATGAAGAAGATTTTTTTGAAGTCTGTTCAGATGAGGCAACTTTTCACGTGTCTGGTAAAGTCAATCGTTTTAATGTGCGGACTTGCGGATCACAAAATCCCCATGAAGTTCTTGAAGTTGAGCGTGACAGCCCACAGGTCAACGTGTGGTGCAGGCTTTTACATGATCGAGTATTGGCCCATTTTTTTTCATTGAGCCAACCGTTAACTCCACCAACTACCTTGGCATGTTGAACAATACACATTTCCACAACTTCAGGACGACCAACCAAATGTTTTCTTCCAACAAGATAGTGCCCTCCTCACTGGGCGTTAACAGTCCGAAATGCGCTTAATGCTGAATTCCCTCAGCGGTGGATTGGGCGAGATGGGCCTTTGTTGTGGCCACCTCGTTCACCTGACCTGACACCTCTGGACTTTTTTCTGTGGGGTTTTCTTAAGGACAAAGTGTTCAAAAGTATTCCTGCGTAGCGGATTTGAAGTCCCGCAATGTTTCTGCAGTTAGTTTGGTAGATGAGGCGAAGCTGGCAAGAACATGGGCAGAGGTTGAATATCGTTTGGATGGTTGTTCGTGCAACAAATGGTGCCCATATTGAACTTTACTAATATACCAAAAAACTTTTTGAGTTGATAAACAAATTGTTGAAAACCCCAACAGTATATAGTTTTTTTTCTTCCAGATACGTAGTTTCTGATTTACATATTATAGAATAGGTAATTTAAACTGAAGGTTTGTACTAACAATAAAAGAGACATTTGAAGTGGTCTATGATTTCTGGTACCACTGACTCGGTGGTTTATGATTAAGGGAAGATTTTTTTCTATTTATCGGATGAAGCTTTTACAGGCGTTTTGCAGTTGATTCGATGTAAAATAATCACATTTATTTCAAATGCCAAATAAATTTAACTTCTATCTAAGTATTCGTCGTGTTGTTCCTCTATGGTTATCTTTAACAAGCTAAGTGTAGACCACTTTATTGGAACTTACTACTGTGTGTTCGCTACAAAATTGATCGTATAAATTTTCCTCGTGCAATCAATAACTAAAGAGATATGTGACAATAAACATGTGTATCACTACAATTTATCAAAAAATTTTCTTTCAATTTAATTTACTTATTTTCTGAACTGACTGGTATGTTTTCTGGATGAATCTTATCCTTTGTACGTACTGCCTTTTCGTGTGTTGGCTTCTACAGGTAACTTCCAGGTCGAAGTTCTTACATATAATTTCTAGGCCCTTTGTCACGTTTCTGAATTGTACTTGAATGAAACTTGCCATATAAACATATAATGTCCTTAATTTAATGTAAAAAATTTATTAAATAAAATTTAAAAATTTAAAAAATAATAAAATAATAATGATGCTGAAAGTCACTTTTTTGTCCACAATTTTGGGTTAGATGGATCATTTTTGAGGTCTAGATGATGTCCAATTGATGTCCAAATTGATGCGAGTTTTTCTGATAATTTTCCACTGACGATTTTTCCAAATATGTTTATATGGCATGTTTCATTAAAGTGCTATTTATAATACTTCCAAATGAGAACATATTCAATAATTAGTTGTATTTGAAACTTAAAGGTCTGACACATTTTCATTTAACATACAATAGCAGCTTTGGTATCTAGGTGGGCACTGAAGATTTTCACATAGGCTAAGTACAGTCGAATCTCGATATCTCGAATTTTACAGAAAAATGGGAGATAAATAAGTTACGCTACACACAAGGAGTAAATGACATACTTGATAGAATGTAGGCTGTGGTACTGCGGAAATACATACGAGTACTGCCACTAGTGTCAGAAACGCAGAAACTGCACATTCTCAAACATCTCGCATGCAACAGAGACTTGCCCACAAGATCGAAAATGTTTTTCGTAACGACCTAGAATCGTCTAACTTTAACAGAAGTGACGTCAAATTCTTTTGGTTTTCGTACGAAAACTTTCCAATAATGAAAAAATCTTAATTCTCTGATTTTAATAACTTTGATTTTCACTGGCATACGAAGTCAAAATTCGACACAGCGAGGTTTTCCGAGAAAATGTTTTGAGATAACGAGGGAAAATTACATTGAAATTTTTACATTGAAATTACATTGATAATAGTGAAAATGCAGGGAATTTTTTTTTCGAGATATCGAGACTCGACTGCATAATGTCATGAACGCTGAAGAAGAAAAAATTTGATCGGATAAAAATGAGCCAATTAAGATTATTCAATCTCCCGAACTTTTTTTATTATTTAAGTCCGTCGACGAAATTTTGATCTTTACCTCGCTACATCCTAAGTTTAACATCTTTTGATTAATTAGATGAATAAAATTCTCCTTTATAAATTGAAAAGGACAACATAAATAATAAAACCAAAGTTCACCAATGAATATACTTACAATTGTTGACAGAATTGAAGGCTTGACCAGCATATGATGGAAGAATGAAGAACTCGAAGAAATCTTTAATTGAAAAACACAAAATAAGACCGCTGTTTTTTCACCATGAATATGCATATTTCGTATCATCTTTCAGCATCGAAGATAAACACCCTGTCACCTTTTAAATTCTCGTGCTGAAAGATGATTTCATGGTGAATAAAAATCTTTGTGGAAAAGGGGACTTATTTTGTGTTTTAAGGAACTGGCATCCACAGTATTTAAAATAATTGATTATTATTTTTTTCTACATCGAAGAAATCTTGATGGTTGAAGCCGTGTAATTTTTTTCTTTTTTAAAGTTCAGAACTGGGGTGCTGGAATTATGGTAATTTTTGAAGATAATGGAAAGATTTGATGACAATGTCTAAAGAAATAAAGAATTAAAAACAAACGTTTTTGAAAAGTTTTTTTTCTGATTCTCAGTTTTTGAGTTTTGAAATTAAATTATTTATTAATTTGTTATTTTGTCTTTTTCAATTTATAAAGGAGAATAATTTTATTCATTTAATTAATCAAAATATTATTCCTATTAAATAACGTATCTTTTGATTATTTTAAAATATTTAAAGGTTCCAACACAGATTTATTTCAGCTATTATTTTTTTGAATTTCTTTAAATTGAAACCGAAACTATAAGGAAAGGTTCTGCCATCTATTGATGAATTACTTCATCATAACTATTTCTTCCGAGGCCTTCGAGATTAACAAGGCCTGAGCATGCTGCTGAAAAGTGCGTGCGTGAGCGATTTCCAAATTTCATCACTAGGTGTCCTCTTTTCTCAATAAACAAGTAGAAAGCCAGCTATTTCAATTGTATTACATGAGCTTTGTAACCATGATAAATTCAAAAGTAAAAAAAAAATACCACTAAGCAAATGTTTTAAATAAACCATCACTTATGAAAAAAATTCTGTATAGCTGTATAAATGAATTTCAGATGCAAAAAATAAAAATCTTTAGATCTTCTCATGGTTAAACCACGAAACGATCGAAAGAGTTTTATTCCCCGTCAGATAACAATTTAAAGTCATTATAATTTCAAAAATAAATAAATACATAAAATATTATGTAAATTTTTTTAAGAAAGTACTCCTGTGTCAATAAAATGCTATACAGCTGAATAACGTATTTCAAATGTAAAAAGTTAAAATCTTTCGACGTTTTCATGGTTTCCCATCAGATGGCAATTTAAAATTCATTATTTCATATATAAATAAATTAATAAAAAAATACAGCTATGTAAATATTTTTAAAATAAATTACTATTGTGTAAAAAGAAAATGCTACACGTGTATAAATGTATTTAAGTTGAAAAAATAAAAATCTTTCTTAGATTTTGTTTTTACCGCGAAATTTAACAAAATGAGTTATTGCCGCGTTCCAAAGTGCACTTCTAACGCAAAACATATATATTCAAAACAAGTTTTCATGGTTTTCCATCGGATTAAATAAAAAAAATTCAAGCTTTTCTCATCGGATTAAAATATAAAAAACACGTGGACTAAAGTCATATCAAGAAAAGGTATTTTATTACGAAATTTAAATGAGCTACGTATAAATATTAGGGATGTAAACCTCAACCCAATAAACCACCACAGATGAAGGAAGAAACTCCCCCCCCCTCCCCTTCATTTGTTGTTCTTTCATCAACCCAATAAATAAAGACGTCAAAATCAAGTAAATTCATTATGATAAAATCTCTATTATATAATTGAGACTTTATGCTAGTTTTTTTGAGAGACGTCTATATTATTGATAACAGCTGACTGGCCCTGGCCGTTTTATCATGGGCGATATTAACACGGAAAACACCGCCTATTTCTCGAAAAGTTTTGAAACTATCAAAATGAACAAGTTACATTAGTTAGCTCTGTGCTCAATGGAAGCAATATATGAAACCTATGTTTTATTTGAAGACTCACTGAATTTGAAAAAGCCTCGCAAACATCGATGTTTTTCCGTTGTTCAACATGGTTTTACAGAGCTTTTATTGAAAAAAGAGGACATCTTTGAAATCTTAAATAAGAACCCCTATTTTTAATGTTATTTTTCGATTGTACACAACATTTGAGAAATGTTTTATTCTTGGTGTTTTTTCAATTGATCCAACCGTTTAGGAGATAGAGGCCCTCAAAGTCTGGAACTTTTAAAATTTTGAACCCAATTTTATCGATGAAGAGATGAAGGGGTGGGTCTTACAGACATTCCTATTCTACTTTTTGATGGTCTTTAAGAATCCGAAGTTAGAATTTCAAAAATCCAATATTTTTTAATACACACGCACAAACTCCAGAGGACTGCTGCCCTCAAGACTTTGCTTGTGCACTGAAAAAAAATTTGAATTCTCCTGACTGTTGATCTCCTAAAGGGTTAGATCAATTGAAAAAACATCAAGAAAAAACATTTCTCAAATGTTGCGTACAATCTGAATATACCATTAAAAATAGGGGTTCCTATTTAAGATTTCAAAGTTACTCCACCCCCCCCCCCCCCAGGGGGGGGGGGGTATGGGGCTAATTTTTCGACTAATGAATTTCCCCCGCGAATTAACTCTCTTTTGATTTGGGCATTTTTTTTTTCGTAGGATGCTTTTTTCGAGATATTCGAAAATTCCAGGTTAAATGACTTACCCTGAATAATCAAGTGTCCAATTACTTTTCCGATTTCAATTGTTAGACATTTTCAGGCCTAGTCAAACCTTCGTTATCAGGAGTAAATTACAGGTTAAGTTACTATTGAGATTAATTCCCATTAACAGAATGAAACTTATGATCGAACATCTAAACATCAAATGTTGACGTGACGCCCGCTGAAAGCTCACAAAATATCGCTGTCATCTAGATCATGAAGCAAGCAGAAAGCAAAGTTACATGAACAGCTGACCAAGAAATCTTTCATACTGCTAATTATGACAAAGCTCTCACTTCGGAATTCATCTTTTCCCGACAGAAAATAAATAGAACTCTGTGTTTACTACCATTTCATAGGAAAGAAATCATTTTTTTTTATTAAAATAACTTTAATTAGTAAAAAATTACGGAGTGTCTATTTCCACGTACGTACGTAGAAATAGCCTGGAGTCTGTTTCTACGTCACGGCCTTACTATCTCGTAGGCCGTGTTCTACGTACGTACGTAGAAATAGATAGCCGTCAGAGGACCGGCTATTTCTATGTACAGTTGCTTTGTCCTGATTGGTCAACGTGACCGGGAGTTCTACGTACGTAGAAATAGCCCGGCCTCTGTAGGCTAAGCTATTTCTACGTACATTAAACGAACTGAATTGAACTGGGCACGAATTTGTAAACAAAATTCTTGCCATTAAAGGCTTAAGTACTTTGTAATATCAAGTATTGTACTATTGGTGACTCATGATGACGTATAATGTATATTAATCATAAATATCAATGATTCATAAATATCAACGATTCAGTGAAAAACAAATAGTCGATATTTCGACATCGATACATCGTCCAGCCCATACTGTTGTTCATAAAACTTTGTTAAATTCAAAATAGTTTTGGGTTTTTATTATTTTTAAACTTGCTATAATATCGTCTATTATATTTCTTTCCACTTTATTTGTTTTTAGGTTGTTTTCTATTATTTTGATTGCTTTGTCTATGTTGGTATACATATCTTTTTAAGATCACAGCAGACTAAGAATTAAAATACGTAGAAATAGCCTCGGCCAAGAAATTAACTTATTACAAATCTGTTGTGTTTAAAGAGGTAACTTTCGTAATTAGCTTATTGTTCTTATGTAGTTTGGTTTTTTGTTATTTTAACAATAGTCCATGTTCACTATTTACCAACCTGCTTGTAATAAATTATTATTTATCCTGTATACACAGTTCTATTTTGCTACCTGTTTAATTTAATTAATAATATTTGATTAGATATAATATTAAAAAAAAAATTACCGAAAAGTAAGTAAATTTTTAAAAAATTACGCTTTCGTTATAATTTTGAAATTAAAAACTTAAACAAACTAACAAACTTATTGTTTCTCATTTTTATGTTGTTCTTTAATTAAACTGCAGCGGCGTCACTAGGTTTTGTCTCCTCAACGCAGTAACTCGCGTTGTCATCCCCAATGGCTTTCCTCCCGTACAGACCTTACAGTAATGTTTCTGCATTCGTATTTCGCATGTACCAATGAATATAATAATAATAGCAGTTAATAGCATCAACAATATCAAAATTAAAGTTTCAATCATAATAACTGACCATAGCCTTAAAGTAGGTGTATTTACCTAGTTTCATGTATAAAGTTAAAAATTCGCAAGAGTGTGGACAAAATAAGCAAAATTAATATATTCTTAAATAAAATAAAAACAAACAGGAACAGATACGCTAAGCATGACTAAATCACAAGTTTACTTTCCCGACTTCAAGTCATTTCTTGGAAATCAACGCTTATTGCCAACTCACTTCAATTGGTAATATCAATCTAATGATTTTATCAAGTGTTATTTAATATTATCCAATTATTTATATTTAAACTCCGAAATTTTCATTCATAAAATTCAACAAAATCATTGACTGGTGCAATCAAGACAACACACACGCAATTTTATACATAGTCCAGTTTTAGGGTCACATTCCAGAATATGCAAACAGAATGAGAATGGATATGTAAATAAATCTTTTGACCCAAATTTAAACTTTATATAAGTTATACATGTTATAAAGGTTATAATAAAATTCGCGTATTTCACGGACAAGATTTGAATTAGAAGAACGAAATCGAATGAAGGTTTCCTTAGGCCTATTATCAAATAGAGCATTAGATGAATTTATATTAAATTTTCGTTTAGTTTGACATCTTAATAATTCTTTAATTTGCTTTTGAATGAAGAAAATTGTAATCACTCATTAATCATTGAGTGTATGTTCGTTTGTTTCATGCGTCATCGACAGGAAGCGCCATTGCTTTAACAGAATCGTCTGCTCTAATACGCCAATGCAAAATGGGATTTAGATGATTGAGGATGAAGCTTAGCAAATATTTTAAACATTTAAGAAATAGCAGTTGCTCACAGCTCATTTTATTTATTTCATTACTTGTTTCTACGAAACATTCCGATTTTAACGAGTGTCTCCCCCAAAATATCTTGTTTTCTATTTTGAGGCCTCGTGGTCGATGAGAAGAAAACTGGTTTTGCGTGTGAAAACAGGCTACGTGAAGAAATGAGAAGAATGTTTAAAATATAATATTGTAATATCTTCTTTAATGCTCTTGCCTGTTAAAATCATACATAATAATAATAATATTCATTTATTAAACATTATACGTCGACGACTCGTATGTGGAAGTCATTGTTAAACTGTTAACCCGAAGTAAAATTAGGGAATTTCAAAAGTCAGGCGTTTATAGAACGCCAGTATTCGCACGCTCTACAAAGTAAAACTATTCAATTCCAAGTTGTCATGCAGTTTATTTAAGTTCAGTGATTGTTGAGTTATATTACAAGTGAATCACTTGAAAAAAGGTGGTGAAAAGTCTAATTGAGAGGTGAGTGGTAAGTGGTGAGTGAAGTTGGCGCCAAATTGCCCGGAGGGTCAACCGCGCAAGAACAGGTGACAGCAAGTTCGGTTTTTACACCTTATTGAATAATCCACAAGACAATGGACGAATTAAATTTAGATAAAGGGCTTTTTGATAGATATTATAGGAACTGGTGTGTTTCTCTTTGAAGTGAAGGTTTCCACCGCAATACATGCACGCAAGGAGAAGAATGGAAGAAAACAAGCTTCTGCTATAAGCGACTTTGAAGTCCCTTGGGTGGTATTCCAATTATAGATCCAAAAGTAAGGACAGATTACAAACCGACTTGTAAAATCAATTTGTTGTTTTCACGTGACTCGGAATCGTTCAATTCGATCCGCTTCTCCGTGGCGATTGCGTTCCGATTCTATTAACACGAATTTTTATTACTTTTCAATTGAAAATTATTTGTTTTTGAAATTAACTTCTTTGGAGTGTTTAGAAACTTTATTATTTCTGGTTTAGGGAAGTAGAAATAGATCGAGTGCTTTTCGTTGCTTTTTCCTTTCAGTGCGGTGTTATTCTCTCGTACGTTTGTGTCTCTGTTCCCGGGGGCTCTGCGGAGCGTCGAATGTATTCTAAACAAGGCGATGGTGGCGGAAAAATCAATGAAGAAACGCGACGACCATTTGCAACTGGAGGAGGAGGAGTTTAAAAAAAAACACTTTTTAATCCTTTCCTTCCTTTATTTCTGATTTTTTTTTCTCTCGTGGAATTTTAGGAGAATTTTCTTTCCTTTTAAGGGGAGTCAACCGAAAAGCATTTAATTTTTTTATTTTTTATTTTTTTTATTTTTTCTAAGATTTTAGACTACACATTGATAATAAGATGATTTTGATTATTGTTGTTTAAAGATTAAAACTAAATTTGACTAATTTATAATGAACGTGTAAATCAAATTCATTGAACATTCGTACGGGAAAGTCTGCTCTGTAAAATGCACTCACGAACGTTTAAAATTAATTGCGAATCTATTGATCAGAAGGGAATTGGATTTGTTGGAAAGCACTTCTCCAGGGCCCCCCGGCCCCCCCCCAACCAACCCCCCCCCCTCCCTATTAACAATAGATGAGATGTCGATTTCGGTTATTCCGTCTATTTTTTTAAATGGAGCAGTTCGCTTTAATTCTTTTCAATTTCATTACAGCTTCCTCTTAAAAATGCCATAAAAACGTTATTGTTGTTGTTGTTGTTGTTGTTGTTGTTTCATCCTCTTTATTAATTTCAACAAAATTATTAATAAAATGATTTTTTTTGGGTTGTTGATATTATTTTTATGTTTGTTTGCGTTTTTGATCTGGTTGATGGTGTTTGACAGAATGAAGGCAAAGGTATAAAGATGGAGAAGGAGAAGAAGGAGGAGGAGGAGGAGGATGAGACAAAAACCTGCGGCCATTTGACACAAAGATGGTCGTCGTCCCTCGCTTAATCCCTGAAAATTCTTGCGCGATAATTACCGGTTCGCTGCCGCCGAGGCAAAATAGTGCACGACACGTCTGAGTACGTGGCTCGAGCCAAAGCTAGCCTCGCCCCGTCGCCCGACGCTACTGCTGCTGCAGTGGGAGGGGATTTTTAATTATCAGTCCACAAGATCTAGTCCTTCCCTTTTAAAGTCCGTCCTCGTTCTTTTTATTCTCCCATCTCCAGCTCGCTTTCCCCGATCTCTTATCCACCTTATCCAGCTTATCCATCTCGTTTCCCTTTTCCTCTCGAGGGAAGTCGATGCTACAAGTGAAAAGCCACAAGTTTCAACCTTCTTCTATTTCCAAGTTGAAAAGGTTGCGAACTTCAGTCGGGGATCTGATACGAGGGAAAAATTTTTTCCGAGTCGTACCTGGATTTGAGATTAATTGACAAACAAACCTTCCGCGCTCTGCACAAAGCAAGAGATACACACTCACACACGCACACACGTAGACACAGACACAGTTAACAAACGACGACGGAGGGGCAAGAGAATGAAGAGGAGGAGGAGGAGGGCCAAGCCAACACTCGCCAATTTCCCTCTAATTAAACGTGGCTCTCGGGTTCTGTTCTCCTTTGACTCCTCATCATTTTATTGAAAATAAAGAAACAAACAAACATCAGATCTATCAGCCATTGCTATTTATTAATTAGTCGCGATGATTAAACCATTTCTTCTTTTGCCTTAAATTCATTTATTTCACTCGTCCACTTAATTAATTCGATCGATGATGAAGTGACACACGAATACGATTTTGAATAAAATTATCTTCAGTTTTTTTTATTTATTTGTTTATTTTATCTCAAATGATTATTATAACGATTACATTAACGTTTTTTCATTTAAACAAAAAATTTGCATTAAAAAAAATTAAAGTCGTCTTATTTGATGCTTATTTCTTAATGTCCATAAGAAGTCCATCCATTTCTATATATAATGAATAAAAATAAATAATAATAATAAAAATATCCAAATTTATCTCAGTCTGACATTCACTAATTAACTAATATCCTCCCCTTTAGATAACAAGTATGGAAACGTGTTTCTGCCGGTGGGATTTTAATAACCGTTCTTGACGAGGAAAAGAGGATAAAATTAAAAAAATAAAAAAAAAAGAAGAGAGATGGAAACAGAGGCAAAGTGAATGCATCATGGCAAACCATCTGTAGTCCGGGGTCAGTTATAAAATGTGACCTCTCGCTGCACTCGGATATTACTGGTTCCCAAAGGGAGAGAGAGAGAGAGGAGGGAAGGGAGAGCTAGAGCGAGTGAGCGAGCGAGCGAGAGAGTGAGAGAGGAAAAAAAAACCTTTTGTGTAATTTACGGAAATTGCCGACCGTTAATAGCTCTAAGACAGGGGGTAGCAGGGCGTTGGAAAGGGTTTTGGCCGAGGCTGAGGTGCCTTTTGAGCGAGTGGGCCTTGGTGTCGGTGTCGGGCGTCGACGTTTGATATGCTAGAAGCCGCGTTTCCATGCCCACCATCTTACATCTTTGTTTGTATCTCGTTTCCGAAGAATGCCGAAGGACGCGTGACGTCACGTGTGCAAAGAGGAGGAAGACAGGAGTCTACAGAAAATGGCGATTTGTCTCCTCGTGTGATCGGAGTGACGAGCTGGACATTGGATAACAACCCCAAAATTGATCGGACTGCTGAACGAGTGAAAGAAGAAGGTCGAGGTGCTCGGATAAGCAAAGAATTAAATAATGGCGGCAAATATGTACAGAGTTGGAGGTAAGTAAGCGTACGAAGGAAGAAGCGTGGTTTGTTTGATTCTCATGTCCGCTCGTAACGCGGCAGGATATTTACCGCTTATAACTTGGGGGCAAAATATGAATATCTTATTCTATGGATAAGTTGGATAGAAACGCAGCGCCCGTGGAAATAACCTCGGCGGCGGCTGCGTCTGTTTTTTTGCGTTCGTAAAAAGCTACCGTGGAGAGCATCGATGTCTTTGTTTAATTACGCTGATGGCCTTTCGAATAAATTAACAGCAGCGATAGGGTATTATTTATTTCCGATAGGCCTATTGCGTGTAAGCCTACCTTCCTACCGGTGCACACACTACGACGACGACTCGAATGGGAATTCTATTCGGCTTCTCTCCCGACAACTTCCCACCTAAAGTGACCGTAGAGGCTCGCATCCACCTCTTCCCCGTTCCATTTTGCTGGACCGAGAGAGCCACGGAGGAAAAACACAAAACAAAAACAAACACACAAACAAAAGCGCCATTTGTATTTGACACTCTTTTTAATTGGAACTATTTTTCGCTTATTTTTTTTATTCATTTATTTCCCCCAAATCACCAACCGACGACACAATAGAAAATATCATTTTTCTCTTTCTCCCTTAGACTATGTATATTTCGAGACTTCGTCCACATCCCCATTTCAAATCAGGCGCATCGAAGAGCTTAACAAGGTAAGTTGGCGTTCAACTTTTCACTACTACTATTACATTCATTGCTTTTCACTGTGTATCATCGCAATCGGTGGGGGGTCGAGTCACATAGACATAATCCCATGGCTGAGGCTAATGTTCCCCTTGTCACTTTCTAACGCAGACACCGAATGGCAATGTAGAAGCGAAGGTGATGTGTTTTTACAGAAGACGGGACATCTCAAGTACTCTAATAATGCTTGCAGACAAGCATCAAAGTAAGAAATGAATATCTTCACTTATATTTTATCATTATAGCCTTCATTAAAGAGCAAATGATATGATGACACTCATATAAGGATCATCTTTGATCAGCATCAATTGATGGACCATATAGAGCAGCAGTTCGGAATTGTTCGTTGACCATATTCCCAAAATTTTTCACTGCATACTAATTTTTGGGCTTTTTCAAGCATTTCCATCAAGAGACGATTTTTTAACACAATATTTCTTTGCAGATGTATCTTGACTTAATTTTTCACTGCATACTTAAATCTCATGGTCGTTCCTCATGAGATGAAATTATTCACTTTTCGCTGCATAACGAGAATTTTTATAGAGCCTATGGAATGAATCTGTTTCCACAGCTAAAAGTATTGAAATTTTGGTTGGCTATATCTGCTTTATTCAACAAAGGGCTATATCAGAGTGTTACTTCCCGACAGTTAACTCTTAAATTGGTTTGTTCGCAAATCAGAAATGCAGCATTTTCCCACCAGGGGATTGCACCCAGTACGTTGCTTATTAATTATAAATAATTTTTAAGTGCACTAAAACTAAAACTTCAGATTTTAAAACTGCAAAATTTTAAGTTACGAGTACGAGTTCTGTTGGATGCAACTCGAAAATAAGTTGTGAATGTTCTTTAGGCATTTTGTGGTAAAGTGCAAGTGGGACGGTCGTAAGTCAAGGTACATGTAAATAAACTGCATGAGGTGGAGTGTTTACAGATAAGTTTTTGATTTTTTTTTTTTACACAACTGAAAGTGCTGCCTATAAATCAATATTGGGCTCCAACCTCATATTGCATGATTCTATAATAATTGCTCTTATAGGAGTAACATTGATGTAGTTTGCATATTAATATGGGTTCGATCATAACTTTGCAGAACAAAACTCTTTGATGACAGGTTATTTAAAAAAAAAAAAAAAGTGCTACATGAAAGGGTTTTAAGTGATTTTGATAACCTTCATTGGGGGAGAGAGAGAATAAAACAAAAAGCAATTTAATCCGATATGCATCAGTGGATAGTTTTTGTTTTGAGCTTCTGAAGACTGTCAGGTGGGCCTAGATTTGGATCTCGTATTCCAGTTAATCGAGTAATCTAGCTATTTTATGTTATTTTATGATATTTTTATTAATTTTATTCAGCAGCAATTAACTGGAAACACTTAATATTACAGGATAAATTGAATGACTTTTTTTTTATATATATTTCAAACAATGTATTAAAAATAGAGATTAATTTACCCATTTTTTAATTTGCAATATAAAGTGCAACATTTGAGGATGTAAAGAAATCATAATTCATATAAACAAAGTTCATATTTTTTTTTTTTTTTTTAAGTAAATGTGTGTTAATGAGTGATTATACATTTTAAAAATAAAAATTTTGCATCAGTTGTCCTGAAATATATTTACATGAAAGTAATATTATTAATCGTATATATTTGTTTCAAGTGATTCTATGCCCTCGTTTCTTTTTTTAAAGATTGATTTTTTTTTTATGAACATATCATGATGGTCACATAATTCAATTTGACATTTTTCGAAACATTCTAGTTCAGAGAACAAAATGTGTAAATGTTGTTAAATTTGTAAAAATAAGGAAAATAAAAGTTCATTATACTAAAATAAATAACTGTTATGCCATTTCAAATGACCTACTGAGAGTAAATTTTATTGTATTTGTTTTAAATAAAGAAAATATTTGTTCATGGTGTAAATATTCATTTAGAAAAATGTGTGAAATCAATTTTTTTATGCTTTAGCTTTTTTCAATACCCCTAATTACTTAAAGGTAAATCCTATGTTCACATACAACTTCGCTTAAGGATAGCGTAAACATTGAAATGCCAAATTTTATATTTAACTTTATAGCGTAAACATTGAAATGCCAAATAACTTTATATTGAAGAAAATATTTTTCATTATTGCAACAATGATCATACTTAAAAAAATTTTTTTTTAAATCTGTATATTGAAACTATGTTATGTTTTATAAAAAAAATAAATAAATAAAATAAAGAAAAAACATGCATTCAATATCGTGTGTGACGACTTCCAATGAAAAATTGGTCATCATATCTGGTTGTCGTTGTAACCAATTTTGCTCTGTATCTGGTCCTTAGGTTCTTACCAATGTCAATAGGCAATTATTTGATTTGTAACTGTCGGATTTGAAGGTATTCTAATATTCTCCCGATCCCTCGCAATTGTTGACATGGTAGAGTGAGATATATTAAATTCTCTGCACATGTCGCAGTTGTTGGGAACACCTGGAGTTAAGGATTTTCTTTTAGGAGCCATTCCTCTAATACTTGTGCGGCAGCCACACGAGCTTGGCTAGCTCGAGCGGAAAATTGAGTCAGTTTTCCAACTACCCCCCCCCCCCCCCCACTAAAATTGACTGATAAAAATTCACTAAATTTATAGAATTAAGTTAGCAACACTAAAACTGACTGACTGATAAAAGGGAAAAAAAGCAGCAGAGCACAAGGGCTTGAAAATGAAGCTTGAAAATAAAGCACACATCCACTCAAAAGCACACATCCATATTTCCCTCAAAAGCACACAGATCACTGAAATTTTTGCCACAGATACCTGCATCTCTGTTGTCACCCGGTACCGTCACTGGAAATCATTAGTCGTTATAGCTGAAAAGGTTGAAAAGTCTGCAACTATACGTGGTTTCGTTGTTATAAATGTGTCAATAAGCAATATTTTTTATCATTGAGATAGAAAAACAAACTCAAAAATTTGTCAAAATCATACAAACAACGGCTATCTGAGATTCCTCATACAAGGTGATTCAGTCAATTTCTGACCATTTCAGTACTATGATTTATTGACCCATTAATGTTTACAAACTTAGCATTTTTCACTATGATATTTTAGGCAGTTCGGAGTTTTTATTCTCGTGGAAAAGTCTTGATGATATGCTCAATGTGGCCACCACGAATGTTTTGAACTGCTCGCAGCCGAATGGTGAAGTTGTTCATAACTCTATCCAGGATTTCTGCATCCACAAGGGTGCAGCAGTCGACAATGCTTTGTCGCAGCTGGTCTAGGGTTCTTGGTGCTGTAGTGAACACACTGTCTTTAAGGAACCCCCAGAGATAAAAATCACATGGGTTTAGGTCAGGACTCGTAGGGGGCCAAAGAAAGCCACCCCCGAATCGATCTGGAAACCTGTTTGAAATGACACGATTTCCGAATTTCTGATTGAGAAAGTCTAGCACTTCATTAGTGGTGTGAGATCCAGCTCCATCCTATTGAAACCATTGATGTCGAAGCAGTATATGCCTCCTTCACAGCTCGGGGATGAAGAAGGTTTCCAACATGTTAAGGTAAGCCTGTGACGTTACGGTGTCCTCAAAAAAAGAATGGACCAATGATGCCTCTTTTGAAAATCGCGCACTAAGCCATAACCTTTCGTGGATGAAGAGGTGACTTATGGATCTCATGAGGGTGCTGGGAACCCCAAAAACGAACGTTGTGTTTATTAACGTCACCTGACAGATAGAAGAAGGCCTCATCTGACACCCACAGGTTGTCCACAATGTCCTGATTGGCTTCCATTTCTGCTCCAAACTCCATCGCAAATTGTTGTCGCTTCTGTCTTCCAGTGTCTGGTAACTCCTGATAAACATGGATCTTATACGGGAACAGGTGTAAATCCTTTCTCAAAATTCGCCACGTCGTGGTATACAACAGCCTTTCTTCAATGGATAGGCGGCGAACAGATTTTTTGGTAGGGGAATCGACTAACCTTGTGCGAACATTTTCGACAACTTCGGCCATTCGAACACGAGCTTCGCTCCCGCCTTTTTTCTTGCCTTTAACACATCCAGTGGCACGAAATTGCTTGACAAAATCCATGATTGCTTGCCTGCCTGGTGCGTCTTGACATTTATACTCATTCCGAGCAAGTTTACAGGTGATTTTGTATCGAAATACCATTCGACAACCTTGCATTTCTGCTCTGTTGATAAAGCGCGTGCCATTTTTCAACAATACGATTTTCATGCAGCGCCGTTGCAAAAATACAAACTCTAACTATTTAGAAATTCGATGGCGCTCATATTCTTTCAATTGTTTATCCCTAATGCACGTCATTCGAGTGAAATGGTCAGAAATTGACTGAATCACCCGGTAATATTGTCTCATTAATGTATTTCCAGAAAATGTAGAAATTAGAAAGCTTGTTACTGATAGTCACAGTAGAAATAATAAAACGTTGTTAATCAAATACTGCACATTTGTAAAATTAAAATTGGTGTTCAAATTGTTGACCATGAGAGAAGTGCATACCTCACAAAAGGTGAATTAGCTGTTAGACAATTTTTTTTATGTATCACGGATTCATTTGCGACCCTAGTTTATTGGCAAAATATGTTCAAAATAAGATCCTCTACCACCCCTAAAAGTTTATACACAGAGTACATAAACACCAACGATATTGAATAGAAGGTAGATTCCGAATCCTATTCTTAACAGCGCCACCAATTTGAAGCCAGTTGAAGCCATGACAGTTCTGGGACTGGTTTGTTTAAAGAGAAAGTACTTTTTTTAAATATGTACATTTAAACAATTTCCCCTTCAAAATAGCCCCTTCCGAAGCCATAAAATGAGTCCAGTGTTCCTGCCACAGCAGGAATGTGTCCTGGAAGTCTTTTTGTTGAAACGAGTCAAGCACCTTCCACGATTCACACTGGATCTGCTCACTCGTATCAAAACTGCGACTTTTCAACTGGATCTTCATTTTTGGAAAGAAGGCAAAGTCTGCAAGAGCCAAATCTGGCGATTAGCATGGGTGTGGAAGTGAAATCATGTTTTTCACATGAAATTTGTGGTGTGAGGAGAGCTCGGTGAGAGGGTGCATTGTCTCCATGAAGTAAAATTTATAAATTTAAATTTGGTCAGAGGAAATTAATTTTGACAGACAGATAAATTGTGACTATAATAAAATTTGAGTCAAATTCCATTACCATTAAATTCTTGTGACTTCATGCCACAGTATACCTACCTCCCAAATCTACCAAGAGTGGTGGTGCTTGGTGATGGAGCATGTTTTTTTTTTTCGTTTTTTTTTTTTTTTTTTTACCTTGTTATTGAATTTGCTCATTCTCAAATTTAATGTTCATGATAAAATCGCAGATGACCTTGTACATGTGGTCACAATAGCAGTATTTTCTCAGTGCCCAATACACATGAAATAAAATTCTTTGAAAAGCTGATTTATGAATGTTAGGGCTATAATTTATTGTATTTGTGCTGCCATTTGTTGGCGAGATACCCAACGAGTCCTGGAATTTTTTGATCGCACTTTATATAATAAAATTCTTAAAATACGAAATTAACGAAAAGATAGAGGTGTATTGAAGTCCAATTTAAACTTATCACTCCATGATCGGCTTAATCAGCTACCCTTATGTTTAACTGTTAGTTTAGCACAATGATATCTATACAACTCCTGGATAGCTGACCTACTTGAGAAAATCTCATCTGAAATTCAATTCACCATTAGAATTAGTCGATTACTTTTGTGGACGCTATGCAATAATAAAAAGAGCCCATTTTTTACTATGGTTAATTATTATAATATAGTCTTAATTTTTTTTTTATAATTTTATTTATTTTTATATTTGCTTTCTATTTTATTTATTTTAACCTAATTTATTTTATTTGCTTATTTTTTAATGAATTTATTCTTCTACATATTTTATTTTATATCAAAAATTTTATCTTGAGTTTAGTTTCATCTTATTCATTTCTTATGAAATTATCTTATATATAAAATGCTAAATCCTCCTGCTCCATGCCCGTTTCCATAGTGACGAGCAACAATACAAGTTTCATTGTTTCCAACAAATGAAAAAACACCGATTGTTAAAATCCAAAAATTGCAGCCGAAGAAAAAGACTTAAAAATTTTTGCATTTTTCGTAGGCTACGGTTCAAAAATATATTGTCGTCAAAGATTTAACTATATACATCTATTGACATTTAAAAATAGCGCACTAAAATAAATAAATAAATAAATCAAATTAAATCCTAATTAAGTAATTTTAAATTCATTTACATGCATTCTTATTTTTTAATTTAAAAAAAATAACATTCAAATAAAACATTTTGAAATTGATTAAAAATTCAAATCACAACTAGGTGACATTAATTTTTACATTTTATGATATTCTTTATATAGTTAATAATTTTTCAGTTGTACAAATTGATAAAAAGGAAAAATTCATAAATTAGAAAATTAAAAAATCAAATCGAAAAAAATCAAAAGCAAATAACATTTTTTTCTC
>JAHWFO010037112.1:568326-593585 GCA_023313115.1 Rhysida immarginata
CCCCCAGAAACGGTCTGCCGAGAAATAGAGCAATGAGGGAGGTAAAAAAAAAAAAAAAAGCCATACGAGTCATTTTCACTGAAGAGCAAAGTTTACATCTAATAGTTGTAAATGTGTTTTTGTGTTAGGTTATAACTGTCAAATTGATAGTAGTGACTTCGTCCATTGTGTTAGTATCACTCTCATGTTGACAGTGACTTTTTTAGTATTAGCAATACTGTCAAGTATCGCAGTCCTGCCAATTATCACAATACTGTCACAGATGAAATTTTTTAAAAATAAAATCGAACTTGCAGTTTCCAGTATTGCAGTAACTTTCGTACGCCGGGCTTTCGAATAAAATCAAAAGCAATAACATTATTTATTAGATGCTTGGATCGGTGCAGCAAGCTGTGTCTGATGCGAACTGTGGTGATCCGTTGTAAAAAACTTGAGCTAGGAAAGAAACTCAAGCTGTCTGTTTTCAAATCTTTGTCCCCATTCCCTTCTATGGTCATGAGTCTTGGGTAATGACAGAAATAGTGTCGAAATGAGATTCTGAGAGGTGGGACAGGTGTTCCCTTTCCAGATAGTGTTCAGCATCACAATAAGGCAGTCTTTAGGTGCTGAACCGCTACTTCTTCACATAAGGAGGCCTCAGGTGCATTGGTTTGGCCACATGTATGAATGCCGCAAAACCGTCGTCCTAGGCAGTTGCTATTTTCCAAGTCGGTGGTTGGGTTAAGTCACGTGGGAACGGGCTGGGTGGGGGTGGGGGGCAAAAACATGAACTTGGTCATAAGCCCATAAGAAAAAAAAACCATGGGGTTAGGTCAGGTGACCGTGGAGGTCGCGGAAGAAGAGAAGTATGTGAGAAATCAAGGGTCAGCCTAGAACTATGTGGCTAGATTACATTGATCATCTGGGTTCGAGTTGCTTGGGTATTACCATTGAGGACATGAACTTGATGGTGGAAAATCTCGAGCACTGCCCAGCGACCTTAACGAATAAGTAGGTTTGAAAACTAAGTAAACATTTTTATTATTATTGGCAGCCCTGTCAATTATCACAGTATCTTAGGCGAAATTTTATAATTAAAATGGAATTTACAGATTTGCCTGTTGTGGCACAGTCGTATGACGGGCTTTAATACTAGTAGTCAGTATATTATTAACCTTAATTTATAGTTTTATTGAATTTATTATATTTGTTTGTTTATTTATTATTATTATTATTATTATTTATTATTATTAAAGTGGGTTAGTTTAAAGTGACAGAATATCGTGCCAAGCCCAGGGGGATTTGAACACTGGCACTCCTTTGACGGGATTTGAACCTGTGACTCTCCTTGTCGTAGAGTGACAAGACCTCCGCCCTAATGCTCTTGGCCACTGAACCGGCATTTCTTATTTTACTCATTTAATTAATTACTTTAAAACTTTTTATTAATATATCTGTTTATTTAATTATTTTTCTTTATTTTTACAAAATGCATCAGCAATAATATATATCATGTATTTTTAAAAAGTATAATAAGGATTTTACTCCTTTTATATATGATTTATCAATAATAACTCTATAATGATTACTTACTTTATTCAAAGTTGTCCGTCTAAATATAAATTATTGATTTTTTTATATTTTTACTTCCTACTTTAACCGTATGTCATAAGGAAAAGAGCAAAATCGTCCACAAAAGTAATTGACTGTTGTGTCCTGGACACTGTAATTTCGGCTGCGCTTACAAGGGAATCCCTCGAACATGTATGTCACAGATTTCCACCATATTAAAATATGTTACTCATCTGAAGCTGCTATAGATGCTTGCAAAATAAGAGTGCAACATTTTGTTTCTTTCAAAATAAACCGCGAAAATGAAAAAATTTGAGCATACATAATCATACAAAGACTCCATTGTTAAAGCGGATAGCTTAGTGGATTCCCTTGTTAGTTCAGGTTTTCTCCATTGAGTCAGTGATCCAGTAGTTGTACACTGAACGACCAATTTATTAGAGACACCTCTTATGGAAAATGGATTGGCCTTCCAGTGACACCCAAACAATGGAACAGGCCGAAGTGTGTATAAAAGGGATGCATTGGATCACAAGTTGCAGTCAGCAGCAGAAGTGGACTGAATATGGGTAAATCCAAGGATTTGACAGACTTTGAATGAGGCATGATCGTTGGAGCTCGACGGGCGTGGTTGAGCATTTCGCAACAGTGTCAAGGGTATTTGGTCAATGGTAGTTATGCCAAAAAACAACCTCCAACAAACACAACTCTGGATGAAACAGGGCCGTGGATGAATGAGGCCAATGGCGACTGGGACGAATCATCCACAGCAACAGGACGGGAACAGCCCAAAAAATTGCAGGGTGGTTCAGTGAGAGAGCATCCCAACCCATTTCGGAGCACACGGTGCGGCAAACTTTGCACCGAGCTGGGTTTAACCACAGGCGGCCAGTACGGGTACTGTCGCTGTCACCGCAAAATAGGAAAGCGCACCTGCTATGAGCACACAGACGTCTTTACTAGACACTGGATAAGTGGAAGAAGGTCACCTGCTCCGACGAATCGCGGTTCCTACTTCATCATGCGGACGACAGACTGCGCATCTGGTGCAGACAGCACAAGGTCATGGACCCATCTAGTCAGCATACAACCGTACAGGCGGGTGGAGGAGGAGTGCTGATCTGGGGTGTCTTCTCTTGGGACACACAGGGGTCCTCTCTACATCCCTGAATGTAACACACTACCTAAACATTGTTGCCGATCAGGTGCACCCATTCCCTGGTGGTAATGGACAGTTTCAGCAGGACAATGCTCCCTGTCATCGTGCTCGAATGGTCTTGGAATAGTTCGAGGAACATGACACGAACTTCCACCTGCTTCAGTGGCCAGCTCAGTCACCCGATCGAGCATTTATGGGATGAAGGTAGAGACCCATTCGGTGCTTTCCCACACTACCGTCCAACCTGCACCAATTACGGGATGCTGTGATATCGGCCTGGGCTGCTATTCCTCCGGAACGGTTTCAACACCTTGTTGAATCCATGCCAGCACGTATTCAGGCAGTTCTCGCTGCTAAAGGAGGCGCAACATGCTATTAGCAGGGTGTCTGTAATAAATTGGTCGTTCAGTGTATAGATATCATTGGTCAGTGTCTTTTAATGGGGTGTGAAGCAAATTCCTCTGCCACCGAAACCTGCTGTCATATATGAAGCAAATTCGGAATCTCCACTGCCCAGAACTGTCAAGGCTGAAAGTGAAAGATGATGATACTAAACCAAGGCAGGCGGTGTAGAATCTAGTGGCACTTTTTTGATTTCAACGAAAATGCATTGGAACATTACGAGCTTTGCTTCATGTTCTATCTTTTCCCTGACTGAACTAAGATTGACCAAACCCAAACCAGTAATTATAAAGAAAATTTTTTAACTTTAGCATCGTGTTTTTAATTCAAATTTCACATTTGATGCATTTTAAGAATAAATATTAAAATTATATATAATCGTAATTTTAGTTCATTCTTTTCTACACAAAAGAAAAAAAGATTTGCAATTAGCCTATTAGTTCTCAAGATTTTATGCCCAATTTTAATCAAAAATCTAAAAACTAAATTTAAAATAATTAAATTTTAAAGATGAAGGTTCAATATTTATTAAGAGAATTTTTGGTTACAATTAAGAGAAATTATATAACTTTGGAAATGCATTCTTTAAAGGATGAGGAATTTAAAAATAAAAAAAAGAAATTCTGTTAATTTTTAGGGCGAACGCGATCCTTAAAACTAAAGATGAAGGTATCAATATAAAAATTCTGAATACAAACTCAAAACTAATAAAATAGGCGAAAAATTTAATTATCCCATTTCTTCTGTGATCGAGACAGATTCCATTGTTCTGGCCATTGTGACATCGCAGGGTAATGAGGATTGCAAAGGAGTTTATCAGTTTGCATTTTTAGGCACCCAAACACAGAACAGTTTAAATGCACTCTGTCCAGAAAACCTGTTAACTAAATCTTGCGATATATAGAATAGTAGTTTGAGACTAGAATCGAAAGTACTTCTCTCAAGGACAATATTCCCAGCAGGTTCTCGGGAAGGTTCTTCTAATTTCCTCAAGTAGGGAAGGGTGGCCATAGTGCAAATTTTCAGTATTTCTATGCATTTTTTCTTAACATTAGGTAAAATTGAAAATTTTTATTGAAATTTACTTGATTAATGTTATGATGCCAAAAAAAAAAAAAAAAAAAATTTCTGTTGAATTTACCTTTAAAGAAAATGTAATATGCATGTAAAGCATGCTGAGAGATAAACAGCACAATGGAATTCAAATAATTTTATTTTTTAATATTTGCTTATATTCTCTACTTTATTAAAAAACACCAAAAATTATTTGTTACATTGAACAAGGCAACAAGTTACTGTGTAGAATGAAAAATTTCTGACCATTATTTAAAAATATTAAAGTTGAATGTAACCAAGTTTTGAGAAATCATGTAGTTCCGCAGTGTTCTTTCCTGAAAATTTTATAAGGTGAATGAACGATGCAATAGCCGGATGACGAAAACATTAATAAAAAAACATTATGCACTTGTTATAAAATTTTGTTTATTCCGAAACTAGCTGGGAACCATATCCCTTCAAAAGGGCTTGGAGAGAACACTGGTCTAGGGCCAAAAAGTCTGAACTTGGATTCAACTGGAAAATACTGGAGGGAAGAACTAACATAATAATACAAAATTGTACAAAGTTTAATGTAAAAATAAAAGAAAAATGTTTCTCAATGTATGAAGTAGATTGAAAGAATTAATAAAAAGTATGAGCACGACGATTACATGTAGTGTTGGGTTTCTTCTGGTTTACATCAGTTTTATGAAACTGTTTTGTAAATAGTTTTGGTGTTCAGTGGTGGGCAATAGTTTGTACATTACAGATGCCATTAGATAAGGCATCCTTATCCAACCTACTTTCGTTTCCGTTTCTGGATTTGTGAAATCACTATGGAAACTATTGAATCCCAATACTGATTACGTTATTTAAAATCTTAATTTTAATTAAAAATGGATTAAAGCAAAATTTGCAATCAAGAAGCAGCATCTTTCTCTAAACGTTAGTGCTTTAATTCTTTTTTTCTCAAGTTTCCATTTTGTAATTTATTTTCATCTTGAAATTGATCAGTGAATTGGTTAATTTATTCTTTTTAACTGAAATATGCTAGAAAATTCAATTCGAAATTTTCTTGTTCAACAAATTGCAATTTTATTGGAGACATTTTCTTAAACTATTTTTAGCAAAAAAAAAAAATAGTCAAAAATTATTACAGAGAGCAACAATTAAATTATTACATAAAGAATAAATAAATAAATTTAAAGGTATTAAAAAGGTCAGCAACCTTGTTAGAAAGATCAAATACTCAATGATAGCCATTTGCAGTGCCTTGATCTAGTTCTTCTGCTGAATTTAGAGTTTAATGCCTTTGATTTCTGTCTTTTCTAGACCGTTTTTACCATTTTGGTGTCGAGTATGTTTAACCATTTGGTCTATTGAAAATTTAGCCTAGCAAAAGATCACCTTAGTGGTATCGGACACTGAGCTGGCACTTTTGATTTCCACATTTAATGTTCAGTGCAAAAAAATTGATAGGAAAGGAAAATTAATTTAAAAAATTTTTATACAAAAAGCCAATTGACACCAAAAATATTTTTCATTAAATGGAAGCGTCATGCACTGCTGAACGTGCTTACAACACTTTGCATTTTTAAACATTTTTGTTATTTCTGTATTAAAAAGTATTTTCCTATCCAAAAATGACACAATAGTTGCTGCCATCTTGGAGGCAATGTGCAAAGTCAGAGACTGAAAGGATTTGCATTACACAACGCTATCATAGGTGAGAATGGATTACGAAAGTGAATTTAATTACAGTAAAAGGTAGAACTGACAGCTACTTGGTTGACCATACAAATTGATAATCTGCTATATTGAACTGAAAATACAATTATTTCATACCAAACGTTTATAAGGCCTGACCAAATGAAAAGGGGACTACGGTTATCTAACGAATATTTTACAAATTAAGGCGTACACATAATTAATTGCCATTGATATTGATGCACTAATCCCAGCACATAGGAGGTAAATGGATGGCTTCAGTGTAAATATTCCAGGGTTGCATATGGATCCATTTTTCCACGGTGATCTGCATTTCCATGTTCCAGATCAACCGATGACCTTTCAGTGATTTTTTTAAGGGGCCAAAGATATGGTAGTCACATGGGATGTATGGAGGATGTTTGGAGACTTACCATAGAAATACTTCCAGCAGGTGGAGAGTCTTCTCTGCTTTGTTTTGTCCTGTGTAGCATTATCCCTTTTGAGAGCTTTTCTGTGCGTTTTTGATGGCCTGTTTCACCCTGTTCCACCCAGTGGAAAAAGTAACTGAGCATCACTTTTTCGGCCTTCATGGTAGAGTGAGGCTTTTTTGGACGTGGGGGACTGGGATGGCACCACTTCAGGCTCATCCGTTTGGAGGCAGGGGCAATTATATAAAATGGCACTACAGCAAAAACCTCCTTTTCTGTTGGGCACACTTTATAGTTTTCTCCAACATTTTCCTGCAGGAGCTCTCAACCTTTTTGACTTGTGGGACCCTTTTTAGAATGAATTTCTCTGACAGGGTCTCTTGAATAAGAAATCACCCGTAGAGTGAAAGAATTTTTATATGTTTTATTTTCCTGGAGCAGCCATAGATCCCCTGCAAAGTATACATGGAGTCCTTAGGGCTTTCAGATAATAGGTTGAAAACACTGTTAAACTGCATCTGGAAGGAGATGATTTTTGCAATTATTGATGTAGCTAAATCTGTTTTGTTGTCCTTCAAGAATTGCCAATTTTAGCTTTCTGCCCATACCACAAGTAAGCCACCTCCTCATTGGCGCTTGAGAAATACACAAGTTCTTTTATGATATCATGCCAGTAGGAATGTATGGTGTCTGGCCGGTTTCCCACCGAAAACCACCCAAATGGGTGGATTTCCATTTTCATGCAAATTAATTTTTTTTTTCATCACTGAAGGATGATTGTCTGGTTCTTAAAATGCTCCTCAGCAAAATGAAGTTGTGCTTGCTTGTGGTGTTTCTTTAAGGGTGCTATCTCTTGGGTTTGATGTAATCCATCACATTTAGTTAATTGGTAGTTACTAATTGGTACTAGTCCAAGCAGATGCATCCAACTGAATACGTCAACTCCTATGAGAAACAAGATGGTAATTCCCACTATGCCAACCATCTTACCGATTCCAGACATACTTTGAAAACCAAAGATGAAGTGATGTCCATCTTACACAAATGCAACGACCCGTTAAAGACTGTGGCCCTTGAGTCAATAGAGATATTTAAAGCCAAGAGATCTACCCCTGGCCTCCTCCTCAATTGCCAAACTGATTTTGATGTCTATGCCATACTTAACTCTGTCTCCGACCTTGTATAATTTAATTTATTTATTGTCAGATATGTTTTACGTAATTCTGCTTTCATTCTCCTTTGTAAATCTTCTTGTCTTCTGACAAAAAGATATGCTCTCTTTTCGGTCCGCGATTTGTTTGCTTTCCTCTTTGGTCATTTTATTTGATTTCCTATAGTAATTTCTGTTATTGGTTTCATTAGTATTTTCCTATTCTTGATTTCATATAGTAATTTCTGTTATTAGTTCTCCTGTATTTTCTTTATTGGTTCACGTTTTTATTTCAATTATTTCCATTCTCCAATCTCTGTGCATACTATGTACCTTGTTTCTGTATATAAGGCCTGCGAGCCTCTTGTTGTGTTATCCTTGATAAAGCCGGGAATAAAAGGCGAAACTAGTTGGAATCTCTGTTGTCCCTACGTTATACTGCAAAGTTACTACCAATTTTGTAAGTATTCAGGCTGTCTACAGGTCATGAAAGTCAGGAAAGTCCCGAAAAAGTAACGAAATTGGAAAATGGTCACGAAAAAGTAGCGAAATTAGAAAATGGGTCATGAAAATTCCGAGTCTCGGAATTAAAATATGTTCATGGAAAAAATCTGATCACTCCAGTCTGGGAAAAAAATTCTTAAAAGGTTTTTTTTTTTTTGACGTTAAAAATAATTAAATTAGGTCATGAAATTTTTTTAAGAGATCCCCAAAAAGTCACTAAAATGTCACTAAATTGACTTTCAGAAACTCTGTAGACACCCTGGTATTGCTCCAAGTTCTTTTGCACTAGCTGTTTGAGTGGTTGCTTTCCGAATGGGCATTCTTTCTTGAATCTGTCTCAAGTTCTCAGGTCCTGATAAATGTTTGACATCATGCATATCTTTAATTCCTTTCAAGAAATTAAATTAAATTCAAGATATTTTCTGTCTTAGATCTATTGATTTTTTCCCTCCAATTTGTCTGAATGACAAACAACACTCATATAATATGTCAAATTCGCAATTTTTATTGCAATCTTATGCCAGTTCAGAAAAGAAATTGCAGAAGCGATCTAAGAGATGCAACAGGCAATAACAAATCTTATGGAGATTAATTAACAAAGTTTTAATTTTAACTTAAGTCTATATATTAGGATTCACTCTAGGATCAAAATGTAAGGGTCAATTTGAATTGCAAGTCAAAACATCATAAGTCAGTTATTATCAAAAATGCCCATTTGATTCATAAATTGCAAATAATAGCAAATTCAGCTCGGTGCTCTTGGGGGGGGGGGGGGTATATGAGCATAAATATTGTGACTACTCTCTTGGAGAGGAAGCAAAATTGCTCATTAAGTGGTACAGCCATATTGCTCCAGACGAGATCTCATTATATGCGATACATATGTAGATCTCATTATATGCGATACATATGTTCCGCGAAGTTTCCATGTATACCGAATTCGCGTAAAACTGGTTCCATTTAACATGTACTGAATAGAGTTTGGTTCTCATAAGCATTAATTATTTTCCTGATATAACGTAAATAATTGCGTTATAGAAGTATAGGATTAGTAATACAACAGTTTTCTATTTTTTAGTCTTAAAATAGCACCTTATTTTATTTTATAAAACTCAAGATACACTAAAATACTCAAAATACATGTACACGTACAACAAAAGGAAGTGTCCACAATCTAAACTTTATATTCAGGGCTTGAAATTCAGGGCGGGATGGCGGGATTCTCGCCCAAAATTTTAAAATCTCGCCCAAGAAAACTTTCAGGAGGGGAGTTTCCCCACCGTGAAATTTAATCATATTAAATGTTTTTATGATTTTATTAAGATTTAAAGATAATGTTATTTTATTCTTTATATCTTACAATATAAGTTTTGGATACGAATCTTTTCCATCCATAAATCATTAGATTATGGGTTTAATTTGTCGTCAGTCATTATTAGTGAATTTTTTCATGGAGATTTAACTTTTGAACCAATGAAATTTCGCTAGTTCCAATCGTCACCGTTGCGGTATCGTCAAGAGAAAAATAGGAATTTATTGTGTAGCTCATAGATTAGCATTGTGTTTAGATGATACTTCAAAATCGTGTCCAGAGATTGCTAAATATCAAGACACTTTAAAATCCATTTTTATATATTTTAGTGATATTTAATTTTGTATAACGTAACGGATTATATAGATGAAAGCAGAAATAAAAGTCAAAACTGGTTGGTTATCTACTTTTTACCAAACATGTTCTACTGCAAGATCACGATCCATTATGTTAATAGCTACGGTGCAGAAAAACCTCACATCTATGACTATTTAATTTTTTTGTTTATTGAAATATAAGAATTTATTACATTTATCTTATGATTGAGTTTTTGACATTTTATTATTTTTAACACATTTATGTACAAAAATTAAAATATTTTGAAAAATCACTTGTATAACCTATAACTTATTTTCTCCCTCCCATACGGTTTAACTCCCCTCCATTTACAAATATAGGAGGGGAGGATCCCCTCCATGAAAAATTTGAATTTCAAGCCCTGATATTGTTTTGGGTTCATCTGTACCAGAAGATTCTGATGCAGTTTCCAACAGTCTCCTTCCTGTAATAGTGCTGGTGGAATCCCGAAGAGAGTTTGGAAGAGGAGCTCGGACTGGATGTTAAGAGATTGTTCGAACTGGCAGGATGTTTCGTTAAAAATTGCTTGATGGTCGGCTGTAACGTTTGCTTCATCTTCCTCGAGGACCTCCAACTCAGTTTCTTACAAGTAGGATTTTCGGGCCCGTTTTCTTCCTTCGGTAATAATACTTTCTTTACGTTTTGGCGTTATTTTAAGCCCTACAACAATAAATCTTTTCGCAAACAGATTAGAAACTCGGCTGATCTTGTCCAAACTGATGTATAGCAACCTTATCATTCATAGATAGCCAGTGATGTGCTAAATGTGCACAAACACAGGGATAGGAACAAAATAAAACTCCAAAACGAATTCGACTCCTAACAAAAATAGTAGAGCTTTCGCATGGTGCTACTAAAACAAAACCGCGTATATCTGAAATCGCAGATACCGAAATCGTGTATAACAGGATCTACCTGTACTTCGTTTCTATAGACGAGTTTCAATTTTGATTAGTAACGGTCGACCTCAAACTTGCAATAATTTTCTACAATATCCATAAAAGTTTCAATTTTCTATCTCTTACACTTCCCATGAATCTTGGAAAGTAGAAAGCAGCAGATATGTCAATTTTACCTCCCATCATCTTCTGAACTAGCCAGAATTCTTCAACGTATAAAAATTAGTCGTTAGCCCATATTGGAAGTTTGAACTTCTCTCCTCTTCCCTCTCCTACTCCAGCTACTATGTCGTGAACTGGAGCAGCTGAATCACGAAAAACTAATGAAACTTAGAAATAGGAGCACTGGCAATCCTCCGAGCACTAAGTGTGCTTAAGAGCAAATGGAGCATAAAAAAGTGTGTTCAAGAGCAAAGAGTGAAATACAGTATAACTCGAACAATACGAACTCGGTTAATATGAAAACTTGCTTAATACGAAATTATTTTTGGTCCCGGTCCCGTTTGTTTACTTTCCTTGAAAAATTACCCTCTTAATACGAACTGTTTTTTTCAAAAACCTGGTTAATACGAAAAAAAATTTGCAAAATAAATGAAAATTTCTTACTAAAAAACGATTTTAACAGTCAACTATGATTGGATAAACATTGTAGAGCAGCAAATATCCCACAAGCTACACTTTTGCAAATATGAGATGCCATTTTTGATCCTGAAATTTTGTTTCGGGAACATGCAAGAGAGAAGCTAAAGGTAAAGGAAGCTTCAATACAATAAAAACTTACCTCATGACGAAAGAAGAGATCAGCGACAATGATTTTAATGCTTTCTTTTCTTTGAATGAAAAAATTGATAAGCGTTTGCAGAAACGATTTAAGCAGTCGCAAATAGTGAACTATTTTCATAAATTGTAATTTTTAGATGAATAAATATAGTTATATATAGTAAAAGCAGTTGATTTACAGTAAATATTCATGACTTATGACTTGTTTCTATTGTTCCCGGATAATACAAAAAAATTTGTTGGCCCCCAACGAGTTCGTATTATCAGGGATATACTGTACGCTGTAAGTGCTAACCCTGTATTGTAGGAAATACTTAGACATGATTCCAGGTGACTACTCCTGTATTTTTGCAAGGAGGAAACATTGAAGAAATTACACTTTGATGCCGACGTTTTGTTCATGATGTAAGTTACATAGTGGGGTCTATGCGTGAATTTTAAATTTGGTCAAAATTTCATAAAAAATGAAAGAGTTTTAAAATCAAGTATTGGAATGTAAAAATTTTGTGAATTTGTTTTCATGCATAAAAAACATTTTAATAGCTCAGTTTTATCATTTGGTCGGGATGTCACAAATCGGTAAACAAGGCCATCGTGAAAGTATGAAATGAAAGTAAATGAAAACAAGCCCATCGCTTTATTTTCAGGCCTGGGCACTGAAAACTCACCTGATCATTGGAATCTAGTGAAATGATTCACATCAACAATGGTGAAAGCAAAGGCTGTGAGTGTGGCAGAACAACGCAAAATAATAAAGTAACATGAAGAAGGGAAGTTTGTTCGCCAAATTGCTTCCAAGTTGCAAGTATTAAAATCCTGTTAAAATAGGATTATTAACAATTTAAACAGGAGAATACCTTACGAATTGAAAAAGCGCCTGGGCATACCCAAATTACGATCAAACGAGAAAAGACAATATTGAAAAAAATTATCGAAAAATAGGCAGAAAACTGCCTCTGAAATAGCATGGTCAAGTGAAACTAGGAAGCAGATTTTATCTACAACACAATGACGTGTCCTTGCACTTGCTTTGACTTGCCCTATTTTCTGACCAAATGTGCCCTAATTATTGCGTACTTCCCTGCCGTTTTGCTAGATGCAACTCTGTCTCATCTATACATTGACATGGACTACCATAAAAGCGCAATAAAGCACCGCATCCTGTTTACTGCCGCAACAATCCTACACTGAAGATAATAAGCACCACACTCAATTAACCGCTGCGGCGATTATCGACATTGTCGATGCCACCACATAATTGATGTCAGTGGATTTCAATGCATAAAATAATTGTAAACCCACTATGTTGTCATTGGCAGACACTTCCTTTGTGTTTCAGGTGATTGGTAGACCCATTCTGATTAATATGTGCTGTTTATAATAGCCACTTTTATTATTTCCCTCTAAACTAATGGGCACTGCTGCCTATTGAGAGAAATAAGAGCCACGCCCAATTTGCTCTGAACTGAATAACCACCACGGCATTTTTATGTTAATCCAAAACAGTATACAGGGTGGATACAAAAATGGGCCCCCCCCCCCCTTTTTATTTTCGTAATCAAAGCAGATACCAGTCGTGGACTGAGTCTTAATGTGACCAAAACCAATGTACTGATTATTTCAAAGGAGGTGTCATCTTCGGCCCCCTTGAAGATTTTAGGTATTCCATTTGACTCCAAACTTCGTTTTAACGAATTAATTGATTCTCTTATTACTTGTCTACACCGGAAGACCTTCCTCGTGAAAAGGTTGAGATCGTTTCTTTCTAACTCCCAAATCTGCCACTATATCTCTGCGGTAATTGTGCCCTGTGTCGCCTATGGAGCGCTCTTCTGGTCCTCGTCATCATCGGCCAACCTAAAGCGGCTTACTGTTGCGTACAACAAAATCATTCGAACCGCCTTTAAATTGTCCAGGACTGACTCCGTAACTCTGACCTGCACTCGACATAAACTTCCGACCGTTATGTCAATTAGTAGGGTTGCTTTGACGTCTGAAATCGCTGATGCGTTACGAATTGAACATCACCCAGTCTCGTATATAAAAGATTGTTTTAAGTTTGACGATAGCACTCGCCTAACACGGAAATTCTTGTTCGAGGTTCCCATCAGGACCTCGACTTTCCGTGCAAAATGTTTTCCCTTCAACGCCTTCAGCTTGTGGAATGAACTGCCCCTTAGTATCCGGAGCTCGATTTTTGAATGTGTCTCTCCAGCCTGTGTAACCACCTGTGTCCACGTGAAGAGACGCTTAAGACTACACTATCTTGAATTACAATAATCTGTAGTACAGTTTTTGGCCTTAATTAGCTGTAACTCGTAGGGCCATGATGGCTCGAGTAGTTTAGCATCGCTTGATCTGGTTCTATCCCTCTCTCAACTACTCCTTTTGGAGTGTTATATACTTAAATAAATAAATAAATAAATAAATAAATAAATAAATATGTCAGTTTTGTGAATCCAATGAATTGGAAGTAGTGAGTGGCCTATCCCTTGGTGCACTTTTCTTCATCCCAAATATGAAAATTAGGACACATTGAAATCCTATTTTTAAAACCGTAACAGATAAACGAAAAATTCCAGTTGAAGACTTGTTCATCTGGAATTCCGAACAAAACAATAAAAAAAAAAAAAAATTCTAAAATCCGATGAACGGATCACCAACAACCACGTGTTGAATTTATTAGTTACCTCCAATGACGTATATTAAAGATAGACTCCGAATCCTATTGTTGTAACTTGAAGCAAATTGGGAAACTCCATGCCCAGAACTGTCATGGCTGAAAGTGAGTGAAGATGATGCAAAACACATGGCTAAACACGAGAGTAGCTGATTAATAATTCTTTCACACGCCGTTCACGGAGTGATAAGTTTATCTTTTCGTTTACTTTGTATTTGAAGTATTTTATTATATTTTATAAACAATTTTTTGATCATGGTTTCAATTTCAATTTCGTTTCGATTGTCTTTCAGTAACGTATTTTCATTTTAGTTACGTATTTTTGATTTATTTTGTAGAAAATGATTTCTGATCCTTTTTCTTGTCTGTTTGTACAGTTGTACGCAGAACAACTTTGAATAATGGTTTTGAATTAATAATTCCTCGGGCCCAAAATCTTCAAAAACAAATCAGCCAGACAGCTAATTACTCCACGGCTCACTCCTGCCCAGAACTATCATGGCTCAATTTGCTTCACTTTTTGCCGTTGTTAACAATAGAATTCGGAGTCTATCTTTAATATACGTCATTGGTTACCTCCCTATCAACTTCACAAAGACATTTGAATGTTCAACCTCCAAATCAAGATATTACCATAAATAACCATAATAATATTCACTTTTATGAGAAAAAGCAAATAAAAAGCATGTGTCAGCATACAGAAGACTGAATAATTCCCAATGTCTTTGTGAAGTGCATAGGGAGGTAACTAATAAATTCAACATGTGATTGTTGCTGATGTGTTCATCGGATTTTGGAAATTATTTTTGTTTTGTTCGGAATTCAATGCTGAACAAGTCTTCAATTAGAATTTTTCGTGTATCTGTTACAGTCTTTAAAATAGGATTTAAATATTTGGCATGATGAAAAGTGCAACATGGGATATGCCATCCACCACCTCCTATTCATTGGATTCTTCAAAATTGACATATCTGCTCCGGTTACGAAAATAAAAGGGAGGGGGCTCATTTTTGTATCCACCCTGTATAGTGGTTGCACTGATGTACACTATATCAATTTGTATACACTGTTGTTGAAATCGTGACAAGGCAATGACAAACTTTTCATGAAAGTGGGTGCTTGATGCATGGAGTATGTCATTTCCACCGTTGTTCAGAAATCAACATTCTCCGATCAGTATTGTCAGATGTGTCAAGAAAATATCTTCTGGAACACCATGGACAACGCAAAGGCTGATCACAACTGCCCTTCAGCCATGGCCACTGACATCTGGCTAAAATTGTCCATTCTAACCAAAAAGCCACTGCACATTATATCACTATCTCATTTAATGTAGGTTCTTCCAGACCCATATTCAGCAAGTTGGTGCAGCATGTTTTAACATCCATGGATTTTGCTAGCAAAAGACCCACCAGAATAACATTGCTAATGCAACAACACTGGATGCATCAAATCACTTGGACTCATGAGCAAGTTACCTGGACCTTGGAAGACTGAGACATGTTGTGTGGTCCTGATGGAAGGGCCTTGTGTGGTACTAACTTTATGAAGCTATGTACATAACTTGTCAGTAAGGCATTGTGCTGGCTGGTGGTGATTCCATACAGGAATAGTCTATTTTGGTGGCATGATTTGGATCCATTGGTCTTCATAGACACATCACTGAATGGTTCCTGCTCCGTTGCACTGCTTGGTGACCATTTACGCTCTTTCATAGACTTTGTGTAGCCCCAATGGTAGGGTCTGCCTGTCATCGAGTCCAAGTTGTGCAGAACTGGAGTGAGGAACGTTCAGAAAAGTTCCAACGAATGGTGAGGCCAATCAGCTCTCCAGACATTTATGGGACATTTGAAGAGTCCTTGATTACCGGTACTCAAGATCTATCACTTAGCAATACCAGGGATCTGTGGATGTTAATCCAGACTGCAAGGCTCAACATCTTGCCAGAGGTTTTTTAGCCTTTTTGTCAGGCCAGACAAAGTGCGATACTATTGTTACTGAGCAGCTATCCCATGATTTTAGTAAATAACTTATGACATAATCGATGTCTATGTCAATAAATATGGTGATTATGTCAGCCTTACAAAGATTTTTCTAGTTATGTTTTTTCAGGCCTGGATCACAAAAGCATCATTAGCGACTTAACTGCAACTTCTCGTCGTAAGGCCTGTAACGAAGATTATTGCTATCCGCAAATGAAAACTCTGTTTAGAAGCATCGTTAGCTAATGACATATTAGAGCTATCGTTGCTGACTTTAAAATGATGGAAGGTTTTTATATGACTGCATTAGACACTGTATTCTAATGTTTCAATTTGCCGTGACTCTGCATTGATGAAATTCAGTAATTAAATTTGCCCATCATTGATCTAAGGTATATTTAGCTCTTCATTACAAAATTTGTTTCCTATATTTAGCATGAATCGTATATAAACAAGCAAGATTAATGCAAAAGCCAAGCATGCAGTCTGAAACCATGTTTTAACCTCATGTTTAAACTGCCAGCTGTAGTATTAGGCTTATTTTATTAGCAAATTACGAAAAGTTCTCAATGTTATCACATGAAGCTACCCATAATGCACTGCACTCTTGAAATTAATAATATCCGCCTGAAAATAAATACCAAAGAATTATTTTCTTTGAAAACCGGCATGAATACTATTGTAATAGCTTTGAAACTCGAAAGAATTTTTTTTATACCATTAATCCTAATTTTGTGTTTTTCGTCAGACCGGCAAAAAAAAAAAAACATACAATGCGGGAAAACAAATTCGGGAGGTCAACAAAAAAATTAATAAATGACAGCATTTCTAGCATATATATTATTTAAAATATAGAAAGGAAAATGTATTTTAGTACATTATTTTTTTACTTAAAAACTTTTCAATATTTAGGAAGGAAAATTGAGGGAACATTGTAAAAAAAACATCCCAGAACGTTGGGATGTTGGGGAAAAATCTGTGATTTTCGTTTGTTTTTGTTTTGATTAGAAATTACACAAATTTCAAACATTGCATTTTCAAACATTGAAAGGTACTGAAGAATTTACATTCATTTGACAAAAAATTTTTTTTAACAATGTTTAGTACATTTATAGCTTCATATGGCTTTGCTTCTATTACTTCTGGCGTCATGTCAATTTTGAAGATTAACTGCTATCTCGGCAAAGTCATTACTCACTGAATTTTCATATTCTACTGCAATAACCGTTAGATTCTTAGATGAAGCTGCACATCTTGCTTTCAGAAAATAATGAGTTATGCATCTCTCAGTGATACTGTATCATGCCGAAGATATTAGTAACAGTGAGGGAAGACAGAAAACTGCAGCACCAAAGAAAGTGTACATGTATATGAGAAAAATATCAAGTGGAACACTGCAATAAAAATGTGGGATGCAAGAAATTTTGGGTTTGCATTACATAAAATCAGAGATTATTTTAACATTATTGATATAGGAGTTTCGTAGGTACCAAGCAAAAATTACGTAAGAAACAGAGGAAACGTAAAACCAGGGTTCTACTGTATTAAAAACTTTATTTTTGTTCAAATTTTTGAAACATTTTGTTGAAAGTTTGAGCTCATAAATATTTCTGTGAAATGGTAATTTTCTGAGACCGATTAAATAAAAACACTCGTTGGCCATAAAATACATGGTTATGTGATAAGTATTTTTGGCATTTTACTATAAATTGTTTATTACAAGGAGATATCGGAAAGCAATGCTATTTATTTTTTTCAAAGAAAATTACAAAACATAAAGGTAAATAACAACTAGGGACAGCCTTTATCTACTTTTTCACTTAGGAACCTTGGTATTTATTCCAATGCTACACCAGTTTCAGGATACCACCACTCAGAGACCTCCGTCGGTTATGAATATAGCCAATGGCGCATGGCAGATTTGAGCTTCTCATCAGTCTTAAGCCTCTGACCACCTCTCAAATCTCTTCACGGGACCAAGTCTGAGGGTGCTAAGTCTGGATTGTGAACTGTGTTTTTCCCAGAACCTCCCAACTGAAACGGACCAGTTTTGCTTGGATGATGTTGGCCATAAGCAGGCATGCATTGCCATGAAGTCGATCATTGTTACCTCTTTCTGGTCTCTTATCCTGAATAGCACACTGCAGTTCAGTCAACATTCATAATAGGTAGCGGTGTTGACAGTTGACCCACGAGGCAGGAACTCCGTGAAAAGGATGCCTTGCATCTCCCCAAAAAAATAATCTTCCGAGCTGAAGGACAAACTTTGAATATTTGTGAACCATAGAATTTAGATGTTTCCACATAATGCTTGCAGTTTTAGGCTTATGTGTGAAGTGCAAGACCCAGGACTCGTCTCCTGTGACAATGCCATTCAGAAATGCATTTTCCTCCTGGTTGTGCCGATGCACACCATTCTTTTTGGAATCCAATGCAAAATGACTTTATGGTATCCAAGCTTCTCATGCACCACATCCCATGAAGATCCAGAGGATATGTGAAACGTTGCACTCCATTTTTTTTGAGGAAATGCAACTGTTTTCTCTGATTGTGTTGTTAATGTCCTCGGTAATGGCTGGTTTTGCCGCCGATGCAGGCCACCTAGAAAGCTATTTATCGGCGAGGCTAACGTTTTCTTCCCGTAACATTTTACACCATTTGCACACATTGTCATAGTCCAGACAACTGGCACCATAAACTTCTTCCGTTTCCCCATGAATTTCCGTGGGTTTCTTACCTTTGGTGAAAAGAAACCTTATAACAGTTCTTCCACTGTAAACAATGTGATAGCAACGGACATTTTTTAAACAACTGGTAGTGCATTCTGTAGAACAGTTCTTGTTATATGTCTGTGTATGTACTGAGCTTTCTTTATGGCTATGTTACTTTTACATAGCGACTATATTCCCTGCGTTAAAAAATAGATGGCGTTACTGTCTGATATCCCCTCATAAAATATTATTTTCAGTCTTTTCTGCTTTCAAATTTTAATTATTACAGAAAAAATAATTGCTATCCTAAAAAATTTTCAGCTGTGGCGACCGTCATGATTTTATATAGGCAGTGATGTCAATATCAAAAATTTTGTTCTTAATGTTAAGAAACATTGAAATTAATATTTAAAATACTAAATTTGATATATAAATAAATTAAATTTTTAACAATTTACACATCAAAATTATGCAAATTTAAACATCTCCATGTAATGTAATATCTATACAGATAAAGGCTCCTTATAACGAACCTCTTTATAACAAAATTTTCTGTTTAATATCTGGTTGGCCATAGAGACCCAGCGTTAAAAGATTTCATCATGTTATTATGTTTAGATTTTTTATAACGAATTGCATCCTTGGTCTCTTCGAGTTCTTTATAAGGAGTTTTTACCTTTATAGTGAAATAATTTTCCCGGTCCCTTGAATTTTGTTATATGGATGTTCCACTGTATCAGAGAACTCGGATGAAGTACCATTTTTATTCCTCTTTAACCTTTCGATGTCGAGGATGTTCAGCAGCCATTGAGTCTATTTGAAATTTAACCCAGCAGGGAATTAGCCTATTGATACATAGCTTGGTTTTCCAAATTAGTAAAGGGACAAAAACAAACATGAATGCCCTTAGCGGGATTCAAACCCATGACTCGCTGATCTTGAAAATGACAAGACCTGCACCTTAGCTGTCAAGTGAAAAATCACTTTGATATCAACAGTGGAAGAATGATTGCTTGGTCATTCAAAGTAAAATATGATAACTTAATCATAAAATTAAAAAAAAAAATCCTAAAAGCGAGAATGAAATACTGCTATAATCTTGATCAAAACTGGGACAAACTGAAACGATGAAGCAATGTTTAGAAAGGAATATATGCTCGTTTAATTTCTCTTTAAAAAATTGCTAAATGGTAGCCATTTATCAACGATAGAAGATCTCAAATGGTGTTTGGCATTTCTAAATTGCTTTAGAAGTTGTCCCACTTAAAAATTTAAATGTTGTAGGTTGACGTGTAATTATTCTGTCATTGCTTGGAATTGTACCTTGACTCAAATCTTTCATAGTTTACACAGTTTTTCCTTTTACCATCCAATCATCATTATTGGAACCCTTTATCATCCATTAACTGGCTTGCAATTCTTACACGGAGGCTATTGAGATTTCTAAACCAAAATCCATGTACTTCTTCGGGTTCCGAGTTTGACCAGCTCTTTCATTTTCTTGACTTTTATCTGTACTGTATCCAATGAAATTGTCTATTTCGGCATCTTCATCATTATTTTGTATTCTTTCCTCAAACATTGATCAGTGCTTCCTTTTAATTATGTTTTGGTTCACTCACGAAAATAATAATTCTTGTTTATCCATCTCTTGTTATTGGTTCTATTATTATTCTGTTTACTTTCTTTAACATCATAATTATGCTTCATTTCTTTGTTCTCTAGCAGAACATCTCGCTCCACATTAAGAATCGTTTTTGGTCTGCTAATCTCTGCAAATTTGACTCATGGGAATCTTCTTTCCCAAATGATCAATTTTCCCTCTTATTATTGGATTCACCTTGAATTATCACTCCATGATCACTTTTATTATCCATTCTAGCCCATTTTCGTTGAATTCTTGTTTTTTTTCCCCTTAATCCACCAGCATTTTGCTCTGGTTGCCTAATCTTTATTAGCTCACTTGGCATTGGTTGTCTGGGAGTTATAACATTTGATGTAGTCCTTGTTAACGTGGGTGACAATTGCTCCAGTATAAATTCTTTTGGTATTTTTGCACCATATTCCAAGGGTTGAATGAAAAGTAATGCCTCCATGTTCATTTTTCATGAATAGATGGCAGCACTGGCACAAAACTGGTTTTATCATATTTCGTAGCCTCCTTTCTACAATCTCAGTCAGTGTCAAACTATCACAGTCAAGAATTGAATCTTGTAAAGGCTCATTAATACATTTTAAGCTGTTATCGAGTTCTTGACAGGAGAAGGTGGAAATTCATTGAAGAGTGGAAGTCATTTAGGCTATGGCTGTATTGATTTTAGTTGTGTGTGGCACTGAGTCAATAGATGGCAAAGCCAGAACACTCGAGTTGTGTGACAAGAGCTGAAATGACCTCTGGCAGTAACCAACCACTTTCACAAGAAACATGCAGAGAATTTGACGGGCAAAAGAATGTTTTGCTGGAACAAACAATATTAGGCCCACATCTCATGCCACCATATGGGAGAGCTGAAGAAGCTGAAACTTGACACATTATTGCATCTACCATAATCGTCCAGGCTTTTTGTTGTGTGATTTTCATATTTCCATAAAACGAAGGAAGATCTTTGTGGAAGTTACTAGGTTTAGGGACCACATTTTTTAAGCGTCTGATCTATAGATGCATCCAAAATTTCACCTTCATGTATGATTACAGACTCCGACATTGCATTAGAAGCTTCATTTCTCGGGATTACTGTTCAATAGTTCAACGATCTGGGTCATTCCCTTGTCGGGTTGACGTAACTCTATGATTACTTAATATCACATTCATGCAATATGCTCATGTGGAAGAAAAGGGTTAATGTGTATAAAAATTTAGGGACCACAATCGCACGTAACTCTAAATCAAACCTTTCCCAAATTCGTCCTGGAGAAACTGATTCTTTAATATCTTCATATTGATCATGTCTAAATTATCAGGACAATAATAGTTTTATATTTGATTTTGATAATTTCAAGACATCACTACGTGGATTAATACTTTTTCTTGTATACCAAATTGAATTTCTTGACATGGAGTTCTGATATTCCTGAAACTCGTCCCAGTTCTCAGTTAGCTTCTCTTTGGATAAAAGTAAGTGATTCAAAGGTCGAACCCGATATCAAAGGTCACACCAAAACCTCATCATTTTGAACCATCACATTCCAAAGATAGGCTTCTGGGAACATCTAGATCAGCAGTTCCCAATCTTTTTTTTGGTAATGCCTCACCTAAGCATCTCTAAAATCCTGATATGGACAATGAATTGATTAGAGCAGCGACCACAAGAGTCCCTGGTTCAGTCCAGGTTGCGGAATTTTTCCTTCACTTTTCTACATTGTAATTAGGATAAATTATTATATAATATTGTTAGTTTGTTTTATTCTAGTTGCTTGTTCTTGTCATGATATTTTTGGTGCCAATCAGCTATTTCTTTGTGCTTCCGATTCTTTAAATGTTTAACATCTTTACAATTAAAGGCAAAGAATGTTCAACATCTTGGCACCAGTTTTCTTTTTAAATTGGTTATTTAAGAATTTCTTAAAGCTATTACCATATTACTGTACTAAATAATTTTGCACTCCATACTACTGATGATCGTATTTTCGGCGCCACATTTAAAGTATGCCTCCTGAAAACTCTTGAGCGATAAAGCTTTTTCTATCGAAAAATGGAAGGAAACATTCTGCGACCTGGGTTCGAACCAGGAACCTTGGCTGTCATGGCCGACACCTGTACCAGTTAGGCTGTCGCAGACACCCGGACAGGGTGAAAGGAGAGATACTCGATAGCCCAACTGGTAGAGGCATCGGCCATGACATCGGAGGTTCCTGGTTCGAATCCAGGTCGCAGAATTTTATCTGGTGCGACCTGAAAATAATTCCCCTCTGAATTGACACACAGTTGCCATCTGTCCGGCAAGTCCTGCCCTGAACGAACAAAGTCTTTTGGTTGGGATCTGAAGTATCAATTGCCAAATGAACCTCATTGTCTGAACATAACAGTTTTCCTGACAGGAATGACCCAGGTAACGAAACAAATGATAGTCTCCGTAGGAGATAAGTCTAGGAATAGGCAGGATCAGGCAATACTTCATAGCCCAAAGCATTTAGTGTTTGCATCGTTCGTTGTGTGACATGAGGAATGACATTGTCCTGGAGCAGAAGAGTATCATATAAATAGAAACATTTATGCATCAAATTCTGGTGCATCTATTGAAACAATTCTTGCCAAGAATTATCCTGCCTGTGGATCACCATAGAAGGAACATCATCTTTTCACTGTCAGAAGGCTGTGCCTTGCTTAACCATTGTCCAACTCTTTTATGATTATTATATAGGATCCATTTTTTTTTTTTTTTTTTTTAATTCCTGGCAAACAGAGATTAATAGACTTCCAATTGCCTAGTCTTGTTGGCAGTTGTGAGTTCATGAGGTACCCACAATGTCCATTTTCTTGACTTTAGCGACAATGCAGCCAGATGCTGAAAAACTGTCTTCAGGTGGACATCTATCTCTGCTGCTATCTCTTGTCATGTTTCTTGCGTGGAGTTTCAACTGCACTTAATGGAATATCGCCAGAAACGGCAACAGATCGATGACCGTGTGCCTTATTTTGCAGGTCCATATCTCCGCTTCGAAACTTCACAAACCATCGCTGAATAGTTCATTCATTCTGTGTTCTCTTAATGTTCTGAGCTGCAATTTTTGCCGAATGGCCCAGTTTATATTCATATAGGAAGATGACAACTCAATCACGATTCTCCATGTTTACTTTGCAAGCCACGTAGATCCGAACAAGGCACACATCTGTAGAAAGTACGTGATTTGAGTCTCAGATTCCAGTATTAATATTCCTACAAGTGTGGGTGCTTTTACTCTGGATTCATTCACACCAATCCAATAAATACAGAACTCTATATTTCTTTTTAATGTACAAATAAAACTTTTTATTTCTAGTTCGTTTTTACAGTTGGCTATTTTAAACGAATGCATAACAAATAATAAGGCTTAATCTCCTACAGCGATCAATCACTTTTCTGGAATAGGAGGGGTTCTATTTTGTTAATATTGACATAAGAGCATAGCTAGCTGTTGCTAACTTGACTAGAAAAACTTTATTATTAATATAGTATAAACATTCAAAATATGTGAAACTAATGATTTAATGGCCATGTTTACCAACCAGGAATTAAAACGAGAATCACTTTATCCACGATTCAGGATTACTTTTTGCATTCAAAACCTTGGATGAGTGCTTCTCGGACTATTTCACGATTCTTTGTGAGACTCGAATATGTTTAGTTTATGATGGGATGACGACATACATTGCTTTGCAGTGAAATTGCCCCACCCACAAGGAGTTGTCTGAATGAGCCAAAAGTAGGTATACAGCAAGAGATACATCTGAACACACCTTAATTACGTTATGGAGCCAAGATGTGCACTCATCGTACAGGTGGCAAATATCATCTTGGTTACGTGTGCCCGGGCTTGGTGAACCTGCTGTATCAGTTCATGGAGATTGCGGGGTGAACGTAAACGACATCCCACCATCTCCCACACGTGCTCAATTGGCTATAGGTCTGGGGACCTTGCGAGTCATGGCAGGCAGTTGATATCCTGCAGACATGCCTTGCTCTTGTTTGCCGTGTGCGGTCTGGCGATATGCTGCTGAAAGACTGCGCCGGATATGGTGTGCAGAAAGGGCAGTAATACGGGCTGCAGAATCTCTGTGACGTACCATGCAGAATCTCTGTGATGTACCAGGGTGCCTTGGATGGTGACTAAAGGCATTCTGGTATCGTAGCCGATAGCACTCCAGATCATGATCCCGGGTGTTGGTCCACGATGGCGATACCGGATGCATTGTTTATTGGCACGTTCCAATTGTCTGCGCCACACCCATCCGCGTCTGTCATGTGTGTCTAAACAACAGCGGGATTCGCCGCTGAAGACCACTGGGCGCTTTTCCATTCGCCAGCCCACTCGTTCACGACACCATTGCAGTTTTATCGCGCGCTGCTCATGTGTCAAAGGAAGACACAACAATGAACGCCTGGCAGACATTGTCGCGGTGTGTAACTGGTGGACTGTTGTTGCTATTGACACTGGAGCAGTACCGGGAATAGTGAAGTTGTCGCGCAGTTGCCACAAGGTGATGGTTCCGTCCGCTAGCGCTGTTCGCAGTATCCGCTTATCGGTATGAGCTGATGTGGTTCTCCGGGTCCCAGAGCCCGGTCTTCTGGCATGTGTGCCTTCCTCTCGCCATTGCCTCCAACATCGGCCTATCATCCGTGCGTCCCGCGACACATGGACAGCAATCTGTCTGGTTGACCATCCAGCCTTGGAGAGGCCAATAATCCGACCTCGTTCAAAGTCCGTTAATTGCGTGAACGGTTGTTGTTGTTGCAGCATTGAGACCGTTGTGCTTATTACAGTACTGTACGTTCATGAGGCAGTTGCTTCCTCTCTACTGCATGGAACAATCCGCACAGGTGTCAACTGAAGATGAGCCTATAAAGGCACCCGGACACCCTGTATCAACCCAAATGGTCATGTTCCGTGAGCATGCA
>JAHWFO010037112.1:593685-744409 GCA_023313115.1 Rhysida immarginata
ATAAGGTCAGATAATTCCTTGTTGGTGGGGCATTTTCATTGCAAAGCAGTGTACTTTGATGTGCAAAATGAAAAGCAGGTGTTCTTTTTGCTTTTGAATGTGAAGTGCCTATGTAACGATGGAAGGTGCATCCCATTATTGTAAGCTATGAACTGTTCACCAAGAGATGAAATAAATTCTTTATATAATTAGTAGCAACAATAAAAACATAAACTGGTTATGTCATCCTTTTTAACTAAAAATATTTTTCGAGATCAACTCTTCTTAAGTGTATCAAATCCATGAAAAAATACTAAATCATTGTATCTGTAGGGTCATCCATCTTGTTTCATCCAAATGCGCATGCATTAATTCTCAGTTCGATAGGTAATCCTCGGACAGTCTCAAATCAAATGTGATACTTAATCTGAGAATTTTGTCATGGTGAATACGAAAAATATCACTCAAAGCTTATTCGAGTGTTAATCCTTGGTGGTAAATATGGCCATCAGATTATCATTTATCCAGCTCACAGTATAATTCACTAGCATTTTCCCATAAATTCTTTCATTTCAATTATTTTGTTAACAATACTGAATGAAGATCAACACTTAAATTATTGATCTAAGGAGTTTAAATGATTAATTTAAATTTAAAATGAGTTTAGTCTCCTTATAATGGGGAAAATCGTGAAATAATAAAAACAAAAAATAAAATTAAAGTCACCAATCTTGAAGAAACTTGGGAGATGAAAGAAAACTCAAGGATGTAGTCTATTGAAGATGTTGTTGATGGTATGGGTATGGACCCTATTCTGCAGCACGACAATGCACGTCTGCACACAAGTCAAGAAACACAAGAAGGATTGCAGCGACTGAAGTTCATGGAGGTTCTACCGCATCTGCCGTACAGCCCTGACCTCGTTCCCAGCGATTTTCACTTGTTCCCAAAGCTTAAAGAATCGCTTAAAGGACATCGATTCAGCTCTGATGACGAGCTGAAAAACGCGATTCGATCCTGGTGTCGAAAACAACCAAAGGACTTCTTCTCCGACGGGATGTCACGACTAGTGTCACGTTGGCAAAAGTGTGTGGACAGAGATGGGGACTATGTTGAAAAGTGAATAATGCATTGAAAAGAGAACAAAATAAGCCATCATTTGAAAAAAAAAAATTTAAATTCGTTAAAAAGTAAAAGCCTTGGAGGCATTACTTTTCAGCCCACCCTCGTATTAAATATTACATGCCAGTTGCGTTTGACATTTACCAGATAGAAATTCATTTGAAATCACACCCCCACCCCCGACTCCCTTCGAGTCAGCTTTTGGTGACGGAAAAGAGGATGGGAAATTGAGAAGAAAAAAATACATTAATATAAAGTATATTGTATATACTGTATGATATGCTGTTATGTACCAATATATTAAAGACTATATGCTAGTTTCGTTTGAAATTTGCCAGATCGAATTTATCAGATCCAGGGGAAAGTTTTTTTTTTTTTTTTTGTTCCTTCACTCTTACTTTTTGAATGGTTACAATCCTCTTGTAGGATGATTTGAATAATGCAAATTTTTAGGGTTCCGTACGTCCGAATGAAAAACGGAACCCTTATAGGATCACTCCTGTGTCTGTCTGTCCCGGTGTCACAGCCAATTTACTCCGAATCTACAAGACCGAATAAGTTGAAATTTGGGACACATATGTATTTCTGGAACCCAAACACGGACGTGTAACGTAAATAAGTGAATTTTGAATATGAAGGTCACTTTTGGGGGGCAAATTAGAAAATTAAAAAAAAAACTTTTGCAAACTGTATCGTGTGATATATCAAATGAAAGGGCTTAATGAGAGGGTCTGAAATATATTTCTTTTATAATTTTTAAATAAATAGTTTTAAAATTATTTAAGAAACAAAATGAAAATTGACCATCCCCCCCATTCCCGAATCTACTAGACCGATTAAGTTGAAATTTGGTACACATATGTATTTCTGTGACCCAAACACGGACGTGTAACGTAAATAAATAAATTTTGAATATTAGAGTCACTTTTGGGGGGCAAATTAGAAAATTAAAAAAAAAAGTTTTGCAAACTGTATCGTGTGATATATCAAATGAAAGGGCTTGTTGTGGGGGTCTCAAATATATTTTTTTATAATTTTAAAATAAATAGTTTTAAAGTTATTTAAGAAAAAAAAATGGAAATTGACCATTCCCCCCACCTTATCTCCGAAACTACTGAGCCTAAAATTTCGAAAAAAATACAGAAAATAGTTCTTTGCTTATAGATTACTGGAAAACCTATAAGAAGTCTATGGTCTTAAAATAACATGGTAAATCTCTCAATATTGTGCTATCGATCAGTATCTTCAGCTATTCCTGAAACTGAAACTGAAACTGTTTTGTTCAAATTAAAAATTAGAAATTAAAAAAAATATATATAATGAATGTAAATACATTAGGAATACAAGACAAATGTAAAATAAATGAGTTGTTTTTCAATAATCATCCTGAATGTAAAATGCTAACTTCTCCTGCTCCTTGTCTGTGTCCATAATTGCCATAGTCTTTTAATCCCCTGGTCTGTGCACAGCACGTTCTATAGATATTCATGGTCATCGAGCTCCATTGTTAAAATGAAGCTAAAGTTTCTAGCTCCCGGTAGGGCAGGAACTCTATTGAAAAGTGGCGCTGCATGTATAATCTGCCCAACTGCGCCTGCAGCGCCACCCTATCGGCAGAGAGAAACTTTACTTTCGTATTCAGTTTCAATGAAAATCTCTATCGCAGGTTGCGGTCGGAAATAGTGCGATCTATGCGGCACCTGGCGCGATCTGTTTTCCTTAGCTTCTCGAAACAATGGAAAATGGCCGAAGCTCGATGACCACGAATATCTATAGACCGTGGTACTAAGGCCTCCTAGATACTACTAGGCCTGAACATGACGTCAATAATGTATTGTTAAAGCACTAAGATTGTGACATTGAACTAACTTCTGTAATAGCACCACCAGTTTGACATAAAAATGTTTTATCTTTTCCATGTTCAGGCCTGGTAGTTTCTAGAAGGCCATGGTTGTGCACAGGCATTGAATTCCATTGTTTTAGTCCAACAATTGGATTGCTGTTTTTACTGAAGAGTTGTTTTTTGCGCCCTCTCTTGAATGAATTTGGCTACAGCTCAAACTTAACAATGCATTCTAACGATCGCACAACGTAACAAAACTGTCAGGTAATGTTACATATTTGTTGCTGAACACGTAATAGTAGCTAACAGTTTTGTTCTATACAAAAGCCTTGCTCCGAATTCTGTTGTTGTAACTTGAAGCAAATTGGGAAGCTCCATGCCCAGAACTATCATGGCCGAAAGTGAGTGAAGTTGATGCAAAACACATGGCTAAACACACAAGAGTAGCTGATTAATAATTCTTTCACACGCTTTTCACAGAGTGATAAGTTTATCTTTTCGTTTACTTTGTATTTGAAGTATTTTATTGTATTTTATAAACAATTTTTCGATCATGGTTTCAATTTCAATTTCGTTTCAATTGTCTTTCAGTTACGTATTTTCATTTTAGTTACTTATTTTTGATTTATTTTTGTGGAAAATGATTCCTGAACCTTTTTCTTGTCTATTTGTACAGTTATACGCAGTTTAACTTTGAGGAATTCCTCAGGCCCAAAATCTTCAAAAACAAAGCAGCCAGACAGCTAATTACTCCACGGCTCACTCTTGCCCAGAGCTGTCATGGCTCAATTTGCTTCACTTTTTGCCTCTGTTAACAATAGGATTCGGAGTCTATCTTTGGCTAAGGTCAAACACTCTCACCGGTGAGAAGAGTTAGCATTTGGTCGGTCAGAAATCCCAGTGAGAAAACTTTGACCTCATTTTAACGCGGTCAGAAACGCCAGTTAGTACTGCCATAATAGTAAAAAATCTCTTTTACTATTATGGTGCTGCTACGCCTAACCGGTTAGTCTAATTGTCCTCGTCGAGAAAACAGACGGTTAGCCCAGTGAGAAATTGCGTCATCATTCTCTCACCGGTGAAGATTTTTGACCACAGTCTTTAATATACGTCATTAGTCTTTAGATATTCATGGTCATCGAGTTTCATTGTTAAAATGAAGCTAAATTTTCTAACTCCCGGTAGGGTGGGAACTCTATTGAAAAGTGGCACTGCATGTACAATCGGCCCAAAGACACCTGCAGCGCTGTCCTATCGACAGACAGAAACTTTACTTTCATTTTCAGTTTCAATGCGATCTATGCGGCACCAGGCGCGATCTGTTTTCCTTAGCTCCTCGAAACAATGGAAAATATCCGAAGCTCGTTGACCATGAATATCTATAGACCGTGATTATCTCAAAAACCGTAAGGGATAGAGAAAAAAACCCAATTGCAAACTTGTTCAGCATAAAAAAACAAAGAAAACAAAAAAAATCATCCAAATCGGACCAACCAATCGCCCACAATCACCTGTTCTCTTCATTAAATACAGCAATCCAATTGTTGGACTAAAACAATGGAAATCGGTGCCAGTGCACAGACAACACCACCTAGACAGAAGGCCTGCGCACAGAAACGTCATACATTGTTACATCACAAGAAAGTGGCTATTGTTAATCGTATTTCTACCAATAATAAGCCCTAAATTTGGCCGTTTAATGATGATGTAACAATGTATACAGTTTCTGTGGCGCAGGCCTTCTCTCTAGGTGGTGTTGGTACAGACCAGGGAATTATAAGACTATGATAGTGCCGAGCAATCCAACCTTTATTGTTTCCAACAAATGAAAAAACATTGTTAAATTTCGAGAAAATACTGATGTCATAGTTTTTTTACCGTAGCCAACGAGAAAGACAGACCTGGGCCAACACCTTCTAGACACAAGGCCTTGGCACGGAAGACTCTAACGTCAAACAGTAGGCAGCAAGGCCAGCTTTAAATACAGGCCAGGGCAGTCGAAAACAATGTAAAAGGTGATTTTCAACTGCCCCGGCCTGTATTTATTGTTGGCTGTGCTGCCTACTGTATGACGTCAGAGTCATCCGTGTCGAGGCCTTGTGTCTAGAAGGTGTTGCCTGGGAGTTGTCATCCGTGTTGCCACTCAAAAGTCACCTGACTATAGTAGTCTGAGCAACAATCCAACTTTTGTCTCCATCTCGGATTTTAACAATCGGTGTTTTTTTCGTTTGTTGGAAACAATGAAGTTTGGATTGTTGCTCAGACTACTGTGGTCAGGTAACTTTTGAGTGCCCAGGCCTGTCTTTCTTGTGGGCTACGTTTTTTACTCGCAGCCAATGTTAGCTACGTTTTTTTAATATATCTATTATCATTAAAAAAGAATTCGCGCTAGATTAAATACAGTAGGAAAATCAAATTAAAATCCTAAATAAGTAATTTTACCTATTTTAAGTTATTAAATTAAATTTAATTTTTATTTAAATTTTAATAAAAATCAGTTGCGAATGTTAATTAAAAAATCGTTACTGTATTCGCAAAGTCGAACGGTCGGTCAATTCTTCAGGTTTTATTTTTAGATAGTCTAAGGGGTGGGCATTGTGAATGCCTCCAATTCAAAGCACCGAAAAGATTATTATAGCAGGAGGCTTCACTATTAATTTTAAGGACAAATCAAAAAATGAAATATCAGAATACCTTCTATCACTCGGTCTTACTCTACGTATTCAAGAATATACAACAAGACAGAATTCAGCAATAGACAATATATTCAGAAATTTCCCTGTACATTCCTGTACCATACATACTTTCTTTTACAAATTTGGGTCAGATTTAAAAAAAAACATGGTAGATAACATATTCATCGTACGGAACCCTCTCCACGCGAGTTCGACTCGCACTTGTCCATTTTTTTATATATTAAAGAGAAATGATTGGTCATTTTTTTGCACTTACTTGTCCAAGTGAAAACATTCAATTTTATTTTGAAAAAGAGTCTGAAATGGCACCTACATCACCAATAATTCGAGCCTGCCTGTTTAAGGGTACCTTCACAAAATTATTTTAAGTGGTAACGGTATCTTCACAAAATTATTTTGATCAGAAACTGTATCTTCACAAAATTTTAATGGTGTTTATCAACGTATTACTTCGGGAACTGGCGTTTATCAATGTAAAAAATGTCAATTCAAATAAATAAAAGAGGCTTTTTTAAAATAATCTCAGTACCAGTAATTTATATTTTTTGTTAAAACTTTTCACAAAAGTCTAGGTATTTTCACAAAAATGGGTATGGATTTGAAATTGTAGATAGACCCCTGATAAAGCAGCAGAGGCTGCTCGTTACATTTGTACAGCATTCGGTGATGATTCCATCACCAACCGGACGGCACAGAATTGGTTCAAAAAATTTAGAACTGGTGATGAGCGTCTTGAAAATTCTCTTGAGTGTTTGGTGGACAACAGCTGGTGTAGTCCATTATAAACCCCAAAATCCAGGACAAACTATCACAGCAGACGTATATGTTGGTCAGCTTCAACATACCCATGAAAAAAATCAAGCAAAAACAGCCAGCTCTTGCAAACCATAAGGGTGTTCATTTTCTTCTTGGCAATACACACCCACATCATGGCAAAGCTGACCCGTCAGGCAATAAACAAACTTGCCTGGGAAGTGTTACCTCATCCACCATACTCTCCTTTTCCGATCTCTTGATAACCATTTGCGACACAAGTGCTTCAAGACAGAAGAGCTAAAACATGAACTGGGTGTGTTTTTCAACTGTAAAATCGTGACTTTTATAAAAAAAAAAAAAAAAAAAAGGAATTTGATTTAGTATCTCGTTGGGAGAAGGTTGTTGACAATGATGGAGATTATTTCGATGAATAAAAAATTCATTTATGCATTAATCTGAGCACCAATTGTAATATTTGCAAAAAGGAAAAAACTTTCCCCTGGACCTGATAGTTTTAATCCCCCTTTCCTCCCCTTCCTCCCAGTTACCTTTTTTTCGACAGAAAAATGAACGGAGAATTGAGAAAAATATAATTAATGTACTCTATATACAGAGAAGGTGAATCTCACCTTGAAAAGAATGCACCAGCAGCGATGAGATGAGACCCTCCCAATGATAATGTTAGGAAATTAACTGCAATTTATAGTAAGAAAAATTACAGAGTATTTGATAGGGTTAAATTTCACAATTATATAATGGCAATAACAAATGTGGTTGTATAATGCACTTTAATATAACAGTATATTAAATATTATATGCTATACCCTGTCTCAGCCAGCACAAAGGGCTGGGCCACTCATATCTGCTATCAGATGGCACGACGGCACGATTGGTTTGGCAGTTCTAGCTGCTATCAGACGGCACAAACCTATATTTTTCTCGTAGGAAATGTACAAAAAATTAGTGGAAATGAATTATTTATTACATGGAACAGATGCAGTAATAATAATTCTAAAAATGAAGGTGGCTGACCTGGACAAAGCCGTTGGGAAATGCTATTTTGAATTTTTACCCTATTTTTATTCTTTATTGCCTGGTTTCTCCGGCGCTTCAAAGGAGCTAATTGTTCAGGTAGCTCCTGGTTCACTCCAAAAATATTTGGCTGTCAGAGTAGGGACGTCATTCTGCTTCAAGTAATTTATTCACTTCACATTCAAAGATTTTAAAACTATCGGATCGATAGTGAAGCGTGAGGTTTCAAAATGAGCAGAGCAAGTATATGTATTTGAGTACATTGTAGGACGCCAATTTTCTCTCCGACAAAAGTTTATCCACTTGTTTCTTAGTAATTCCGACTTAGGAAACTTATGAAAACATAAACGTTTATCAGTACCTGGGTTGTTAGAACAATCGCTTTGGAATAGCTTCTCTCTTATGTTTGTGGGTGTGGAGGCTAGTCTCGCTGTGGCGTCGATCTGGGACAGTCAGCTGATAAAAAATAGAGTGCAAGGGTGAAGACCAGAAGTAACATTTTTCACACTTAAAATGCGATTTTCATAATGAAATAATGGTTTTAAAGTTTTTCTATTGCTACAGTTGTGTTTTATTTGTTTCAAATAATATTCTGTAACAAAAATATCGATTATTTTTTTTTTTATATATATTGGAGTTGGGCTTTAAGGAAAAAACTGTTTCCCCCCTCGCCCTTAATCTGTGAACCGAGAGAAACTGTTTCACCTCAAAAGGGTGGTGCCGCAGCACAGCCATGTATTATGAAATTAAGAAAATTTAAACATAATTAAGCTATGCTGCTATATTCCTCATGTGTGCCGAGAGAAATAAACGTTTGATAACTCTTGTACTATAGCCACGTGATCGTTTTGCTACGAAAACTGTTCGCTATGTTTTCCCTCCTACTAGAGGAAAGTAATTGTATTTTTATTCCGATAATATTAAAAATATTTCGCTTCCTTGCTCTCAAAAATGGCAACAGCTGCTGATAGTAGCTTTATTGTCGTTAACGCTGTTTGAATGGGCTTGGGACAGTGAGGATTTTATTAGTAATTGCCATGTTTATTTTCAAGCAAACCACTTTAGGTTCTTTAAGGCTACCTAGATATTTTCATGCTAGTTTAAATTCCAGAGTGAAAGGATGCACCCAGGTTTCATCACTATCCATGAAATCCTGGCCTTCCCTGTTAGAATATTCCTTCAACTCAAGACACATTGACTCTTTTTTATTGTCGGCCGTAAGAGGAATTTGTCGTGGTACCCAGCACATGCTAACTTTACAAAAATACAATGTTCATGAATGATTTTGTTCACCATTCTCACAGACACATTCTTTTCTGCAATTTCGCAATAAATTGTGTGTATATTATTCAGGAGCAGGCGTTCCTAAGGATAACAGGACACACAATCCACTTACTATGGAATGTAGAACTGTCACGCTAGAATTTATTGTTATGCTTGTATAATAAAAAGTCCTGGTTTGACTTGAATGCCACTTGTATATTATCATGTATATGGAATTATAAGATTTCAAAAAGTTTATAAAACCGTGATCATTATTGTCAATTTCTGTTATTAAAAATTTTCTTCTGAAGGCAATTATCATAAAATTCTTTTTAGATGTTTTTCAGTTTAAGTTTTATTCGAAAATAATTCTTTCTTAATTAATGAAGTTGCATTGTTAATCTGCAAGATGAAGCAAGGATATTGCTTTATTTGGTTTTTCTGGAACACTGTTTATGTAAAAGATAGACCCCCTCCCCCCATTTGATCAGTGAAAAAGTTGGAAAATTTTTTTTTGCATTAACTTGGTAGACAACCTGGTGTACTGCAAATCAATCAGGCATATTAATAATTATCATCTTTCTTCATTAAGAAGACCTGTTCTATTCTTTTTTATTTGAAAATTTTTTTATTCTACTTTGAGGGGGAAAAGTTTGAGGGTAGGAAGGAAGGAATAGAATTTGTGTTGCGACACTTTTGATGATCCTATAGCAACTTGGTCCCACCTGTGCTGTTGGGACCAATCCATGTTATTCATAAGTTGCCATTATGTGGCGAGAGAGAGTATGAAAATTCAAACTCAAAGGTGTTCAAAACAATAAACTATACTGTATCCAATGAAAGTTGGAGTGGGCATGTCCAGTTAAACTTCCTATTTCAATTGTTAGACATTGTTGCCAAAGTAGAATCAACAATGTCTAACAATTGAAATAGGAAGTTTAACTGGACACGCCCACTCCAACTTTCGTTGGACAGAGTATAGCATCTATAGTCTATTAAATGCTTTAGAATAAGATTTAAGTCAAAAAATGATGTTTATTTTGAAAAAATGACTAAATAACGACACTTACTTTGATTTCACCACGTTTGAGTAACATTGGGTTACAATCTCCATTTTCACGTTTTTTTCGTTTCACTTTTTCCCAATTCCGCAATCGGAAATAAAATGCTACATATCGACGCAAAATTATATTGATTTATAATATACTCTGCACCAGTGAATAATGAAATTAATTAATTAGTTTAAACCAATTTATTATAACTATCTAATTACCGTATATCTTCCAATAGTAGCCCCCGGGGTCTATTTTTTCAACATAATCACTAACCGGGAGTTTATTAGTGACCAGCGTTTATTTAGCAATCTGTGTTAGCATCATATGACTGCTTCGGAGGCATGTCTTTTTAAACAGAATATGGTAGTGCGCATTAAACAGTCCTTACGAACAGGATGCCTTGACAACTAAGGGCTGAATATCAGAGTGCATATGATAGCGAAACTCAAAGCAGTGTGCTGGGAATCCCCTCAAGCCCGTGTACACGTGAACCCCGAAAGCGGCTCACGTGAACTGCCGCGTGGAAGAGAATCCCCGGCGTGTATTTAGAGACCGGTGACAATTGGAGACTAGGCTTCTATTAGAAGATATACGGTATTTATAAATAAATTGAATTTGGATGAGGTATCTCAGTGAATGTTAGGGTTGGAAAGTTTTGGGGACAAAAGAAAATTGCATGACTTGGAGATTTTTCATTTTGATAGAAAATCGGAAGTTTGCGACTGCAGGCAAGCAACATCTGGGTAAAGATTGTACTATGTTTGCGATCTAAACATATGTAAAACATGTTAACAGTTAAATCACAGATTAAGCTTTCATACACTTTCTTTCTGAACTACTTCAGTCATGTGATTCCCAATGTTTTTAACAATTTTAACGGTTGAATTTGACCACTGTCGAAAGTGATTTTGTTATAAACGATCAGTAAAACTTATGCAATCAAAAATAAATTGTTTTTATTTATGTAGTTTAGCACAGTACATAGATATAGTAAAGCATATTTAACAGGTATGATTGGTTTCTGTGTACGTACTCTATAATTGCAAAAGATGGTGAAATTGCTTGCAGGCATTTCTTTGTTTTTCTGAGCATTCTCGAAAATATTATTGTATCCTTCGAAACCATACTTGATTACCACTTTGATTATTGGCCATATTTATTAAGAAATTGAGAAAAACGCAAGGCCAATAGATCCCCAACCATTGGACAGGTTAGCCTAGGATTTTTCCTATTGTTTTTTTTTCCAACTTCATAATAATTATGATCAAAAATTAAAGTGATTGTCAGTTACTGGTTTGAAAGATACAATATTAGTTTCACAGAACGATTCCTGTCAGAGCGTTGGGAGAAAAAAAAGGAGCACTTTCATTCAAATGCTCGTACTTGTCCCTTCTATACTCTGAAGCTGTTTATTTTTAGCGTAATACCCATGAAATGAAGTTGCTATAGTCTATCCAACCTAAGTTTGCACGGGATGTAAACAAAAGTACGTGGTGAGGTGAGGTTCTATTGGCTGATTGACCCTTGCAACTTCCGTGTTCCAGGGCGCACATGAAAATGTAGTTTGCAAAAGAAAACTGGAAAACGACTTAAAACTGGAACAGTCAGTTCTGAAAACAACTAAAATCATTTAATTATATTAATCGTGATAAAAAACAAAATAAATTGCACATAAAATGATCAATTTTTAAAGAAATATATTCAAAGAGTAGATATGGGACAAATCGACAACTCTCATGGGAAACGACAGTACAGAAATAACCACTAGGGTTAAGTGATTAGATCTACTCCATGGTCAAGATTAAGTATGCCGTGCAGGAAAGAAAATGTGTCTGGGGCCAACACACTCTGTTTAGAGGGTGTTGTTCAGGCACCAAACACTTTTATTTAAGATTTATTCTGCATTTAATTTATTGAAAAATAAAAGATATTTATAAAATTGATAATGATATTTATAAAATTTGAAAAGCAAATGAAGACTGGGGCAGGGTGGTCTTTATAAAGCTTGTAAAAAATGATTCAATGTTTTTTGATTAAATCATATATCGGATGATTTTCTTAAATTATTTTTCACAGAAATAAATTTTTTATATAAATGTATATAGCTTTTCATTAAAATAGATACTTTTTCCTTTTAATAAATAGTAAAAAGCCCTAAAGACTTTCAATTGAATCTCTTGAGAGCATAAGGGATTAGTGGATTAAAGGATAGAAAGATAGGGATTCATCTGGCCTTGCCAAACCATGTGTATCAGGTAGAAGCTAAATTCATTCCTCCAATTACAGGAGCCTGCGTAGGGATACTTGATTATTTTTTGTTTACATCCCGCGCAAACTTAGTCTGAATAGACTATACACAGATGCTAGAGTAAAATAATAGTATTGCCGACACAACAGGGCATTATCCCTAATGAAAGCAATCAAATATCGTTCTCATTGCAACCTAATAAATTTTATTGATGCTTATTTTCAATCTTTTTCTCAACTGTTTGATCCATATGTAATCATGATTGTTTCTTTAATGACTTTTCATAATCATCTGTGCGAGGAATCTTAATAAAGCAGCTGCCATGTTGATTTTCCACTGTTAGCAATTTCTGTTGTCGGGACAAGGTGAAATGGAAATTTTCTGCATCACAATCTGATCCGTTATCAGAGTGAAGGATGAATTATAATATAAAATGGGGAAATTATTGATATAATTTACTTAAAATCTAAAGAAATTGTTGACCTTTACGGTTTTAAATTGTGAAAACGTAAATATTTAATAAAATTATTAACCTTCACCTCCAACCATGAATGTGTGCAGTTTTTATTTTCTGGAAAAAAACAAAAAAACTTTGTTATATGGAGATGCCGTTATGTAGAGAGAACACTGTATTCGAAGTGATTATTAATAACTTCTTTCATTTTAATGTACGTTGTATGTGACCATAGAATTTGGCTTTCATTATTGAAGTTAGAATTTAAAATTGAGTTTATTAATGATCTGTAACGGGTATTAAGAAGATTTTGTTTTGTCCATAGATGGAAAACTCTCTCCCCCTGCTAGTGGTCAGGGAAAAGCTGGAGAATGTTTTTTTGGTTAACTAAGTAACATTCTGGAATATTACCATAATCCCTTAATTCTGCTTTCATGTTTGTACACATTTGACATGCCTTTATGTGTGAATTTTTTGGGATAATACAGACTTCTTTAATTGCTTTTTAATGAACTGAAATTTAACATCATAAATGTCTATTCAATTTAGGTAGGTTTTTAAAAAAATATTGCTACATTTGGGTGTGACGTAGTTAAAACATTATTCCTAATGCATTTTTAAAGGTGCCTTAGAAGAAGAGCAAGAAGGAGAACCAGATTCGTTATCAGAAAAACAGCGTCATCAGTTAAAGCACCGGGAGCTATTTTTATCTCGTCAGGTGGAAACTTTACCTGCAACCCACATTAGGGGGAAGTGTACAGTCACATTACTCAATGAAACAGAATCCCTGCTCAGCTATTTAAATAAAGATGTAAGTATATGAGTTTTAATTTGGAAAAAAATTCTTCTCTTCACTTTAACAGAGCCTTTGCATTATTAAACAGGGTGATTATAAATGAAGCATGCAGTTTCAACACTATAAAAAATATTGAAGATACTGCAATAGAGCGTAGTAATGAAGTTTTTTTCCTTTGCCGTTGTGAGTGATTATGTCACATGGCTAGTTGTTCAAATTGGCAGTGTCTGCAACAGATATGGTGTTTTGTGTTCATAAATACAGCAAAACTGAATGTGTTACTGCCATACAAGGAAAATTTGGGTATAAATCAATTTTGAACCTGTCAAATGACAATTTTTTTCCATTTGAAAAATATTGAACTCCTTCCTGAGAGTGTCGATAATGAGACCACCTACTTTTTTTTGCACTGTGTTGTTGTTCAAGAGAAAATTCCTTTCAATGACAGTATCGAGCTGCTGGTCATACAGAGTGGCCCAAAACCTACCTACCAAGAAAATTTTGCACCATCGGGATTGCAGAATTAGCTACCACCTTCGTGAGAACATCTATTGGATACGCGAGAACATCTATTGGTCTTCTAGACCTTGTCCTTCACATGACCTCATAAAAGGAAATCTAATGTATTATTTGATAATGAAAACTCACTGCATGGGGATGTAGGCAGTCATTTTTTTCAATCTTGCAAAGTGATACAAAACACATGTTGAACAAAATGCTTTGATGCCATGAGCATGTCAAACAATTACACATAGAAATTGACGTTTAATCTTGGTAGATAGGTTCTGGGCCACCCTGTTATCAACAAGCTGCTATGCACAAAATTATCCAGGCACCACTTATAAACGGCATATATAAGGTTTGCCAGTGAAACGGGAAGATTTCGTAAATATTTTTATTGTCAAATAATTATTTTTTTAATAACTTCTAAGGTGCCAATGGAAAGTAAAAGAGTAGCCATTTGTTTTGCAATAAGACAAAAATCATTTTTTAAATACAACATCCGCAAAATGTCCTCTGTTGAAATTTATGCAATCTTGGAGTCGAGACTGAAAGTTTTGCATAACCCTTTGTAGCATATTGACAGTTATTGCTGCAATCTCGTCATGAATCCGTTTGTTTGAGGGCTGGGATTGTCCTGGGTGGATCAGTTTGAAACACTCTTGTTTTTAGGTATCCCCATAAAAAGAAGTCGCAGACTGATAGGTCGGGAGACTGAGGGGGCCAACTGATATCCCTGTTTGGAGAAACGACACGCCCCGGGAACAAAGCATTCACAGCATTGATTGAGATTCTTGCAGTGTGGCTTGTTGCTCCATCTTGTTGGAAAAGTGTGTTTTCATTCACTGGAAAGCGATTGAGTTGTGGTGTAAGAAAGTTCTCAATTATAGCAACGTATTGTTCAGAATTAACAGTCACCGCACTTGCAGCCTCATCCTCGAAAAAATATGGACCGATGATTCCATTTGCCGACATCGCACACCACACAGTCACTTTTTCAGCATGAAGACAATACCTAATGGCAGGCCTTATAGGTGATGATAGGCTGGCGACTTAGTTCCCTATTACTTCGCCACGAGCAGCCAACCCCACCTCAAATCTTCCAGTTTCACTGGCGGACCTTGTATTACTACAGCTCGTAAAACACTACCCAGGCTTGGTATAAAAATTTTAAAAAGGGTCTTTTGTGCACAGGTGAAAGAAAGCCCTTAGTGTATTTAGAACTCGTTGATTACATCTGTGCCACTTTCCAATGAAGCCCAAGAAAATCAACCAAGAGAGCGAGACCTATAGTTGATATTCCCCATCCCACTATTTGGAGAATTCTGCGAAAACGGTTTAAAATGATTTCCTGTAAAGTGTATTTATCGAAAAATCTCAGTGGGTGTGTATGCGGCAAAAGACAGTGTTATGAATTCTTGTGTTGAGCTGCATAAATGTTTGGAAACATTCATATTCATTTCATGTCAGTAGTACTAAAATTCCAAAAGAAGCTGTGTAGCGATGCAAGATTCCCCTAAGGCACATGTGGCTTGTGGTACAGCTTTTACTTCTTCCAAGAGAAAATCCTGAGTCTCCAGTTAATGCTACCAGAGCATGTTAAAGAGCATGACTTTCCTTCTCCAACTTGATGGCACACCTCCAGCATACATTAGTGATTACCTCAATGGAAATATTCTAGCAAAATGGATTTGATGGGTTGCAAACTAAAAACATGCCATTCACATATTGGCCACCCGAAAGTCCTGATTTAACATGCTATTTCTTTTTACAGAAATATGTGAAAGATAATACCTTCTTTATCCATCTACTAAATTCTGATTTAGCAGAGCTGAAACATTATGCTACCGTCACTATTCATTTTCTTTATATTTACCATAGGTTTTTACTATTTTAAAGATTTTTATTATTATCTTTATTAATTCAACATACATTATTAACCTTAAATTTGTAAAATATAATGATTTAAATGTTACTGATAACCTTTCATAATTTTAATTTCATAGTTAATTCCAAATTACCTATAAAATTATTTTCTAAAGATGTTTATTTTTTCTCCTCACTCTGACAATTGGGAACACAACAATATTTAACCATAGCAATAAAAATTTTGAACAATTAAAACTTTCACTTAACGATACTGTCAACAAATGCCGTTAACACGTCCAGTATCCGCCATTTGCATTTTGTAAAAAAATTCAGTGACGTTTAGTGGCAACCAATCACAATACAGGGGATAAAGGTCAATTGAACTTACTAGGTTCTCCCAATCAACAATACAAATATATTTTATGTTGTTTAAACAAGCTATAGGAAACAACAACAACAAAAACTTGGGGATCTAGCTATACACTGGTTGGCACTATTGCATTGCAACCAACAGTATTAAAATTACCATGTATATAGATTTCTTCTGATATTGGAGGCAAATTTCTTACTCTGAAAATCCATCTCGACCACTTCACTGCCTTGACAGTGTCGACGCATGATGTCTTATCAGCTGACCGTAAGAGAAAGGGTTCATTCTAGGGCTGGTTGATCACAACTTCGTATATCACCGAAGTGAGACAGAAGCACAATTTCAAGGTGCATTCATTAGTGCTGTGAATATGCACAACACGTCCAGGGCATCCACGTATAATGAAAATAAGGGAAGATCAGTGCACCAAGGCCACCTCTTTCAGTTTTCCTGAGGGACGTGCAGAATTCTTTGACCTGTGTCCAATAGCACTATTCTTTGTCGTGTCCACGCAGAAGCAAATTAATTACCAATTATTATTTTTAAGAAATTTTTATTATTCAGGTAAAAATTTAAGGTAATTTTATTAAGAAAACAAATAGAAAGTTAAAATATTTTGCCATAAATAAAAAATAAAAAAAAAAATAAAAAAAGGAAGCAAGAATGTTATGTATATAATAAAGATTAAATGTTAAAAACCTGCTTCTTAAAAAAAATTTCTAAGGGTGAAAATTACCAGAATTTCAATTTTTTTAGCAACTTTTTCTACCTTTGCAGATCATTTGCTAGGCTTTAGCAAAGATAGTATACCCATGAATTAGAGTTCTGCTAATGCCACATGGTGTCCGCCACTTCTACAAAAAGTCCAATAGCAGGATTTCCCAATCTTTCGTGTATTTAGTACCCTTAAAAATTTATTAATGAACCTTCACACCCCTCTAAAAAAAACGGTTTGTTTTATGGTAAAAAGTTTTGTATTCAAAAGAGGATTCAATTTTTTTATATCCCCCCCACCCACCCCACCAGTTGGGAACTCTGACCTATAGAAGATCGAAACACCTTACACAATGGAGAGAATTTACAAGGGAAGTACACAAAGTTGTTCGAACACACTTTTTGTTTTTGCGCGCAAGCATACCTTGGAAGCGATGGTGTTGCACGGCAGTGGTAGGGCTCCGGAACTGAAAAGTTCAAAAAACATTGCGGTAAGAGGGGAGGCATAATCGTTAGTGACGATCGCCAAAGAATTGCAGTTAGAGCACTGTTATTAACCACAAGACCTTATTTTTGCTGAATAATTATTTGTCTCAAAATAATTTATAAGATGAGGTAAGCATCCATGAGTACTATTTTATTTAAAATTATAAAGCAAGGCGATACATACACCCTTACCAATGCAACGTATCCAGTAGTGAGCTAGCAAATGTTTAACAACCGGCTCCACGACTACGCGATGGAACCGGAAGTTGTTACTGAAACATTTCGGACCGGAACCGGAAGTTGTTACCGGATATCAGAATTGAGACTTCAAATCTGCAATAATTTTTGAGATTTTTTACAGATTTGTGGGACGGTGTACGAGATTTTTCTCAGTTGCAGCATTACCTTATGTGATGGAATTTTTGACTAAAATCTATGGGATTTTTTCTCCTAACAATATACAGGGTGTATCTGAATGGTCTATACAAACTTGGAGGGGAGATAGTATGGGTGATTCTAAGTAAAAAAGTTCATATGAATATGGATCCGAAATTGAACGCTGAGATATGAACAGAAATAAAATGCTGCCACCAAGATTAACAAGTTAATAACTCAAGTTTTGTAACATCTAGAATGATGAATTTTGGTAAAACAGCAGGGTACATAAAACTGTGTACCGTTAAAAATTGATCAAATTCCAACCAGTAGTTTCAGAGTTACGCATTCAACATCGTAATCCATGCTCACATGCGAGTACTAACCAGCAAGTGTTACGATTTTGACTGCGTAACTCTGAAACTATTCATTGGAATTCTATCAAATTTTAACAGTCCACACAGTTTTATGTACCCTGTTGTTTTACCAAAATTTATTATTCTGGATGTTACAGAACTTGAGTTATTAACTTGTTGATCTTGGTGCAGCATTTATATTTCTGTTCATATCGCAATTATAGTTCAAATTCGGCCCCACGTTTATATGAACTTCTTTGCTTAGAATCACCCATACTATCTCCCCTCCAAGTATGTACAGACCGTTCAGATACACAGTATACATGAATTAATGTATAAAAAATCATAATAATAATAATTTTTCATGTCTTTGTTGAAATTCAACAAACTGCTCGGAAAATATAACAAAGTTCAACAACCGGCTCCAGCACACCACTGAACGTATCACTCGACGTTTCACATGAAGCCAGCCCCATGACGGAAAATTACGAAGATTACCGAATTACTTAATAAAATGAAATAATAAATTAAGGAAATGGTTATTAATTGCTATACACATTTTTTACTGGAAGGTAATTAGCTAATTTTAATAATCTATTTTTAAACACAAAGTTTGTTTAGAAACTTGAGAATCCATTCAATTGTCTGCTGTCTGCTTCCATTGCTTTCATGTGAAGTGGATTCGTGCTGAGTAGTGGAAGAAAGAAGTTCCATCAAGTGTATTCACACACACACGCACACACACATACACACACGCATACACAGACACATACACACACACACCGCTTTAACTATGGCTGTAACAATGGTGTCTCTGTATGTCTGCATGTGTTCAATTTTTTTTTTTCTTCTTTTTGTAGTTCGAAAGAAACAAAATTTTGCGTTTTTTTATTTTTCAAGCATCTATAGTAAATTCAGATGAGGTAACGTATTTCAATTTGGTGGGAATCTGTGAGATACATGTTCGTGTACTTCCCTTGTTAGTAGACTGTTTGAAGGAGAACACGTTTGTCATTTGTTAAAGCATTTACGTGGTTGTGCATTTCATTTTTCCCTGACGTGTTCCCTTGATTCTGGAAATTTTTTTCCTCTGTGGGTTGCTTTATGCACCAAATCCATCTAATATTTTAGCTGTAATATACTTAAAAACAACTTTTTTATATAAAATCGATATCTACCACACTCCATGCTATATAAGGAATTTTTTAAAAACTCATTGAGATTTTATACTTCTACTTTTAGGATACATTTTTTTATTCTTTGGTGTATGATCCACAACAAAAAACATTATTAGCAGATAAAGGAGAAATAAGAGTGGGGTCAAGGTATCAGGCTGAAGTAATTCCATTATTGAAAGAAGGTAAATAAAGCCCATTTAATTTTAAGTTCTGGAATTGTATGTATGTATTTGTTTAATGATCATGATCAACACCATTTACTTCTACTTTTGCCTCCATATTGTTGTTTCATTTTTTTTTCCTGTTCTATAAACTCCTTTCATATTCTACATTCTATTAAACAATATCATAGGGTCGTTTCGTAATTATTGGCAGATTCCGACACAAATAATAAAACAGCAGTTACAGACGAATAAATAGTGTCCACGACATGATTTCTGTGCAAAATGCTGCACTTGCAGAAGATGGCATCATGGTGTGGCCATCTCATATCTTTGAAAAACAATATATGTTTCCAGATCCCATATGTGCATCAGCACTGGTACCCAGTTTTTTAACCTTTGCCAAATGTCTGCAAACCATTGCTGGTGATACAAGCTTACATTGTGAATGCTTGTGTTGCTTCGACTTTGTGCCTTAACTGCATCAGCCAATAATAATGAAACAAACACCTACCAATATGTTAGGATATACGAAGACCTTTATTTTAATAACATTTTAATAGTTATTAAATTTAATTTCTTAGATGAAGATGATAGTAGGAATCTTGAAGAATTAGAAACTTTAGTTTGGACACCAAATCATAGTTTAACAGATAGACAAATAGATCAATTTTTGGTTATAGCGAGGTAGGTATAAATCTTTGTGTTTTTCTTGTGTATGTGTGTGTTGTGTGAAATATTAAGTCTTCTGTAAATGAGCGGATGAGGTACTGTTAGTTGGGTCTGTGCACTAACCGAGTTGAATGACTACATTAACCGAGAGAAAGGATGGATTATAGTATAGACTAAAAAGACAATTATCTAGAGCCCGTGGTGAAGGGGGGGGGGGGGGCAAATGTCTTCTGAAATGGCCCAGTGATGTATTTATCTAAGAGTTTTCTCTATATTTCTAAATGCACAAAGTAGGGCCCAAGCAAATTTTTGTCTCGGCGGGCCAAGCTAGATGTTAATCCGTCGCTGAATGAAAGGCAATAACACAAAATTAGTTCTGCTGAAAGATTTGAGCTTTTTAACACTCATACATTTCTCCTCTGAACACTAGGGACTTACAGTGCAGTTTCGGTCATTTTGCCAAAATTCGAAAAAAAAAATTTTTTTGCATAAACATTTCATTGATGTATTAGGAAAGCAAATTAGGAAAAATTACATTATAAATATGGAAAAAAAAATTGTATACCCTTGCAGCATCGATATTTGTTAAGACTGTCTTTAACTTCTGTTCTATCTAATAGTCATATCGGAATATTTTTAATTTTCGTTCATCAAATTCTCTATAAGAAGCAGTATCTCCAATGAGACTTGCCTTCTCGATTTTGATCGAGTGTTAGGGGTAGTCTATTAAGTACTCTGGAGTGGATTTGAGATCCCCGCGTTTCTCCCATGGACAAATGTTTAAATTCCGGGGCAATGCTGGGTAATCTGCTAGTAGTAGAATAAAAATGGTATGTGGTTCACTGAAAGTTTTAGAATGTGTGACTTTTAAAATGATTGTTATTATTGATGTTTGTTATAATTTCAAAAGTTTACTTGAGTGGTGATTTTTCATTAGGTCTTATGTATTTATTTATTTATTTATTTATTTATTTATTTATTTATTTATTTAATTAAAGGTCAGTAGGCACTTTTGCTCGTGCCTTAGATTGTTCAAGCTCAGTTAAGCAACCTAGTCTACACATGAGTGCAGCAGCAGCTTCTCGAGATGTAACATTGGTAAGCTTTATACCGGTATTTAAAAAATTGTTTCTTAAAAGTTCATAATTGACTTGGGATTGAAATTAAAAGTTCAATTCAAGAACTCGGTAGTAAAGGAAAGAAAATCTTTATGGAAACCTTGAAAACTAAGATAAGCTACTCTAATTTTTCTATCATCTCATTTGAAGCACTGAGCTCTGCTGCTCTTCCTTTTCATTGCGTATCCAGTCTCTGAAAAGGTTTTCATCAAGACATTAATGGGCTGTTTCTCTGGTGGTTCTTTATTGTAAGTTAACCTAAATCTTCTCTGCATTGGTGATTGGTGATTTCGTTTCGGCAAGCTGTATTGTATTACACATACACTTTTTCTCTGTGGCGGATGCCAGTGATTCTATTAGAAGTTTCTGCAATGGTGTGAATAGTAAGGGGTAATTTCTCAAGGCAATTGTCGCCGTTCAAATTTGTAGTACATGACCACGATGCCAGATGGCGTGCGAACCGAGCATGTTTGCACCCCCCCCCCCCCGCTGGGAAATTGGCCACCATGTCCACTAAATCTGTTACATGGGGGACCCCCCTCCACAAGCAGGATTGGGCCAGCCCCCCCGAAAAAAATTTCTGGGTACGGCCCTGCTTGGTTCTGATCGAGCTGAATTCAAACAGTGATTCAACTCGCGACCAATCAAGGCAGAAAGCAAGCAAACTCCACCATCTGTTACACTGGTCATGAACTAATATCAGAAAAAAAAATCGTGCCCAGCACTTCCATAGATGACGACAACCTTAGTATTCACACATTTGATTCAAAAGATATTAAATATTATTATGGTACACATCTGCTATAAACAACCTGTATTCCAGTTTCTTTGAGATATCTTAAGTGTGCACACTCTTTAAAATGAGTAAATTGTTATGTCTTCTCTAGAAATCTTTACAAGTAGAGTGGAATTTAAAAAAATAGAGCCACATTTTACATTTGGTATGTGAAGCTCAACCTGCAATTGAGTTTTGTGAACAACCCTGCAGAATGCCTACGTTTTATAGGCACTGTTTTCAGATACTCTCTTGATCACAGTTGCATGCGTTTGAGAGAACTTAAAGAATCGGTATATTCAACTGGGTGATGTGTCCATTTACGTGGGCCTGCCGATAACACTGTTGTAATTCATTTGGCCCATGTTAATTCACTATTTGTCTTTCTCTTATCCAATTACCAGTGTTTAAGGACATCAGCATTTAAATTTGATGCAAAGTGGTTGGTGTATTTTTGGATAAGAAAATCTAGTTTCTGAAATGATAAATAAAAAATTTAGGTATTTTTATTCATTCGTGACTCGCAAAGAAATTACAAAATCTTAAAAAGTATGTAATTCCTTATTCATGTGAAAGTCTAGGTATTATGTATGATAACTTCAGCTTCTTTTATTTAGCATTTTCTGTTAAAAAAAAATTTAATTTCAAGATACTTTAAATTAGTGATTTTTAGAAATGCATTGAAGGGGGCCAGTAGATTATTATTAGTTTACATAACTGTTAAAGTTTTCTCTTGCATTGTCAAAGAAAAATGTGGAATCTGAATTTTTAATGTTGTTTATGTTTATGTATAAGATTACACGTTATTTTTATTTTTCCAGTTCCATGCAATGGATACAATACATAAGCATAATTATAATGTTGCTGAGGCAATTTCAAGCCTGGTTCCATCTACAGGCCCCGTTTTATGTAGAGATGAAATGGAGGAATGGTCAGCGTCGGAAGCAAATCTTTTCGAAGAAGCTTTAGAAAAATATGGAAAAGATTTTAATGATATTAGGCAAGATTTTGTAAGTTGATTTTAAACAATATTAATTTTATTTTTTGTTTCTTTTTACAATGATGAACAGACTAATAACTCTGTTATCTATAGTAACAGTCAAAATATAGTAAAACTCGTTTCCAGCTGCTCATTAAAAAGTAATGTGGGACCTGTACAGCAGAATAATATAAAGAAACTGAAGATAGAAATAAAAAAGATAAGATATCAAGGTTAAAATTTAATAAAAATTTTTTAAATATCCATTCTCCATAACTGTTAGATATGAGATGCAACATGCATGGTGATGAGTTATAATTTGCTGCTGTGATTGCTGCCTATTTATTTTCTAAGTCTTGGTACAGTATTTCATGATGTCTGAAGAATAATAAAAAGCTTTTCATTTTAAGAGAAGGAACTACATTTTATGATAAACATTCAAGGTTATTATAGTATATTTTTTAAAGCAAAAAAACTTGAAGCACACAGCCTTAACTTAATAACCGTGATTAGAAAACTTGTACCCAACTACCATAACGTGAGTTTGTTATACAGAATGTCCCAGAAATGATTTTACAAGTTGGTCTGTGTGTAGAAGTTCTTTTTCATAACTCACGAGGTGTATTCATTGAGTAAGATATATTTTCAAAACTTTAGGAATTCTTGATAGAGTTCTTAGGAACCATTTTTGTAATTTATACAGGGTGATTCTGAAAAAGTGTGTATAACTATAAGCAATGACAGAGGTGACCAGAATGAACATTTTCTTTTATACAATGTGGGTCCGAATTTGAGCATTAACTGAGATATGAACAGAAATAAAAATGCCGCCACCAAGATCAACAAGTTAATAACTGAGGTTCTGCAACGCCTAGAATAATGAACTTTGGAGGAATAATAGGGTACTTAAAACTATGTATACAGTTAAAATTTGATTGAATTCCAATGAGTAGTCTCCGAGTTAAGCACTCAATATCGTAACACGTGCTGGTTAGTACTCGCATGTGAGCACTATTATGATTTTGAATGTGTAACTCGGAAGCTACTCGTTGGAATACAATCAAATTTTAATGGTATACACAGTTTTATATACCCTATTATTCCTCCAAAATTCATTATTCTAGGCATTTCAGAACTCAGTTATTGACTTGTCGATCTTGGTGGCAGCATTTATATTTCTGTTCATATCTCAGTTAGCATTCAAATTCGTGCCCACATTGTATTAAAAGAAGATGTTCGTTCTGGTCACCTCTGTCATTGCTTACAGTTAAACAAACCTTTTCAGAATCACCCTGTATAGACGCTTCAAATTGTAAGGAGTGGTGGATCCTCAAAATTGCACTTCATAACAAAGGGACGAGTGGATGAAAGCATTATATAGCGTTAATAAGATATAATTAGGCAAATAATTGAGATGGGAAATCATTCCTAGTTTCCTATTAAGGGACAACAACAAGATAGATCATGGGACTAATAAAGACCAAGATATTTAAATTCATTTACTCGACAAAGAAGTTGAGTTGCAAGTTATTCATAAGTCAGTGTTGATAAATTTTTTATTATGTTGGTAGAAAAAAATGGTTTATTTTGTTTTCTTTAAATTAAGTTTCAAAGATTTGGCCAAGTTCCAAGAACTCTGGTAGTTCCAAGTTCCAAGGGTAGAATTAATAATGGAATTTAAAACTGAAAGTTTCATATCTGCAAAAAAAAAAAATTGCCACCTCATCCGCATAAAGAATAGGGCAGACAAGGAATAAAATAGAAGGCAAATCATTTATGAATAAGTTAAATAACAAAGGCGACAGTATAGAGCCTCGTGGGACCCTAATATTACGATATAATAATGTAGAAGAAACGCCCACCAAAGATAAGTAAGCATGCAGAAGTTCATTGAGCACTATGATAAGTGTTTAAATAAACTTGGAAACTAGGTAGAAGAATAGTTAAAGGTATATTGAATCTGGTAAAGAAAAAAAAATTTGAAAATATATATAGTAATTCTGTTTTTATTACAAAACAGAACTTACTTTCTGAATATGCCTCATACATAATTATTCGAAAGGAAAAGACTTTTGTTCACAATAAAAAGTGTTTTAATGCACATATGTGTGTTTCCGTCATACTGTCACCATCTTTCAGTCTCTTCCTTTCCATCTATGGTTTTCATCCATAGTTTATGGTTATTTTCTAGTATGTAGCAACTTAAACTGTTATTTTGATTCAGTGACTGCCCAAAACCTATCTACCAAGATTAAACGTCAATTTCTTAGCTAGTACTAAGTATAATTATTTGAAAATTGTGTGATATGTTCGTGGGATCAAGCCATTTTGTTTAACGTGTCTTTTGTATCATTTCGCAGGATTGAAAAAATGGCATCTTGATGTGGACGGCCTTCCTCCGTGCTGGTGATCACCCAGAACGGAACCTGTCGTCCTCAATTTGTTGGTTATTGTGTCTGTCTGGGCCAACTTCAACTCCAAACTTCACTGCAATGCTCGTCTCGCGTGTTCCAGCCTTTCAGCTGCCCGAATGTATTCTTTGACGATGAAAACCCGCTGCTCGGTGGTGGTGTAGGTGGCCATTTTTTCAATCCTGCAAAATGATACAATAAAATATGTTAAACAAAATGCCTTGATGTCATGGAATATCGCACAGCTTTCAAACTATTACATTTCGTACTAGCTGAGAAACTGATCTTTAATCTTGGTCAGTAGGTTTTAGGCCACCCTTATGATATAATCTTGTATGAAGTGAATTTCTTCTCAAACATATTGTAGTATATTTGGTGTCACTTGTGCAACTGTGGCAATGATTCGTTTTTATTAGCTAGCAAGGATGGAGGAAACAAGATTTTTAATCCTTTTGCTATGTAAAGGGGATATATCTACACAAAATTTCATTACTTTTACCTATAAAATCTGATTCATCCCACATGAGTTAAAAAAACTTCTCGTTATACAAATTTCTTGGAAAAAGTAAAGGCATATGCTTTACCTTTGCAGAGGTCATAAAAAACACCTTGTCAGTAAAATTTAATGGGCGTGTTTCATAGTGACCTGTCAACTAATTTCATACTTTGTTGGAATATGAGGTTTATTTAAAAAGTTATGAGAATACATGCACAGGATGCTATCTGGCAATTCGGGAGGTGTCTCCTTCTAGTGATAAGTTAGACATCCGGCTCGACCTTCAATGTAATTTTCAACTTCCTATGGTCACTAAGTTGTTGATACGAAACGTTCATGTTAAGAATGTTTCCTTACTGTATCACGGAAACGGATGCCTCGAAATTGAAATTCTACCATTAAGTTCTCAAGAGACTGAAGAAAAAGAGTTCTTCGAATGAGACCAAGCATTGTTGACACTTGCATGCTGCATCATGACAATTCTGTCATGCAATTTCTAGCCCAAAAAAGCATTTCAGTGGTACCTTAGCCTCCCTACTCCCCTTATCTTGCGCCATGTGACTTTCTCCTCTTTCCCAAGTTGAAACGTTACCTCAGAGGACGACGTTTTCGTCTGTAGAAGTGATTAAGAAGGCTGTGACGGACCAACAGAAAGTGCTTACACCTCACGGCTCCAGCACTGCTATGAGGAGTGGGGGCAACGTCTCCGTCACTGTGTGGCCTCTCAAGGGAAGTATTTTGAAGGTGGTATGGTTGATTTGCATATAAGAATTAAATAAAGAGTTTTACTGGAACAGTCTCATTACTTTGTAAGCAAACTTCGTAAATTTCTATGCGCTATTATGCTTTAGGGATGCCCTATACTTAAAAGCTACAAATGAAAGTCAAATTTGAAAAGAAAAAAAAAATCTTAAAACTGTCTAATTATATGAATAATAAAATCCAAGAAAACAATTCCACAAAAAAAATTCTTTAATCCAAAATCTAGTGGTCTTGTGTTTTCTTCGATACTTTTTTTTTTTTCCTTTCTTGCATCACACAATCTGGACTTTAGGCTGCTCGAATGTATTCTTCGATGAAGAAAATCTGCTGTTCGGCAGCGTAAGTGGCCATTTTTCAGTCCTGCGATACAAAAAACACGTTGGACAAAATGCCTTGATGCCACAAACATATCACACAATTAATACTAGCTGAGAAATTGACGTTTAACCTTGGTAGGCAGATTTTGGGCCACCCTGTCTGTTTATCAGCTATAAGTCATTACTCTTTGTGAAAGTGCGTAAATATCATCAGGACAGTGAATTCTGAACTTGTAGTGACACTTGGAATATCATGATTACAGTCGATCGCGTTTTAATGAAATTATGGAAATAACGAAGTTTTAGACACAATTAGATTTGTTAGGGGAAAAAAAACGAAAAAAGGGGTAAAACAAAGTGATTTTCTAGACATGTAATTGAATGTATAGCAATTTTACATTTGATAAGACTCTTTCTAAAAAATATTAAATGCTGATAAATAAGCCACATGTTAGAAGAAATGTATTCAAAAGTCAAGGTTTTACTGTAACACAGTTTTTATGGAATCTGGTGAACTTCATTATAACGCAAGTCGATTGTATATCACATTTAATTAAATTATGCAAATTAACCATGGAGGCTATTAAATGATTAGACGAGAATATGGTTAAGAAGCTGCCTTTCATTGAACAATGGAAAAATAGTGCAACAGGCATTTGGTGGATTTAGGAGTAAATTTGAATAGTGAGGCATATGGCAGTGTGCAAGGGAATAGTTGCTGAAAATGAGATATGTCACTTTAGAATATATAGCATGGAAGTAATTCCCAAGAATGTAAAGAAAAAAAACTGGTTTCAATATGTAGATGATGTCTCTTGCAAGTAACATTAATATTCACAGTATTTGGTGAAGACTCGACTTCCATGTTAATAATGGTGTAAGTGAGAAAATAGTTAAAGTGTAACACAAAGCTGCGCTTAACAACAGTAAGATCCCACCATCTCTCAAACCTCTGATGGTCACATTACTGGATAAATTGTTTTTTTTAGGTTTTTTTTTTTTTTTTTTTTTTTTTTTTTTTTGCAAAATTTGATTGATTTGTATTTGGCCTTTTCAGAAATTTCAGTGGATGGTAAAAGTTCACGATATTTAGTTTATAGAAAATATGGACCTAATGAAAACATTTTTACACAATAAAACTATTTTTAAGAGACTGGGATCTAGGAAAAGCTTCGTTGTATTCCATATTGTTTTACCTAGATCCCTGTTTCTCGTATTTTTTGAGTAATACTTGTCTCCAGTGTGTACATAATTGAGGACATCCAAAATCACTTCTAATTGACTTGAATATGCATAATCAACGCCACTGCTTCCTTCATATGCGTGTTAACGAGAGTAGCCTTGCAGCTGAATTCATATCAGTTGAATTGTGAAATTGCGTTTTCATGGCCTGAATTTGCTGAAAGTACCCGGTTTCTTTAGAAAGTGTCAAAAAATTTTTGATTAGTGTTTTAGAATTAACGTAGTATTAATTAAATCTTGAGGTGGTGGTGGATCAAGTAGAAACGTATGAAGGAAATGTTATTTTAAAAAATAATGTAGTGAACTACCAATACGTTAAGACCAGATTACACTTTCCAAAGAAGATAAAACTATTATGTCAACAATAGAAACTAAGAATTTATCATCTGATTTAGACCATTGTCCATGTTTCGTCATTAGAACTTGCCAATTATTGCAACCTGATGTAATAACTCTTCTTGCCTCCTGTTTGACGGTTTAGTTTTCTTCCTGAGTGTGTGACTTCAGCAAGCATCATCAACTGATTTTGTATTGGGAACTTACTGTTTTCTTTTTTCGAGATCATTTACTCGGTTTTAAGCTTATGTAATTTACTTAATTCGCGCGAATAAATATATTAAACTTTTCTGACTATCAAGTGGGTGGATTAAGAATATTTACTGTAATTCAAATTGCAATGTTTCAGTGTTACTTAAGTAAATGATTTATTTACTAAGTAAAAGAAAGACTAATTTTCTATTAATTTTTAGCTACCTTGGAAATCATTAAAAAATGTTGTTGAATACTATTATATGTGGAAAACGACAGATAGATATGTACAACAGAAGAGAGTTAAAGCTGTAGAAGCAGAAAGTAAATTAAAACAAGTGTACATTCCTAATTAGTAAGTATGAAGTTTTTGTATTTTTATGTACTCCACAGTTTGTTGGCAGTTATTGATTTCCTTTTTTGTTTTGTTTTTGTTTAGTAACAAACCAAATCCAGCTGTCATAACAAATAGCAAAACTGGTATGATGAATGGTGCGAATTCTGCAGAAACACAAACAGTTAGCGGGAAGCCTTGTGAAAGTTGTTATAGTAAGATTATTTCTGCTTATGTAATTTCCGTTAACCCTTTTCGTTTTCATGCTCAAGATCATGACATAAAATTTGATGATTTATCTTTTTTATTTATTTTTTTTTATTTTAGCAGTTTTAAAATATAAAATTTCAAGATTTGATTGGGTTTCCTTCTTTAAATTTTTATAATTCCCATCGGACTGTAGTGCATTCGGAATAAGAGTGATGATGTGTCTATAACAGTTATGGGAGTTGTATTTCCAAAGCGAAAGGAAACGATTAAGATTTAACTCGTGAATGTTCGATGAGGATTTATTACATGCCAAAGCTCAGATATTTAAATTATTGTGGAAAATAGGAAAGAAAATTCCATGACGCTGTGCATCTCTTGTAAGCCTGACAGCACGCTTCGTCTTCTTGATCATGTTAAAGCTAATGTCCCACTGCATCTTCCGCACGATAGCTGCACTGTGCCGACTTTTGGTCTAGTTGACTCGCTGGCTGGTGAATGTTTGTGTTTGGAAAGGAAAGAGAGAGAACAAGTATTGGTCAGAGTTCTTGCAGCTAAAAGACAAAAAGCTATCCACAGCCTGGACTCGAACCAGGAACCCTCAGCTAATCAAATTGAGCCGTTAGCACAATTAGATGAAGGTTCCCTGTTCAAGTCCAGGCTGTGAAATTTCTTTCTTATTTTCATTACTAGACAGTTTGTGAAATTTTGTATGAAAATCAAAAAAATATGAAATTTAAAATTTTTTCGTTTAACATGGATTTTTCATTTTTGTCTACCCACTTTCGTAACAGAATTTTCCAAGATTTTCGTATGACGAAATGAGTGCATATTTATCTGCACATCAACTCGTTTCGTGTATTGGGCCGATTCATAATGGATGCCAAACTCGAGCTCTGCCGAAGAACAGTATAAACATCCCGGGTGGTTATAATTAAAGTTCCCCACTTCTGTGCAGACTGCAGACCGTGTTATTGTACAGATCATGATGAAACTTTGTGTAGAGGCTATGCAGAGCATGGAGAAAAAATTCCAACAGAAAGTTTATTAGTGCACATAGTTGTTACCAAGGGGAAAAGTGGGGCCTTGTGCAAAAACACAGTGCGTCTGTGAACAATCAATTTGCAGAGGCCACCATGTCATTAGGAAATAAAGAATGTGCATGAACTGAAGGATTGACCTTGATCATGGATTCAAGATTGGTTCAATCTGTTGCTCAAATGATAACTATCCTAAGGTTTTCAAGGGCAACTATATACTGTACAGCAAATTACACCCAATAAGTTATATCTTCATTCAGTGAGCAAACGGCAGCCATCCAACCATTCATTATAGGAATCTGCATAGATTGCCTAGATTCATACAGATTAACTAGAGTGCAATGTATGGAGATTGCCGAGTATATCACGTCCATTTTCCATGTCCAGCCTCAAATATTATCAGCAAGCGAACAGTGCAGTGCATACAGGAGTCAGTAGACTACTTGAAATATCATTGCTGATTGATTGTCATCAGAAATTGTGCCTTATCTAATGCTAAGAACATCAAAACTGGATGTTTGCATGGTAATGAGGGGCAGTCTAATGAAAACTGTAACCATGCATAAATTTCAAGGCAAGCAAGTGTTGGGATCACTATTGCTAACACTGAAGAGTTTGATGCTGTGCTGACTTCTGTTGGGGTACTCGTGAAAGCATATACAGTATCACCCGCTTATAGCGAAATTCAAGGGAACGAAGTTTCTTTTCGTTATATCCCGATTTTGTTATATCCGAATGTAATAAAAATGTACGTACAGTCATAGAATTAAAAACTAGCCATTAAAACTAGGCATAATCATTGTTTTAGTCAATTTTATTCAGGATGAAAAAAATCCGATATGATTTTCTGTTTCATAGTTTTTACATAACTTTTGTTTATAAATTTATGCAACTTAAGATAACTTTCAAAAATTTCGTTTGGCACATCACCGTAGATGGTTAAGTAATTTTTTACTGGATTCATCAGCGAGTCCATCTGCTTCGATGATGGTATGGGCGGTTCTGGTTCATCGTCACTTACTTAGCTCTCCTCTCTGCCATCTTGGATTCTCTGGCTCTGTTCCGCGATGGCGTGATTCTAAAATCTTTAACTTTAACTCTAGAGATAGAGCGTTTCGCTTTGGTGTACATGTTGAACTCCTTGAAAAATTTTGCATGAATGACTTGACAAAATCAACCAAGCCCATAAATGCTCATGGGCCTTGCAGTTAACCATGTGATGGCACAATCATATGATTGGTTCAAGTGGTTCAAGTACAATCACGTGATCGTTCAACTAGGCGTGGCGGCCGTGATGGCGGGAATTTTTAACCAACCAATCACAATAAAGAAAAATCGCTGTTAGGAAAAAATGTTACACGTGTCTACGCATTCGGTCTAGACCGACTTATAGTAACAATTAGTGATATTTTCCGAATAAATTTCGTCGATTTCCCTTCGCTGTAACCGGATTTCTTTCAAAAGCATTTCTCAATAAACGTGTAAAAATGCATAGAAAATAGACTTACGGGGTTGGGACTGAATTTTTTTTTGCTATATGCGGGTGTTCGTTCTAACCGTGTTCGTTATAAGTGGGTAATACTGTACACGCTTATTTTTTATCTATAATACTGATTGCAGTGATAAATGTATCCATCCAACATCAGAAGTGGAAATGATATCAGAAAAAAAATGGATTATTATCAGGAAGGATAAATTCCACAACCTGGATTCAAACCAGGAACTACAAGTATCACGCTCATTGCCTCTACCAATTGGGCCATCGTGAACATGGTACAGCAAGGCTGTCACCAGTTGTTCTTAAAGACTACCAGGTAATCAAGATGGAGGCGCAATGATAGGATAATGAGATGACTGCCTAGTAGTCTTTAAGAACGCCTAGTGACAGCCTTGCTGTACTGTGTTTGCGATTGCCCAGTTGTAGAGGCAACAAGCGTGATACTCGTGGTTCATGGTTCGAATCCAGGTCATGGAATTTTTTCTTCCATTTTTTCTGATATCATTTTCTTATGTGATAGGAGTATCACTCTCCAGTTTCCATTTATAATTTCGTATCAGAAATGGATGCGAGTAAAGGAGAACACATGTAATTCTCTTTTTGATTGCTGATGGAGGCTGAGAAATTGATAAGGCATGTTGGCTGTGTATGGCATAAGAGATTCTTAAAGGGACTCAAGATGATGCTTGCCCAGGACAGGCCCATTGTGCCATTATTATTGATGCTATTGCTTAGATGGATGGTGTTATCTGGGAAAAATTGACGGATCAGTATGGAAGAAATTTGTCTTTTTATGGAAATAAGTCACTGTGCCATAGACATCATTATCACAACCATCTACAATAACAAAAAATTTGCACGCAATGGGTTCCACATCATCTGATAGAGGAACAAACAACTTGCAGAATGGCTTCATCTTAAATTTTTACTGGGGACCACCATTTTGAACCTTCGAGCCAATGGCAGATCTGGGAGTGGAAACAGAAGGATTTTCCCCATCAAAAAAAATCCAATCATACACACAAGCTCTGGAAAGTTCATGATCTTCAACTGCTAGGGTCTTTTGGTTGTTGATTTTCTTCAGCATGGAGCCACAACCAATGCAAAGCATTATGAACTATGCTGAAAGAGGCATACCATGAAGTTGAAACATCCTGGAATGCTATTGAACTTCAGGGATTTGGTTGGGAAATCTTCAACATCCTCTTTACAGCTTGGATATCTCCTCATACAATTTCCACATTTTTGGACACCTGAAGAGATATTTCATGGACATTGGTTTGCATTGTCTTGTGACGAGTTTCTTCAAATAGAATTGACACACTAGTAGAATCTCAGTACAATGAAATTCAAGAGACCGGCAAAACCATTTTGTTATATAGATATTACATTTCATGGGGTAGTGTTAAAATTTGCATATTTTTATATATAAATTGTTAATTTGAATGTTTCTTAACATATTAATAATCCAACTTTTTCAGTACTTGATATTGTTGCCTATCTGTCATGCAGGTCGCCATTGCTGAAATTTTCGTTGGATCGCGATTATTTTTTCTGAAATAATTAAAATTTGAAAGCAAAACTGAGTGAAACTAATGTTGTAATAAGTATTTTACGGAAAAATACCGATAAAACTTATCCATAAGTGTGTATATTAAGGCCGACAATTAACAATTCACAAAAATATTTATGGGCTTAAATTTTTAATAAAATAAATTCATAAATTTGAACAAATATTAAAGTTGTTTAATATAAAAAAGATTCTTCCGAGTTTCGACAGCTTTTATAGTACTTCTTGTGCCGATTCTCAGAGAAAATAATTTTTAAACATGCGTGCACATTTAAACTCTTTGCACATTTTAATACATGCTTGCATTATAGGTACTTTGGTGTAATAATATTGTTCTCGCAAAGTTTTGTAATTTTGCCAATAAATAAGCTTAATGTTGCAGCCGAAGCAAATTGAGCAGAGCTTGTGATGTAAAAACTTGCTTTTAATTTCGCTTGTTGGCTGTTAGGTCATTAAAGGACAACTCTACGCAAAAAATCGATTACAATTTTTTTGCAGAATATCATTCTTTGATATAAATATAATACATTCCCGTTGAAATTTTTAAATTTGGTCCATGATTTCAATATAAGAAACTGCTTTGAAAAGTGAAAAAAAACAGCGCTTTTGCAATCCCCTTCCGCTGGCCATTATTTCCCGGAAGTGACGTAGTTTGAGTCAAAAGAGGCCAACGAAAAAGACAGGCCCAGATGTGGGAAAAGTCACCTGTCCATAGTAAGAAAGTCCCTGATGCGAAAAAGTCACCTGACTAACAATCCAGCCTTCATTGTTTTCAACAAATGAAAAAATACTGATTGTTAAAATCCAAGATGGAAACAATGAAAATTCATTGTTTTGCAGTCTACATTGTTATTTCGATTACATTGTTTTTCTACGTTTGAGTCCAATTACGTCACGGCCTCACCCAAGCTGGATGCCTCCCGACTTCAAATCGGGCTCATTTTTTCACACATTTAGAGTTCGAATTAATTTTTTTTAAATATGCCACGATGTTAATAATAGGTAGGCTTTCAATTTAAATAAAGTTGTATATGACCGTAGAGTTGTCCTTTAGTGCGGGAACCAAATTTCGTAATAAAGAGCTAAAATTTTTTGTCTGAACCGAACAATCCTTACGTTACTAGAGATAATTATGCTATAAAGATTTCATTATATGGAGGTTGAAAAAGCATTACTGTAAAAGCGCAGCAATTATTGAAATTGTTGATGCCGCCACCAAGTTGATTTCAGTTGATTTCAATACATAAAATATCGCACTGTAAACGCACTGTGATGTCATTGCCAGGCACATTCTCTCTACTATTTCAGGTGATTGTTACACCCATTCTGAGTAATATGTACCATTTATAATAGCCACTTTATCATTTCCCTCTAAACCAATGGGCAAGGTTTTCAAAGGAAAACATCAGAGCAGTATGATGAATGGATTTGAAAAGGTGAACATGGGTATACAGCGAGTCAAAAATGCGAGCACCTTCTCTGGAGAACGTCTTGAAATGGATAGCAACTGCGTGGGCAGAATTATCCGAGGACGTTATCAGAAGTTCGTTTTTTGCATTGTGGTATTGCCATTGCAGTTGATGGAAGTCAGGATGATTGTGTAACCTGCTTAAAAGGTCCAAACTTGGAAGAGGGACATAGAATGTTTGCGGAGTAAAAGAACTCCTCAGCTCAAGTCTGTGATGTTATTGACAGCAAGTACGAAATTGTGACTGATAAAGAATTGTAAATAACCAAATAAGGCACCACACTGAATTTGCTCTGAGTCGTGGCGCTTGTTTGCGCTTTTATGGTAAATCAATAGGATTTTTGCTGGGACCATACCCCGTTTGGTTTAACTAAGATTCTATCACGCTGTCTGTGTTAAATATCGCATGAAACAGCCCCTCAGACCCTGTTTAGTTCAATTAAGATTCTATCATGCAGTCCGTGTTTAAGATCGTATGAAACTGCCCACAGAAAAAGTACGTTATAGAGATAATTTCGCTATATCGACGTTCGTTGTACGGAGGTTCTACTGTGTAAGTGAAAGATGATTAACATTAGTGTTGCATTGGATTTCCGTCACATAATAGAATATTTTGCCCTGGTTGATGGTCAATTGTCCTAAAGTAAAAATAATTAATGATATGACTTTTAATAATTATATGTCACTGAAAAATATACAAGTTTTAAAAAAGCATGCAAATTTTTTTTTAATATATAAATTGGTTGTAATATTGAAGGTTAAAGGGTGAAAAGTTCATTACATTCTGATTATTATAAACTTGTTTTTTGTTAAATATCAGTCTGTGTGTGTTTTTGTGAGTATGAGTAAAAATTGCTAAATTAGAATCATTATTTAAGCAAGTTTTTAAAATTGAAGTGTGTTTAATATCTAAAGAACAGTATAATTTTCATTAGAGTGAATAATTTTATGGTAATGAATTGTCAAGATAACCTTAAAATCATGATATGATAATACGATGAGAAATGGGATAACAATTTATTGGGGGGGGGGCTTATTTGGTGAAACTGCTCTTGTGCTTTATAAGTGTCGAATCCATCTAACGTTTTTATTTTTTTCCCTTAAATAGCGTATCAATCTAGCCAGTGGTATGCTTGGGGACCTGCACACGTGCAGTGTCGGTTATGTAGCATTTGTTGGTCATACTGGAAGAAATACGGAGGACTAAAGATGCCTACAAGACTAGGTAACTTTTTTTAATAGACTTTATATAAAATTAATTTTTTTATTAAAATTGAGCTCAATTTATTTATTTATTTATTTATTTTTTAATTAAACAATGAAACAAGTTAAACTACTGCTTGATTTGTTTGAAATTAATGATAAAGGGTTAAAATTTGAGTAGTAGTCACATTTGTTTCAAATAGATAGCATAGAAAAAATTATTTAATATATTGCATATTAATATAATAATAATATTATTAATCTTATATGTTATTAAAAATTATTAATTAAATTTGGACAGATAAATTAAAGCACATTAAGACCGTGTCTATAATCAGCGCACGCTTCTGCGCAAGTGCGCATTTTCTTCTTCAGTCGTGCACAAGCTGTCCAGAAAGCTGTCTTAAATGGGATTAGCAGGGTGTCTAATATTGCATGAGATGCACAACTGTGCCTCCAAGTGCACGAGGATTAGCAGGTGAAGTTTGCGTGCGAAATCAATCCAACATGATGGCAAGCGTGCCTGGCGACACAAATAATATTGTCCCTTTCAGAGTTTTGTCATTTAGTGTGCATTTCTTTAATGAAACTGAAGTCACTGATCACATTAATGCTGACATTAAATAAATATTACTGTTTAAGAACGTGGATTTATATAATGATCACATTTAAACCATGTAATTGTACGATAAAATCAGAAGCGGTGAAATTTTGTTTAGTTTGTTTATTTATTTGTTTAGTTAAAGTATTACATTTGAAATTATTAATTCATTTCGAAATTCAATTTGTGAAGCTCTGTTTGTTCAATTTAATAAAGATAACAGGAAACCACTGATCCACATAAAACTTTTAATAGGACGTATGCGCATTTCGGCAGCCACGCTGCCTTCTTCAGCGTACACAAGGGTTTTGATCAGAACAGACAAAATCCTTGTGTACGCTGAAGAAGGCAGCGTGGCTGCCGAAATGCGCATACGTCCTATTAAAAGTTTTATGTGGATCAGTGGTTTCCTGTTATCTTTATTGAAGTTCGTCCACAGTGTCCGGCTCCAGTTCTCTCTTATGTTCAATTTATTTTTTAAATGAGTCTGACTAGATTCACATCATCCGAAGGATCGCGTTGTCCAATATATTATTACGCACGAAAGTGCGTGTACCACACGAATCGTGCAGTAGCGTGCGATGTTAATAGACACAGTCTAAGTATATTGTATAAAATAAAGGATGTTAGTATGCTTGTTATAATTTAATACCGTAATTTACCGTAATAACGCCGCGGCATATCTATTAAAAAAGTTATAAAAAATGCCTGTGCAGCTTGACTATCTTTGCGGCATAACTATAGTTTTTTTTTCCTAACAGCATGACGATAACGATTTCAGAAAACTGATACTGCTTCGATGTGATGCAGTTGCATTTTGTCCTGATGAAAGTCAAACGAAATTAGCGCATAATATACATTAGAGTACCTTAATTTTCCTGTATAAATTCAAATGAAAAGTGAAATAATGTAATATATAATGAACTAGACATTGTAAATACAGGATAATTAAAGTCCTGTGATGTATATTATATGCTAATTTCATTTGAAGTTCAGTATGCTACTTTTCATTTGAATTTCCCGTAGCCAAAAAAAAAATACGAATATAACTTCCCAATCCATGAAGGGCAGCTTTGTTTCGATGTGATAAAGTGGCGACGGGAAGTTCAAATGAAAAGTGAATAAATGTAATAAATAATGAACTGTACATTGTGTATACAGGAAAATTAAGGTACTGTAATGTATATTATGCGCTAATTTCGTTTGATTTTCATCAGGACGGAATGCAACTGCATCACATCGAAGCAGTATCAGTTTTCTGAAATCGTTGTTGTCATGATTGTACATCACAGAGCTGTTTGTTAACCATACAAAACTATTGCTGACGATAATGATGAAAATAAATAAAATGAAGAAGAATATTTGACTTTTGTTTTTCATTTCAATTTTGAAGGTTTCTCTTAAATTAAGCCAATTCGTTTTACTTGTCTATGATAAAGGGGGAGGGGGGTGCGGCTTAACTATCGCTGCGGCGTAACTGCCATTTTTTTTTTTTTTTTTTTTTTTTTTTTTTTTAAATAATACATTTTTATCAATGCTGCTTATCCAACGCTGCGTTATTACCGTAAATTACGGTATATTTATTGTGTTTATAAAGCAAGAGCTGTAGGATATTGAAACGTAAGGAAAAGTCAAATTGAATCGCTGCTTCTGCACTCTATAATCTCATGAGCAATTCCCAATCGAAAAAAATTAGAGTCTAATTCTGTAAATTACTAAATTTAAAAAAATTATCACAGGCAAATTTTTATCAAGGACAACTCCACCCTAATATACAACTTTCTTTAAATTGAAAGTTCGAAATATAAATAATAACGTGGCATAAAAATGAAAATTTTCAAATCAAACACGAAGTATATAAAACGAATGAAAATCACGAAGGTCAAGAGGAAGTGACGTCCTCATTACAGAAGAGAAAATGACATCCTCAGGGGATTGACTGAAGTGAATACAATGCATTTATTTCTATACAAGTGCTTTTTTGACGATGGCTTAGGCTTTATTAAGATGGTAGGCATGATTTAATTTAATTAGGGATCACTATGGAAGAGTGCCAAAAAGTAGCATTTTTCACACTTTAAACGTGATTTTCATAACGAAATAATGGTTTTAAAGTTTTTCTATTGCTGCAGTTTGTTTTTTGTTTGTTTCAAATAATGATATTTTGCCAAAAAAATATTTGAGTGGAGTTGTCCTTTAAAATTCAGAAAAGTGTCTTTCTCGTGAATTATTTGGTTTACTTCCATTTGCCGGTGTGTTGCCAATACAGAAAACCATGAATTCTTTCGTTTGTAAATTATAATTACTGAAATTGAACGGATATATATTTAGAGAAGGACGAGACACAAATACAATACAGTAAATAATAGTTATTAATTAAAAATACAAAATGAATAAAAAATAAGATATAATAAACAAAAATAATTAATCAAAATCAAAATAAAAAGCTGACGTTTCGGATAGAGACTATCCTTTATCAAAGCAAAAAGGATAATTCTCTAAAAGCAAATAGAGTATTAGAGAATTATCCTGAAGTTATGAAAGGTGTACTAACGGACGGGTTTATATATAGTTTGCATAGGGAATAGTAATACGGTATTGGCTGAAAAACAAGAAGAGAACAAATGGGATTAATTAGAAGACCTGTTGGGATAGGACAGGACGGAGGACAAATAGGAAATAATAAGAGGGCGGCGAGAAATATGCAATAGGATAACACATATGAAATTGAAATTATAAAAAAGTTTAGGAATGGTAGGGTACCTAGCAAAAAGATTTCGTAAAATTCCCTGAATTTCCCTTGGTTTTTCCTGATTATCAGCAGACATAAAAAGGCTGTCATGAAAGAATATTATTGACATTGTTCAAAATTTTCGATTTTATGATTCTCTGACTGTTCCCGGTTACAAAAAAAACAAAAATCTGAACCTGAATCTGACCTGCACTTCTCACAATCTAATTTACCTGTTACATTGCAAAGTATGCCAGAATTAGTATCTTGGTGAGACTGGCAATACCATACATGCCAGATTTGCCAGACATAAATTCGACATCCTTAGCAATGCTGACACCCCTGTCGCTAAACACTTTAATTCCCCTGGCCACTCTTTACAGGCCAGCAGCCTTTATATTCTTCGTAGTAACTTCCATAACAAAAAGATAGAAAGCAATTAGAGTCTTTTCTTATTTGGAAATTCAATTCCTTCACCCCTAATGGCATTAACCTTAGCAAAGGCACCATTCCCTTATTACCTTTCCCATATCCCTCCCCAACTTCAGTTATTCCTTAATTTGTCATAAGCTCTGGCCCTTTTCTTTTTCCCTTTTTTCTTTATCTTTTATTTCCTCTTTTTAATGTTCTTTCATATTTTACTATCTCTATGTTCATTTTGTATCTGTCCCTGCACACTGTTTTTCTCATAGGCTTCTTGTAATCCATTATTTCAGTGACCTTTGACCCGGTGCTCTTATATGTGGTACTTACTATTTTACAGGGTGACTAGCGATCGGGAATTGTCAGGGATTTTTTTTTTTGTAACCGGGAACAGTCGGAATCATAAAATCGAAAATTTTGAACAATGTCAATAATATTCTTTCATGACAGCCTTTTTTTGTCTGCTGATAATTAGGAAAAATCAAGGGAAATTCAGGGAATTTTACGAAATCTTTTTGCTAGGCACCCTATCATTCCTAAACTTTTTTATAATTTCAATTTCATATGTGTTATCCTATTGCATTTTTCTCGCCGCCCTCTTATTATTTCCTATTTGTTCTTTGTTCTGTCTTATCCCAACAGATCTTCTAATTAATTTCATTTTTCTCTTCTTGTTTTTCAGCCAATACCGTATTACTATTCCCTATGCAAACTATATATAAACCCGTCTGTTAGTACTCCTTTCATAACTTCAGGATAATTCTCTAATATTCTATTTGCTTTTAGAGAATTATTCTTTTTGCTTTGATAAAGGATAGTCTCTATCCGAAACGTCAGCTTTTTATTTTGATTTTGATTAATTATTTTTGTTTATTATATCTTATTTTTTATTCATTTTGTATTTTTAATTAATAACTACCGTATTATTAATTACTGAAATTCTGATTCTTTTAATGTTCAATCAGTCAATTTTTATTGATGATACTGCTTATCCAAGCAAAAATGAAAAGCAAATAAGACTATAAAGGAGCAATTCGTAATTTTTTTTTTTTTTTTTTTTTTTTTTTAAATACATGCTAGGCTCCTGACAGGCTTTAGCTCAAATATGGGATTTTAAATATATATATATATATATTAAATATATAATTGCATATTCCCAAACACTTGTTTTAAATATGAGGGCATTCAAGGTAAACTGGGGCATTTTATTTCTTACGCCTAGGAAGGTAAGCACTTGCTAAAAGTATCGCACAATGCAAAACTCAGGCATGAGAACCCTCTGTGGATTTGCAAGATTTCTGCTGGGTGTTTATTTTTTGTTTTCCTCCTCCCAGCAACAGAATGCCTCTTTCCGTTTTTTTTTGCTTATATTTTTCCCCTCTCTGTCTTTATCCCGGAATTTTAACATAGCTTTCACTCCCAGAAATGCAGTTGTAGGTCGGAAAAGAGAGCCAAATTGGCTTTTTTTTTTGCATGTTCATTGTGTATTTTTATTTAATCTCCTTTGCACGTTCATCTGTTTTGTATTTAAAATAACTGATTTAGGCTTTGGTAACATTTTTGGGGTTTAGTATGTATACATATACGGTATGCAGGGTGTATCAAAAATAGGTTTATAGACTTCGAGAGTGGGTTCCTTGCACCAAAACAAACCTAATCCATATAAAGATAATCTGAAAATCCTTAAGAATTTGAGGTATTAATGGAAGTTTACATTATTCCTCACCTCAGAAACTTGTAATAAATGCTCAAAAGTCCTCAAGCTTCTACACACACAGGTGCACTCTTTGGAACCATTGATTGTCGCACTTGTTCAAATACTCCCAGACGGTGCTGAATAGTTTCAAATACTCCCAGAACGAGTGATCTTGGGATTTGTTTCGATAGACTCACGGACCTCGCGATAGTAAGGTTTTCTCTCTCTGAATCCTTTTGATAGGTTTTCGTGAGGTGGTCTTGCCTGTTTCGATAGAGCCGAGAACCTCATGAGAAGGGAGGCCTGGGTCCCACGAAACGGTCCAAGCTTTCGAGGTCGTACAGCTTAGTGAGAACCAATCCAGCTTGTTTAAAGATGGCAGCAGCTTGATACCCATCGATTTTGTATGGGTAGAACTGGTATCATGGTATTCGCAGAGCTATAACATGATAATACAACATATCGATGTCTACGTTCAACAGCGTTAACAGTAAATCACAGTTAGTGTTGGAATTAAACAAGAAATAAACAGTAATAAACAAGAAATCTCTTGATACAGCACAAGAAGAAAGAGCAAAAACCAAAAGTGAAACTGCGCCTGAACAAAGATTACCTCCCCTTAGCATTTTGATAGCATGATCGTCGCGATTCTCACTTTAGCTCACTGGCCACAGTTAACATGAGTTAGCTCTCGTTAGGTCCTTGAATCTATCGAACCACACCCTTGGTCTTCCTCGACATATACAGGGTGATCCAAAAATCAGGAAACATTGTAAAACTCAATAATTTGCATGCAGATAAAAAGATTTGTATACACAGAAACGATTGAAATGAAAATCATGAAAAATAATTAATGCTAGAATTGTTTGGTTTTTGACCAACAGATGGCATTGCCAGGTTACAGACGTCAGTTATGCACATTTTCAAATGGTATGATGCCAGATTAATTATCAGCTTGCAAATGTTCAATGGTGCCGTCCATCATTCGTTGTGCTGCTCTTTTTTTTTTTTTCTTTTTTTTTTTCTTCTGAAAATATGCATAAACTGATGTCTGTAACCTGACGATGCCATCTGTTGGTCAAAAACCGAACAATTGTAGCATTAATTATTTTTCCTGGGAAAAAAATCCTAATTCATTTTAATAGCTTCTGTGCGACTTGTTGAGTTTTAAACATTTTCCCCCTGACTTTTGGATCATCCTGTAGTTTATGGTACTAAGGATCCTGTCTCGGCAACATGATGATAAACTGTAACAAAGGTGGGATGATTCGGCTGCCTTTGGTCTGGAAACTCCCTTTTATACAACAGTGCAGCCTCACGTCCATTACCATTCGCACGGCTTTACATAAAAATCATATCTGCCTGCTCACGAAATGGATATCTTACAATGGTTAAAATAAAACGAAAGTGAAATGTTGAAGACTGACTAAACATAAACGTGCACAACTGGCGAATGTAAGCGAGTCTCCATGGCAACACAATGCCAGCTGGTTGGTTACAAAACTGCGTTGAGCGTAGACTTTTATTAGTATCTCAAAATCAAGGCTTTTTGGACATATGTTTATATGGACTACGTTTCTTGTGATATGCTCTCAAAGTTTGTAAACTTGTTTTTTATAGAAGGCCATAAGTGTGAATAACGGTTCTCCCATAGCAATTGTTTCTGTGAACATTCAGCCTTTGAGAGCTAGTTTGTCTTTTGGTGTGGATTATCTGCTTTTCCCAAAGGTTTGTTTGCACACTGAATGGGGAGTAAGGTTTCTACTTTTGGATCCACAGAAAAAACCGGCTAATCTGCATCGAGTTGAAGTGAGGTTTTGACATGAAGAGGCCCGATTTTCTGGAGAACTTTATTTGAAACCTGGGTGCATTATTTCACACTCAAAATCAAAAAAAGCATCAGAGGGGGAAGTAAGTGAATTCAGTGTTGGCCAAAAAACTCTTGCTTCTGCAAACACATGGTTGTTAGTGAAAACGAAGAGAAGTGGCTGCTCATTGCGTCAGAAGAAATCAAACAGCTTTTCTTCATTTTCAAAGGTCTCTAAAATTGTTTTCATCCAGGCATTTTATCTGGTGGTTGTTTTACTGTAAGTTAACCTGTATCTCCTTTGAATAGTGGTCAATGATTTTGTTTCTGCAAACCATGCTACAGGCCGTTTTTATTATGGTAGCTGCCATTTTTTGTGCCTTTGAGCAGTTTCTGCAATAAACAAAAATATCAAATAAACCTTTCAGGCTTTCTTTGTAATATGTTGAAAATGATACATAATTATGTTATTAAATATTGCTATGAAGCAACGGTACCGTGTATATAGCACCCCTGTCCAATTTTGTTAATATGACTTGGTCATTCCTTTTTAGCATAAAAGGCTTACTGAAATGTTCTGTATATAGTTCCAAACGTGTATATAAAAACGCGATATAATCCTCTTCTTGTCACTTTCATAAAGCCAGGAATAAAACTAGTCAGTATATACAGTCGAACCCGAATAATTTGAACTCTGATAACTCAAATTCATGGTTAAGCCAAACGATACTCTAAATCCCATCCCCCAGAGTGTTTAATTAAAAGAAATTTTACTTGTTAACTCAAACAAATTTTTTAATAAATCCCAAAAACTCGAACAAATTTTTGGTTTCATTGAATAGGCATTTGTAAATTTAAAACAAAAGCTCTATTAGAATAGTTCAAAAATTAATACAAAACTGATCAAATTCAATTTTCATCAACTTTCATATCAGATCTCGGAACGTTCGAGCAATACCCCCCCCCCCCCTCCCCTTCTCACCCTCCTCAGATGCAGTCAAATAAGTAGGCCAAATGTACATTGGAAACCGAAGAACTATTTATATAAATTAAAAAATATTACAAATATATCACTAGTAATTTTAAAAAAATACGAAAAGTATTGAAGAATTAACATGGGGAAAAAAAGTTATGCGTTTTGACTACCGAAATATTGATCTTTTTTGAGCTATATCCAAGTGCGCCTTTAGTTTCAGGCAGTTTCCTTGAAAAGCTTTGCCTTTACCTGTTGAATCATTATTTCATTTTTCAATTTTAATTTTACATTCACATGACAAAGAAAACAATGCACGAATCTTTCACGGTTGCTATCAGGTACTGTAGAAATCGAAACTTAATGGAAACACAAAATTGAGGATCAAACTTGTTGATTGCAACTGTTCAGTGGGAGAATTTTTAAACATATGAGTATGGTTTTAGTTTATTTGTGTTCATGTTAATCATGAAGTTCATTGCATGAACGATCGCGAAAGAGTTTTTAAAAGTAGCCATACACTTCTGATTGGTCATCACTGTTTTGCTTACAAAACTTCGCTATTGCACTGCCTTTAGCCCAGTGTTAACAACTCAACTCCCGCCGAAAGCTGAACTAAAAATCCACTAGATTCTGTGGTTTTATTTTAATTTTTTGCCCCCCTTTAGTGGATTTTTGCATAATCTTGGTTTAAAGTCCGCTAAATTGGCAACACTGCTTTGGCGATGTGAAAGTGATGGAAATTCGAGAATAAAGTGAATTCTCTGTATAGTTTCAAATGTAAAACGTCTATAAATATATCATAAATGTTGTCAGATGAGAAAATAAATGGTCAAAAATCGCAAAGAGATGTCTTTCTAAAATTTTTATAAACCAGAAGTAGAAATCAGATGCCATGCTAAAACAGCATTGGAGTCAATTTCGCGTTGGAACAGACTGCATTTTACTGAGTCTATATGTAATTGTATACCGTTCTCATTAAAAATAATGGAATTTATAGAAACGTTGATAGTAGTCATGTAGTCTCTGTACTTGTCATGTAGCCTCACTTTCAATTTACTGATTAACTCGAAAATCTGGTAACTCAAATTTTTTATCTGGTATGCTGAAGATTAGAGTTATCAGGGTTTGACTCCAGACAATTCACATGTCTACTTAGTGTTATGTATTGTAAAGCCACTCTTCATATAAAACTTTACATTTTCAAAGCCAGCTTAACCTTGAAATCTATTTTGGCACCCTCCTTTGAGAAAATCACACCTCAATAGTTTCAGTTTTTATTAAAAAATGCAGGCATGAAATTGATAACTTCTCACTTTTAAAGAATGAGCAAAAATTAAAATTTGACATCTTGGGGAGCTTAAAACCTGATACTTATTTATTCGGTTTTTAGTAACTTAAAAATGAGGTCTTTCTATGTCTGAAAGTTTTATTTAATATTAGACAATTGAACCATCAATAAATGTTATTATTCATTACCACCATCTTTAAATATGATAGGCTCATAAGAAATGGGAAACCAAAAAAAACCAAAAACCATTAAATTATACAAAACAAACAATGATATACGGAATGATTCACAATGACTGTAACAAATGTCGGCATTTTGTTGAGGAGATCATTTTAAGTGAAAATTGAGATAAGAGCCCAAAGAATTTCTCAATCTAAAGTGACTTGTAAATACTTACGATGTGTAACCCAGGTCTAGTGTTCATTCACATTATAGTGTAGTGCCATTTCTGATTGGCTTTGAGCATCACATGACACGTGTAACCAATTAACAGGAGCATTCCTTCATTCTCTCATCAGCAGTAAGAGAAGGTTATCGTGTGATAAGTGTTGTTGCTACTATCCTATAAGCTGCATTTTAGGGGTAGCAAATGTGTGCATGAATACATTCTAGGAATCCATAAGGTTTGATCAGCCTCGTTTGCACGTAACACAAATAATAATGTCAAGCGTAGGTCCTGAGCTTGGTGAATTTAAAACATAATTTCGCCTGTTGATTGTTAAACCAAATTTCGTAATAGAGAGGTAAACTATACCTTAATATGGTATTGAAAAATCCTTGTTCTAAAGGTATAATTACACTATAAAGCTTACATTTTAAGGAGGTTGAATAGACCTGGAATCATTAGGATTTTAGTCAGTCATAAAAGTTCATTATAGAGATATTTACGTTATATCAACGTTCGTTATATGAAAGGTCTATTCAGTAGCTTCTACAATACAGACAAATGTGGCAATCTAAAGGAGATCAAAAGTTTTTGGTTCACTGCAGCTATGATTTCACAAAAATTAATATGGTATTGAACCTCTCTATGCTTTTATTATGGCTTCTACTCTCCAGGGAAGATTTTCCACCAGATTTTGGTAGAAGGGTTCTGGAATTTTCTTCTATTTTTGCCAAAGAGCTTGACGAGTACAGTTGCAAATGTTGGTTGATGTGGCCTAGCCCATAGTCGTTGCTCCATATCATCCCCCATGTATTCATTGGGATATATATCGGGGCTCTTTGCAGGCCATTTCTTCAACTTCTGCCTCCTCAGACCATTTCTGCATCTCTTGCTTGATGACAAGAAGCATTGTCATGGTGGTACAGGAAGGGTCCAATTTCAAACTACTGCAGTGCAGAATTATCCAAAATGTCAAGGTAAGTTGCAGACTCATAGTTCCTGTTACTGGAAAAGGTTGGTCCCTATTTTCCTGACACCATCTGCTCCGAACCACCACGCATTCAGGCCTGAAGCATTCTCTGGGCATCTGCTAAACCCAAACTCGATCATCTGATTCCCATAGCATGTACAGAGATTTGTTACTCTGTGAGACATGTTTCTTTTGTCCCATAGCCCAGTTTTAGTAAATCGTTCACATGAGTAGTAGCATGATCATGGACGTCTAGGATCTTCTGTTCTTGGCGAATGGCTATTGTATTGGCAGGATAGTCAAACTGTAAGATTGAGAGCCCTGAATAGAATAGAATAGAATGATTGATTAAGAAAAAGGGAGTAGAGGGATAATCCTTGGATGGGAGAAATAAGGAAATAAGTCGTTTCTGAGAATTTGTAGCTGGAGATCTTAGGTTTCTGGGAACATCAAAGGGAACATGAAAATGCAAGTTTTTCAAAACCTATATAAGTTCGCACAAGTGCAGATCAAAATTTTCAGTATAAGAGAATCTTTCAATAAATTAAATTACAGTGATGAAACACAAAAATTTATCATCTGTTTCTAAAAAATAATAAGTAATGAAAGGAAAAAAACTAAAACAAATTTTTGAATGAAGAAAGTTTTTTGGATGATAACAAGAAATTTATCCTCCTGAGGAAGGTATAAGAAAGTAGCAGAAGCCCTGAATTCACCTATTTTTATCCCTTCATTTGTACTTTTTAACTTCCCAATTTTTTTTTCATCAAAAAATTGATTTTCTCGAACATAGTACACCTAAACCCCGTTATAACACAGTGTTCGGGATCCATATAACCACATTGGGATATAAGCGGAGTCGTGTTATAAAATTTCTGACATTTTTCTGCATTTTACTTTTTTTAAATTTACGCATGATTACAATGCTACAGAATAAAAGACCATAAAATTCATGTTCTAGTTGACACTATTATTAAAAGGAACATTTGATCAATACAACAGTAAATTTTTTTCATTGTATTCATTTCTTCAACTCAGAGCTGCCATCTTGTGCATGGTCAGTTGGTTTAAAAACTCGTGCATTGTTAACTGTTTCGTCGCTTGTTTTTTATTAACAGTTTCAATTGTTTCAATCTTAAGATAGAAATTGAATTTACCTGTTGCATTTCAAGAAATTTAAGTTCAGTTTGTAAGCCCCCAAGTGCTTCGGCGATCTTCGGTGGCAGTTTTGGTTCCTCGTCATTGTCTTCATCATCGATCACATATAAATTACATGCATTGTTTTCACCTGAATAACACTTTGAATTATTTCTACAATACTCCTGTGTTTACATGTGGGGCATCTGTTTTCTCGATTTATCCAAGCCTCTAGAGTGGCCCCATTATCGTTGTCAATGAATGGTTTTAATACAGCAGTGACCATGGCGGCAGCGGCCATGAAAATTGAGAACATGTTTACATCGCGTTATAATGGGGCTTAGGTGTATTTAGAAAAAAAAAAGAGAACTCTTTCCTTTCCCATCAATTCAGATCGAATGACATATCTAAAGACCAAGTGACTGTCACCCCCACAACTCCGACCCCACTGAGACAGTTTGGCACAAATTTCATAGTAATGTACAACTTACCTAGATGGAATCTGCATATCAAATTTTACTCCATTGTATACCTAAATATCACATAGATCTCATGTCCCCTCTGACTCCTATCCCCGTAATTTTGACCCCAGTGCACCAATCAAAACCAAGCTACACTCTGTCCAAGGAAAGAAAAACTAGATCAAGGTTTTATGTGATATGTTAACAGTTTCAGGTTTAGGAAGGGTGAGAAAATGACGTTGAATCCCATTGCATTGTGGGACTATTAGACCAGTTGTTAGATCAGAAGCAGTTGCTCGAGTGAATCCTAATTGCTGATTGGCTAATTTTGAATTTCCCAACCTTGACATAGTTTTTCTTTCCTTGGAGAGAGTGTTAAATAGTGAAAGTGGAGATGCCGATAGTAAGGCGCATTTAGAATTTCAACCTTCTACCTCAAAAAAATGCAGAATTATGAGGGTGACAGACGGACGGACAGGGATTGTAAAACCAATTGGTAGCTCCATTCTTCCGCTACTTAATAATCCACTGATTGACTTTCCTTCCTCCGCGTCCAGGAATTTTCACACAGATTTATACAAAAATACATGCAGTATTTGTTTAGCTTCATATATTTTAAAATGTAAATAGGTCTTTCCATGTTAATAAATTGAGGAAACCATGTCATGTAAGTATTCTAATAAAAGGTGAAATTAACTGAAATGAGACATCATTACATTTGTAAGTGTCTAGTAAATAAGGAGTCTTTAAAATTCAAAAAGTAATGTTTTCTAATATAGAGAGTCCTCGACTTGGACATCTTAGCTTAGACAGTTCGCTTTGTACTTACGACAGTTACAAATTCCTGCTACCGTTTTAGTGTTATGCGTTTCGCACTTACGACAGAAAAGACGATTTCCTTAAAATGTGAAATATATTTGGTTATCATTTAATTGCGTCATGTGAATAATAAAAAGAGGAATGTATCAATTGGTAAGAAGGGGGGGGGGGGAATCTAGGAGGCATCCCCCAAGCTATTAATTTCTAACGAAGTGAATGGTGGCTTTGCAGAATAAAAGATGGACAACAGGATTATCGACTAGTTTCGCCATTTATTCCCGGCTTCTTCAAGGATAAATGGCAAAACTAGTCGATAATCCTGTTGTCCATCTTTTATACTGCAAAGCCACCACTCACTTCATTAGTAGTAAGTACAGTATTAAGATCTTTTCTGATATATTAATTTCTGTCAGTTTTTATCATTCGTGAAATCGTGCTGTAAGAGAGTCGCGTTAATTTCAGTTTATTATGTGAAATTTTTTTAAATTCACATAATGTTCAATTTTGCTGCTCATTTCAATCCCAGAGCTCCTTGCAACATGAAAATCTGAAATAGCATTCACTTCATGATAAGATCAGATAAATAAAAAGGATTATATGCTTTCACTTCATAAATGTTACGCATGTACTGCATATATAAAAAATTCTTTTATTGCGCTTCTTAAATAGGAAGTTTAAGATTTTGCTAAATAATAGAAATTTATTACTTTTCGTTTCGTTTATGATGTCGGAGATGTTTTGACACCTATCACTGTTGTTCCATTTAGAGTTAACCCATAGGATTCAAGCTTCTCCAAATAATAATTACAAAATAAGCTTCTTTCATAAATATAATTTTCTACTTATAACTGTATGCACACAAAACAAAATGTCTTTGCTTTACTTTATTTTAGTTTGCTGGTCAGATGATTATTCAGGTCCAGTTTTAACAACTCGTGTTATGGAAAATGACGTTTCGTCTTGCGAATAACGACACAATTGGTTCATATGACGTGACTTAAGTCAAAGCGTCATGTTTTCTATAGAATTTCTTTTAAGAAACCACCTTTTTCTATTGTATCTTTGTCTGAAGGGTGAAGCAACGACGAGGATTTTTTCAGGGGGAAAATCCTGAAATCATGCACTTCCTTCGGAAGGGAAGTAAAGCCGTTGGCCCCGTATAGTCGTTTGCCGGCTGCACATTAAAGAACCCTTGCGTGGCAAAATTTGCGGCCCCTATAACGCCGCCCTGAAATGACCATGGCAGTTGAAAAGGACGTTAATACCAAACAAACCAATCAAACCCTATTGGTATACTAATGTTCTGTTGGGACTAATGCTTTCATTTGTAATAATAATAGCTAAAATGTTGATCGCCTTCTCTAATGCTAATCCCACAGAAGCTCTCAAAGGTTTTAGCTCACCCACTTTGTCGGGTGACGAAGCGTAATACACGAGCTAAAACCTAACGGAAGTAGTCAGTCTGACGAGATTAAATGAACGCATTTACATTAACTTTGTCACTGCTGTCACATTAAACAAACACACTATTTATGTAAAAAGTATAATTTTAAAAATGTTGGAAGATGTTGGAATATCCAAAGGTGTCTGCCATGAAATTTTGTTGCTTCAATCCGGATACTTTCCGGACAGGTCTTGTATATATTAAACAACGGTAGTAACAGATCGAACATGATTATTAAATAGTGGAAGAACAATGTCTGTCTGACCCCTTCATGTTTTCTACATTTTTTGATGTAGAAGGTTGAAATTTAGAATATAGCTTACCATACGCTGTCCTACTTCTCTATTTAGTTTGGTTTTGATTGGTGCACTGGGATTAGAGTTAGAGGGACAAAAAATCTTCGGGGTATTTAGGTATGTAAAAGAGTGAAATTTGGTATGCAATTTTTTCTAGGAAAAAAATTACTATGTAGTCTGGGTCAAATTGTTCCAGCGGTCTTGGAGTTGCGGGAGTGGCAGTCACTTGGTCTTTGAGCTGTGGCAACATATAGCATGTTATATGTCATTTAATCGGAAATGATGATAAACGAAAGTACGTTAGTTCTTTTACACTTTTTAAAATACTATGTTCGAAATACCATTTTAAAGAGTGCAGATCAAGGAGTAAAAATAGATGACCCGAGGACTTCTGCTACTTTCCTATACCCTCCTCGTGGAAATTAATTTCATGTTTATTCTGAAATATAAAAAAAAATTAAATCTTTTACTTTTTAAATAATTTTTTTAATCTTTAATTTTTAATTTTAAATAAGAGTTGTCCTCGGGTTTAAAAAAAATTAAAATATCTTCGTTTGACTTCCCTTGATATCAAGAAACCAGTTGGATATCATACCTTTCTGTGCCTGATTTTCTGAAGCTGTAGCAGATTTTCAAATTAATTTAAAAATTTTTTTTATACTTTACCAGAGTGGCCACAGTAGAGAAATGGGAAAATTCAAAGAATATTATTTTTACTGGATGATTTCAAAATATAAATAATTTTCAATAATTCAAAAAGAAATTGAGGGAAATTTAGAATATTTTGCAATAGTTATGCATTTACCTTGATTCGGGATCATTCACAAAACATGTTGCTTGATGGAGGGGTGGTAGAGACTGTGATGTAAGCAGACAGTAAAATGGGAGGGGTATCAAAGCATGCTTATACATATGTATATATTCCTAAAAATAATCGCCTGCTTATACATACACCCTTGTGCAAAATAATTGAAGCAAAGCATGCTTTCTATATTACTCATAATCCTGTATTCAAAACAAACACGGAAAGTCAGTTTGAACATTTTTTTATGTTGGCTGATTCAATCATTGCGACAGTAGCAACTGTATTGCATTGGATTTTAAACCTGACCCCAGATGAGATTCAACCACCGTTCGAGATGGATGTGACACCTAGGAAACGTACAAAGACCATAACCCTGCACGAACACACAGCGAAGATGCATCAAGAGATTGCTTCAGTGTTGCTGTAAGTTTGACCATTATTGGTTGTGTCATAGAGTTGAAGCAGGAAACCGGATTGGTTTTTCCTAAACGTAAAGTAAAGTGTGGTCGTAAAAATTAAACTACTCTTAGAGAGGATGCTTCCTTGCTTTGACTAAGCTAAAAGAATCCTTGCCAGACTTGAAATTGTTTGTTTCGATTAATTTTGGCAAGGGTGTATGGTTATGCTCTATTTTTATGTGAAAAGGTTTCCACTATGTATATTCATTCTGGGGAGGAGGGTTGAGTAATGTTACAAAGGGAAGGAGAAGGAGGTTAATATTCTGTTCAAGCTTTCAGGATATATTCCAGGGATCAAAACGAGCAGAAAATGTCAGATGAACATGAGGTTGAAAACTTTTCTTTCTAGAGTTATAACTGTTTGAAAGTGAGAAGAAAATTTAAGACAATTCAAAGATCCAGAGGCTGTTTTGAGCCTTTGGTATTGTTATACTTTTTTATAGAATTGTGTTGTCTTGTTAATCGTAAAAATAAATTACCGAGTTTGCAACTCTTATACATTTAACGTTAATTTTGTCTACTGCAGGACACTTTCAAACAGTTATAATTCTAAAAAGGTGGGTTTTTGAGCCCATGTTCATAACACATTTTCTGCTTGTTTTGGTTGCTAAAATGTGTCCATTAGGAAACACGCTGTATTTTGTGAATAATCCCTGCAGTGCTATATGCTGTGCCACATTTTCAGAAGTAACTTAAATGTAGATTTTCTTTGACTTAATTGAATAATCTTGACCTTAGTTACTTTACCATGTAGATCTTCCGCATTTTTTGCACATTGGAAATTTTTTGTTGGAAAGCAAATAAGGGTGTGTCTAGGAAGTCCGACCGAATTCGACCAGAGAATGCAGACTGTCTAACTCTGGTCTGGTCTGGCCGAATTGTCATTGTTTTATGGGACAACACAATCATATGAAGTGAATCCATTACCATTGATAAATTAAGGAAAAATTAATTTAACAACATTGACAAACAATAAAGCCTCACAAATTGAAAATAGCCTTTTAAAATAATTCAAATTACACAGGCCAACAATGAAATATCTTGAATGAGCTTACTTTATTATTTTTGTGTGTTTTTAGTGTGCTGAATCCGAATCTGCTTTTAGTTTTTTTTTCTATCACGTCAAGTTTTCAAATTATGCACAAAGACTATAATAATTAAAGTAATGGGTGTTAAAGCATCCATATTTTTGGGCCTGAAACAATGAATAATTTAAGTGTTTTATTGAAAAACAAGAAATCTGTGAGTGATAGGAAAAAAACTGAGCTCTGATACATATTCAGCACAAAATAAAAGCATAAGAATTAGCTCTTAACGGTAATGACATTTTTTTTTACCTGTGTTAATTAACTGAGCATAAGTATTCAAAAAATGTATAGGTGGCGTTGTCGGCAAAGGAAGTTTATGGGTTTCGATTTTATTATAAATTTTCAATCTGGTTAATATATAAATACGTGTTACTAAACATTTTCTATTTAACCTAAAGATTAATATGATCAGCCACTCGAGTTTCGTTAAGGAAACGTCCATTAAGATATTATTGCTAAGCGGATAAATTTTTGTGTTGATTTTAGTGTCATGTTGTCATTTTGATCAGCTTTGACTGTAGCGGATCGAGCTAACAGCAAAGGCAGCTTGGTTCCTGACCATGGTAGCCCTGTCGAGAATCAGAGAGTTTTGGGACATCACGATCGTTTCCTGACAACTTGGGTGCGATTAGGCTGGATTAGTTAAACATTGGTGACCGGTTGGACTTCAAAGACACACCTGAGTGATGCTAGTAGTCAGCAAAAATTTCGTTTTATATTCCATTTTTGTATGTTTATGTCATTGAAATAGAGATCCTCACAAAAATTTAAATAAACACTTGAGATAAAGCAGATGGAGATTTTTCATATTTAGCGATATAATGTAGGTAGGCTTTTTGTTGTACTTACAATGCAGTGCAAATACAGAAAATTTTAAAACATTTTGAGGGAAGCGTGTTTAGTAACTATCACTGAGCCCTTGTTAATGTTGTTTATTTAATGCAGTTTGTTCTTCATTATTAAATCTAATGTTTCATTTACACAATTTGCAGGGTTTAATTGTTTTCCCTTTCATTTTGAGTTCCAGCCCATTAATTTTTTTAAAATTATTAATGTATCTTGATAGTTTAGTAATTTTAGTAGATTTAACTATTAATCACTAGTGATATTGGAATCGGTTTAAATTTTTCCACTCTTATTATATCTTAAGATATTGTTTTGTTTTGTTTTGTTTTTTTTTAAATACATTGTTTTAAAATAGTTCTTTTGTTTTTTATTTCATAAACTCTTTCCCTTTCATTGTGAGAAATTTTGGCTCATCAAAGTTTGCAGATGAATGAAATTTGGGTGGGGTTCTTTAAAAACTGGAAGGGAAAGGGTTTTATAAAATTGCTAGTAATCCTTACATAGCTAGTTTTCTTGAGCCCAGACCAGCAGTTGTGGAATCGTGATAATGAAGGCCTGCGGGTTGTTTTTGATTCTGCAGAGAGACTAGCTGCGCACATGGCCTCCCATCGACCTCATAGATGTACTATCAGTGGATGTGGTAAGGTGAGGATGCTTTGCAATAAATCGTGGTCAGAATCAAAATTTCTAAATTTATCTAAACCATTCAGTTAATAAAGTTTAAAGTTTAATCAAGCTGTAAAGCAAGTATATATATCTATGTATATGTATATAAAATAATTTGAAAAAATAATAGTATTATGAGAAAGAAACGATTAGTAATGAGAGGAATACTCAGCAGTACATCTAGAATAACAAACGATCTTTTTATAGGAATTCAAATTAAAAGCCCATCTTGCTCGCCACTGTGCTACAGCACATGGATTAGCCATTAGAGCAGGAAGTCCAAGACCTATTGTGAAGACTCGGGCAGCTTTCTACCTATGCTCAACTCCACTGACACGCATCGCCCGCCACTATTGTCGGGATTTGCTGCGGCCACGGCATGCTGCTCGGAACCCATTCCAGCCGGTCAACATAGTGGCTATCAAACAAGAATGTAAGCTTTGGACTGAGCAAAATTATTTTGCAAAACATAATTCCATAAACTCTCAAATATCTCATGTTTTGAAAATGAACTCATCATTAATCTCATGATATAACCCTAATATACTGTAAAGCAAAAAAAAAAATGTTAATAATAAATAGATTTATAAATATTCATATCATATTAAATATGCATTTTTTAGACTAATTTAAAATTAGACTCTGGGCAAAATTTGGAAAGCATCCCATCACCATACCATTCTTGTTTGGATTCAAATGTAATTTTGATAATTCTCTTTATCATGTAATTTTAACCCTGTTGTGTAGTCTACCTGTTCTCATTCAGAATTCATGTAACTAATCTCTAGCAATAAAGGTCTGCATCAACTAATCTGGAGGATTCATTTCACAAAACATCCATCATATAGGTCTTGAAAAGGCATTGATTTGGCAGTCATTCAGTTAATTTAATTTTCCTAGCTTTTTATAGTGCATTTTTATTGGGATTACTTTTCTCTTCAAAAAACGCTAATTTTGACCCATAGTGACAGAATTGGAATATAAATTTTTGAAATAAGAAATTATCTTAAAAGTTATTGCAAAATTTTAAAAGAGGAATTGGTTGGGATGAAATAACTATCTATAAGTTAGATGAATACTTCCCCTTAGATATATACTTGAAGTATGCCTCCCAGTATTAATAAAAGATATGCTTTTTCTCTTTATTTATAATTGCAGGCCTAACAAGAATTCAGGGAAGGAATACAGATGAAATGAAACTATATTTAAAAAATAAAGATAAGCCTAGAACCAAAGTAGTTGAAGTATCCAATCGTCTTGGGATGGACAGTAAATCCACTCCCGATTGGTTGCTACCAACAGAGAAGTCTAAACTACCCCAACCCGAGCGGCTTGCTTTTCCTCCCCCTCCACGAGGAGAAGGTAGATTTCTTTTTCTTTAGTTGTGCATTTGTTACTTTAGTTGGTTACGGAACTTCCTTTACTATTTTTTATTTTTTTTTCAATTCCTTATTATTATTTTTTTTTTTAAATTCCATTATGAATCCGTGTAGAATAATGATTTTGCAAAACTAAAATGCCACTCTTTAACTTAATGTTTTTATAGATGGTCGCTATCTAATAGACCCTATTATCTTAAGGGAACGGGAATTTGAAAAATCAACTCCTGGAATCAATAATTTATCACCTACAATTCTCAGGAAACGTGTTTATGAAGAACAAAACGGTAAGCTGTGACTAGCTGTTGCAGTAGTTTTTTAAAAATTAGCATAGAGTGAATAGGAAAGTGCCTCCAATGCCAAGACCTTAACATTGGGTCGTTTTCATAACTTCTTTGACACGTACACTTTAATAAATCACACCTCATTAATAATAATAATAATAATAATAATAATAATAATAATAATAATAATAATTTCTTTAATGAATGTGAACATTTAGAAAATGCCATAGTAGCAGAAATTGAAAACATTTCAGTACAGTTGTCCCTCTGCAAGTCTGTATTCCACAAGTCGGCAAATTTTTTTCTGAAGCCAAGATGATGGACTTCTGGTCAGGGATTTTTGTCAACAAAAATTAAATCGGTGATGATTATTACGATTAAAATATTCAAAATTAACTAATTTTATAGTTCCCCTAATGCATAGAACCTGTTTTTTTTTTTGGGGGGGGGGGGTTATGAAAGTTAATTGTTGAAATTAATATAAACTGGCTTTCTTCAAGCTTATTTTCCACAAAATTCGAAATCGTGACCAATTATAGAGGCATGCCTCCCCGCATATGCGGCTACATTTTTCCTTAATTGCTTACTTGTGATTAAGATTGCCTCATTTGAAAAATTTAATCTGGTTTAATTTTTCCTTGCAATTTTCTTCAAGAGCTAGTAATTTATTGAAGAATACGTATTACGGACGGAACTCTGCAATAAAGTAGATGCGAATACCTATCTTGGAATTCCACAAGTTTGCAAAATCTACAAGACAGGCAAGGCCCTGAAATTGAAGTTGCCGACTTGTGGAGGGTTCACTCTATCGTTATTTCCAAATAAGATTTTCGTTGTTCATTTGCAGTAGACAATACGATTATCCTGTAAATAAAAGACGCGAGAAGAAAAAACTGTGGATAGGATAAAATTATAAACGAGATTGCCTCTTTTGCCCTAACCGTACTGCATCATCATCAGTCATATTCCTTAGTGAATGATGATGGATGCAGCGCATCTGAAATGTACATTTAAGGATCTCTTAAGTTTGTTGTAGCGACAGAGGTAATCTCATTTATAATGTAAGTGAAGGATGAAAAGTTAAAGTTCGTGGAATATTTTGTTATTCATACAGAAAACGTTCTTTTAGGTAGTTTAAAGAATTTTTACTAACATTATACAGAAGACTCCAACTTGTATAATGGATAAGAACCTAACCTTATGCAAAACAGAACTAAATTTTATCCTGTAAATACATCCCAATAATATTACTTATACAATTAATATATTGTGTTGTAATATCATAATTTTCGGAATATAATACACGTATTATGCAAAATTAAAAGTTTAAAAGAATCATCATTGCGTATACAAGAAAATTGCATATAATTCAACTTTGTTGTGAAAATTTTCACGTGGTGGCAGGGTTGGGGGCTGATTTTAAATAAAGCTAGCGTATATTTAATACAATCAACTCTCGTTATAACGAAGTTCACCGGAAAGTTGCATATGTTTTGTTATATGTGAAATGTAAGAAAATATATTTTCCACCTTTGAATTTGTAGATCTTAGTTCAAATTAGAATTATTGCGACTAAATGGTGATGAAATATCAATAATTGAAAATAGTCTAACAAAAAAATGATTTCCATTCAATTTACTCGTTTGATGGAAATTTTTTGATCAAAAACTACAAAAACCAGATTTCTATTCAGATACGATTTATCGTAGAAAATCTGTCTTTTCAACTGTTCGAGATGCTCAGTCGATATATAAACAAACACTTTAAAGACTTTTAAAGATCTTTAAACTGTTTGATATAAATCGAAGAATAAATTAGCAAACTTATTCAGTTGTTCGAGTCCCCCCCCCCCCCCCTGGTCTAAAGGCATCGGGTTCCGAATAAATTTCTTTCTAACATATGCTTCTTTATCAGCATTTGATATTTTCGTCAGAATGTTTTTTCTGCTTTTAGGAAGTTAGGTTTTCTAGAAAGAATTTTGCTACTATTTTTCATAGTCAAGAATCAACGATTGTAGCATAGCGTAAGCCATTCTTAGGCTGTGATTGTAATCCGAAAAAGTAATTTTTGCTTCTGCTTTCGAACTTTCTTTGTTTCCAGCATTTCCGCTCTAGTAAGGATTCTTATCAACTCAAAAGAAAACAAGCAAACAAAAACGTCATTTCCGTACTCTCGAAATCGGAGTAAATTTTTTCGTCGTTATTTGAAATAAGCCTAACAGTGATAAATTTTATGATAAATCGTTACCTTGCTAAATTTACGACGTCGTTTTTAGCTCATTATATGAGATGTAAAATTACTGTACATTCAGTTATGTGTCATTGGAAAATCACTTTGCTTTACCCGATTTTTTTTTTTTTTTTTTTTTTTTTTTTTTTTTTTTTTTTTTTTTTTTATAAAAGAATTCGTTATAAGCAGTTCTTTTTTCTTAACAGATCTAACTTGGATCTACGAAAAACGTCCATTATTTCATTAATTTCGTCATTAAGTGACTCGACTGTATGTGGGTACATTAGAGCACATTATACGATCTATTACAATAATACATTATGAAGTACTTTAATTCAGTTTTTTATTATGTATTTCCCCTTGCACAATATGGTTGCAAAAGTGAGTTCTCGAAAAGAAGATGGCGACAACCATTCACCTAAAAATCAGTGACCATTAAAGCTTTTTTCAACTGCCACTGCATTCATCATCCAAGAATGTTTAACCAAGAAAGCTAATGCCGTTCAGTACATTAACAGAGTCTATACAAGATGCAAGACATTAATTCAAAGTCTTTTTTCTCAATTTCCAACGCTAAAATCTAATGCGAAAGTGAAATCTCGAAAATGATTGTAATTCAGTCTGACACACTTCTAATGAAACTTGCGTGTATGTAATATTTAATATACTGGTACAATATTGTACATTAAACAATCTACAGGATATAGTATGTTAATTCACTGTTCATTTGTTATGCTTACAATTCACTTGATGCGTATTATACACTGGAATTTTTTCAAAAATATCATTAAATAAATTAGATGCGTATTATATTCCGAAAATTACGGAAGTACTAATTCAATATGTATTATAAAATTTGATTATTATTGAAAGTAGCTAAGGTGTACAGCAGCATTTCTTTGATAATGTTGATTGCAGAAACCACGCATTCATCTCTTAGGTAAGGGTTGGCCTCCTCTATGTTTTGTAATAATTTTTATTTAATGTTATTTTTATCTCTATTTATGAGTAGGCTCTTTTATTGCACTACTAATGGACCCTGCAGTGCTTTGCTATTGCTAAATATAAGTACCTATATGAATAAAGTAATTGCAATTGAAGTTCGATATTGAACCTAACCTAACCTACCTGTCGAATTTTATTCAAACCATTCTCTAATGCAAATAAGGTGGTCGAGTAGTTTTTGAGTTTATAGGTCACACGCATACGAACATTGCCTTTTATTTATATACAGGGTGATTACAAAAGAACTTCACACTTTTAAAAATTTATTACATCAAAGCTATTCAGAATATAGACACACCACACAGGGATTGTTATATAAAAACTCTGGAAGTTTGTTACACGTAGCATTATAAGACAGAAGTGCGGGAATTTCTTGATGCCACTCTCCCACAGCGGTGCAAACAATAACCTGGAACTTGCAAAGTGGCCACCGCGGAGTCCTGACCTCACACCTTGTGATTTCTTTTTATGGGGTTGTGTAAAGGACGAGGTCTTCACCCTACCCTTTCCCCGTGACCTGGACGAGCTGAAAGAACGCATTACGGCAGCGATACGTGGGATTGATGGAGACATGTTAATGCGGGTTTGGGACGAATTCGACTACAGGGGGGCATATTGAACATCTTTAACTGTGTCACAATAAACTTCAAGAGTTTTTCTTTAAGAATCCGTATGTGGTGTGTCTATATTCTGAATAGCTTTGATGTAATAAATTTTTAAAAGTGTGAATTCTTTAGTAATCACCCTGTAGATTAAGATGCTTGTTAGCAGTCATTTTAATTATTAGAAAAGTTTAATGTTGTTCACTTCACAAAGTTCATGAAAAACTTGAGATATCTAAAAAGTACCACATGAACACCAATCAACGGGATAAACCAGTATGCATTTTCCAAAAGTACATTTTACACTGTATTTAAAAACTCTGCAGGGCCTATTTATTTTATAGTCTTTTAATGCGTTTTTGCATTTATGTAAGTCCATATCTGCCATGTCACATTCAAGATAAAAGTGCATCCCATCACAATAAATGCATGGATAAAGGCCACTCAACGCTACAATTAGCATGCTTTTGATCTATTGATATCGTAATTCCTATGAATGTTCACAATATGGCAGTTTTTGAGAATATCTCTAAAATATAAAAGCACAGGTATGGGCCCAGAGGATTTATTAAGCTTGTTTGATATTGGAATTAACCAGACAAATCACTCCACCAACTAAGAACTGCCAAGAGCTCTCAATATGTCAATCCTTCAGGCTATAATTAGCCTAACAGACTGTCCCTATTTTTATCACATTTTTTTAAACACTTTGACCAGAACATCAAAGATTTGCCCATAACTTAGAAATACCATATTCAGAAAATTGCAGGTGTTGTAGTTTCTCTGTGTAATAGTGTATTTGTCTTACTGATCACTGTTCAGAGGAGAAGATACAGCTTAATTTACGATAAACAACCCACCAGAAAAAAGGTAAATTATGCCTGGGTAAAAACCTTATTGAACATTTCGTTTCAGCAAGCCATGGTGCATACTGCTTTCTTACTTTCAGTGCCTCCTATGAGCAGCTTATACGATAAACGAATGTATCGGATAAAAACTTTTGGAGTTCTTCATAAAGTGATAAAAATGGTGTACATGTTCATGCTACTATGTTCAAAAGTTATTAAATATTTTTTTGTATATGCATCACAAATTCGATCTTTTGCAAAGTTCCTGGTTAATTAACAGCTTTACTCTTCAAATCATTAGTTCTTTTACCAGTGATATCATACCAGTCTTTTGCCAGTACTTTCAGTTTACAAAAACAACTACTTGAAACACTTGTTGGGAGGCAGGTGTTGATTCTTCATCATCTCAACTTGGTTGAGCCATTCTTCTTACAGTTTCACTTATTTGTCCAGAAAATTCAGGCAGTGCTCTTGTGAGATTTGGTGTAGTTTGTTCTTGTGATTAAAGTCTCTCTAGCGAAGCATATTAAGTGTATAGGGACTTCCAAAAGGTTGCACATCATGTTTGTAGGGATTTAAACAGCAGTCTGTTGTTAACCAGCAAATGTGCTTATTTATCATTTATTTATTAGTTTTGATAAGTTCTTGCATTTTCGTATAATTTGTCTATCTCTTAAGGTCTAGAGTTCAGACGATTTGGAATTTAAAAATCTGTTTATGCCATTCGATGGCTAAAGCAAAATGCCAGCCAGGCAAAATATTTTAAATGGTTCTTGATCAAAGCCCTAACCTAACAAACTGAGGATATTGCATATTCTGCAAAACATATTCATAAATAACTTGCATATGCATTGACCAGTTTTCATGAAACTTTGCACACTGATCCCAGAAACGAGCTTTTGCTGTAACACAATAATTTCACAATTTCAAATAACGATTTCCTCGACCATCAGACAATTTCCTTAGTAAATATGACCATATTTACATGCCATACCCAAATAAAAAAAGCACCAAGTTCGTTACAGTGGCAGTCCAATGCATAGAGCCGAAGTTATTGTTTGCAGAAGGTGTTCACCAAGAAAGAAGATATGTTAACGGAGAACCAAATATAGAAGTACTTTGTATCATTTCTGCTGGGAGTTGCTCATAACGTTGTATATAAAAGGCTAATACATGATAAAAATAGCAACATATAAGCATTTGATCATTAATGTTTTATTGTAAATTATTGCCAATTATAAATCATTAACATTTAAAAACTGTCGAGAAGACTGTACCAGGAAAATAAACTCTTTGGGAAGTTTAATTTTCTGAAAGATAGCCTGTCAAATTTCCCGATAGGCTGGTTGTTGGGAAATTAAACTGGACCCATACAATTTTGGTTACGAGACCAATGTGAGTCTTGGGTGTAAAGTAATGCGCTTTTAATTGTTATGCATACATTTCTAACATTATTTCAGTGTTTAGATTGGCGAGTCCTTTACAGTCGACTAGTTTATAGCATTTTCTTTCTTTCAGGACCAGCACCAAAGCGCCCTTTGCGGCCAATCACAGGAGTCATCAAACAAAATCCAGAAATCTTTTCAACAAGTCTTCTAGCACGTAGCAGTAGTGTAATAAACCATTTAAATGGCAGAGCACGCCTTGCAACAGTAAACAAATTAGGTCGTAAACAAGTTATCAGTTGGGTTGATGCACCTGATGACGTGTATTTTCAAGCAACAGAAATGACAAGGTATGAAGTAAAATGATAGCTATATCTTATTACAGTATAATCCACTTGATACAAGAATGCTTAATATAAAATTTTCTCCTGCCCCAACCCCCTCGGGGAATTTTATATGTTAAATCATCCTATTCGTATGAGTTGTTTTTTTAAGTAAATTTCGGATAAAATACAACTTTTTTAATTTGAGAAAATAAAGGGGCACTCTAAAAGATTTCAATCAGGAACATTACATATATCCCACCAATTTTTTTTTTTACTTTCTCAAGTTCTTCACTCTATCATATGGTCGTGTGCAAGATTTGAGCGTGCCACGTTACATCGTTTTCGTGTGGCACATTTCTAAAGTGCAGTAGATTCCTTTTAAGCATTTGCCATGTGTTATTCTTCCTGGTCTCGTCTTCGCGAAATGTCGTAGTTCAAAATGTTAATGGTTGCCCTTAGCGGGGGAACCGATGATATATACGAGGCTGAGTCAAATGAAAACCAGAAAACCACTGTAGAAAATCGAGAATCGCTCTCATTGCGATCAGACCCAGTACGGATGCGCGTGGACTCTCCCGTCTTCAATTGGCGTTGGTCCTGCGTCCCCACGTGAGCCAGTGGTGCCATACAGGCATTTTCTATATGGCCGCCCCTCTGCTGGAATGCACCAAAGAAGAGCAGCGTGGAGTGATCCGTTTCCTACACAGTGAAGGCATGAAACCAATAGAAATCCATCGACGCATGTTGTCACAATATGGTGCTGCATGTGTATCGCAGACTCAGGTGTATGAATGGTGTAAGAAATTAGGCAGCAGCACAAAAAATAGGGATCGCATTAGCGTAGAATACTTACGGTATGTATGAATTTCAGATATTATGAAATCTTGTCCCCTTGCATTTTGTATTAAGCGGGTTATACTGTATTTCTTTATTCATGCTTAAAAACGCAAGTACCATTTTTATTATTTCTCTTTAAAGGAAATTAAGAAAACAGTTGACTTCAACAGAATTGAGAAAAGCAGCAAGAAGACCTTGGAGGAAATTAAATGTGAAAATACCGATAGCGTCATCCGATGCAGAGCCAATTGTAATTCTGGATTGAGAATCCAAACCATAGTGATAGACTCCTTTTATTTTTTAATATAACGGCAAGTTGTTGAATACTTTGCCAAGGAGTTCAGTCTCCGTTGTCTTGAATTTGGGCACAAATGCAAATCGTGTGGGTGAGGCATTTTTGCAGATTAAGCAGCAGAATTTTGCAGACGATTTTTACTTCTGCAGACTTGTTGAGAAAAAGAGAAAAAAAACAAAGAAGATGTACATAAAATTTAAATGCTGAGAAATTTTGGAACTACTGTATTTCATACTTCTTTAAGTTGGGGGGAGATAGCAACTGGAGAAAGAAAAAAGGGGACTGAGATTGACGTTAATGAACAAATGAGAACGGAAAAAAAAAAAGAAAAAAAAATCAGACACGAGCAGGGGAGGGAAAGCAGAGCCCGTGCCACCATCTACGAAAGTTGTTCCAAGTTCCAAGCGAGTGGATTAGAAGTTGACACACATACACACACACATCTGCCTCGTTTCCCCATACTCAAATACCTCTAAAAATTGATAGATAATAACGTTCACTATTGTTTTAAGTTGACTATCGGGTTCATGATTGACAATGTTAGAGTAAAAAAAAAAAAAAAGATAAGCCTGCCAGTTTATGTTGCAGACAAAATAGTCTAGCTGGGTAATGGCCAAGCTAGATATAGTTGATTTCTTAAATCAGTAAAAGTATTTTGTTGAAACTTTAAACATTTTTAAGAAAAAAAAACTAAAAAAAAAAAACTAAAAAAAAAAAAAAAAACAGAAATGGGAAGAGTTTTTTTCCTTTGTTTTTGAGATTTATTGTTTTTTCTTCCTGAATTTTGTAGTAGTTACTCTGTTCTCTTTATAGACACTCGTTCCCTTTTTTTTATTAATTTTTTTTTCCTTATTGTTTTTGTGGTGTTTTATTTTTTTAACGTTCTGTTTTAAGGTGTTTTTTTTTAATTTTTATTTATTTATTTTTGTTTTGCCTGCATCCCATGCCTGTTGGAAAAAATGTGTTATCTTTTTGCTTCTCGTCTCTCTCTCTATCTTACCTATCTTTCTCTGCCGACACGGAAGTTTCTCACCAGGTGATTCCTGCCTTCGATTTGTATGTACACATTAAGCTGTTGTATGAGGAAGAAGAAGGATTCCATTGCATTTTAATGATCTTGAAACAAAATTCAAGTCTGGTAACTTGGCAGACCGTTTTTATTGACGAACACTTACCTCAAATGTTAAATGAAGAAATTTCAACTAAGGGATTAAAAAAATAAAAAAAATTTGAAAAGCTGAAGCTACAACAACAACAACAGAAAAACTCTATATATAAATATTATATATATATTATAAATAAATATATTCCTGTGGATTTAAAAATACCCTTGGAAAAAAAATCCAACAAAGTTTTATACATGAGATTTTACTCCATTTGTTTTTTGGGTCAAAGGGCACAGCACAGATACTTTGCACGTTTGCAAGCAATGAATCAAGAGTTTTCATTCCAGTTTAATTTGTTTCTCTCCTGCGATTTTTAATGAACTTTTTATTTTGAATTGTGTGAATTTTTCAGTTTTAGGTGTGGAAAAAAAAAAATGTAATTTTTACTATGTTGTGTTGGCAGTTTTAAATTTTCTTTGTAACTATCAAAATTTTTTCGATGGGGTAAAATAGAAAATTCCTTCCTTTTTATCAAAATTAATAATGTAGATTTCAGTATTTAAATGACAAAAAAAAACTACTATGTCGGGGAGGGGGGTCATGCACGGGGGGGTTTCACTTAATTTATTTTTTTTCTTAATTATAACGGGGTGTAAAACATTTGTACATCATTACAGTTTCTCTTGCTATTATTTGTGATAAAAAAAAATAAAATATATAAAATTCATCATTTTCCTAACCAGATACTACTTTTTATTTTTAAATTTGGTATATTTAAAAAGAAAAAATAAAATAAAAATAAGAAAATCGGGGTCGATAATGAAAATGATCAGCCCCTCCGTAGCTTGTACATAGCTGTGCTTTAACCTAAGAATGTATCTCATTTTCAGATAGGAAATCTTTTTTTCCAAATACCCTAAAATCTTGTGAAAACTACTATACCACCAGTCAATTGTATATTTCAAACGTCTTCCTGGTTAAAAGAAGGTGAAAAGAATCGTAACCACAAGCAATCATTTCTCTTTTCTTATTCCTTCGAATGAAAAAGACAATCTAATGAATGTATTTTAATTGAAAATGTTTAAAAAATATAATAACAAAAAAACAAAAAAAAAAATTATATATATTTATTGCCCTGCAGGATGTTTTTTCTTTATTTGGCTTATTTATTTTAGAACAGAAGCATAGAGAAAAAGACCTTTATTTTGTTCCGTTATCGTTTGCATTGCATTTCATAATGCAACCGTCGCTCTTCTCCCATCGATTGAATGACGTGACGACGATGGCTTGTGATAATGAAAAAAAAAAATTCAAAAAAAAAAATCTTTTCGATTAACTTAGCTCACAATGCAAACAGGATTTCAGCGTATTTGGATCTGTGTAAATTCATCAGAGAATATTTATTTGTTCACACATTTAGATTCTTTGTATAATGTATTAATAAAAAAAACAAGAGACTTTTCTTCAGTATTATTTTGGTTACAGTGACTAATGTGTGTATAATATTTCCTTTTTACAACAAATAGTGAATTTTTCAGTTGGTTAGGTGTCAAAATATTTTTTTTTCATTTTGCAAATTAGAAGTAAAAATAATTTATTCATTTTTACATTGTCACTATTTTTACAAATAAAAAGTACAACATGAAACATGCAAATTGTTCGACATGTTTCTATATAATTTAGAGAACAATGACCTTGATTTTTGTACAGTGAAATTATGAATGTAAAATGATTTGCCCTTCATTTGACGAGCTTCTTGACTTTTTCTAAAATGGTTTCGCGATGAACTTTGCCTTCGTGGACTTCTTGATGGCTGTCATGAACTTTAACACCTGGTTCCCACCTCCAGAAAATCCTCTTTGAATAACAATCACTAAATATTAAGAAAAACAAAATTTCGGATTAGTTTCTCTACAGTCTTTGTGTATATAAAATAGGTGCAGTTTGTTTTTTAATCAAACTTCAATAAATCTTTAACTTACCCAAGGAAACCTTAAAGGAATGTCATGCTTAAAGTTTTTACACAATTTAGTTAAATGATTTGAGTGACAAAAATGCCATAATTTTTGGATTATAATGCATAATATTCCGATTTTGATATGAAAAATATGCAGTTAATTCAAAATTCAATGAACATTTATCATGAGTCATCATACCAAGTCGCACCTCTTGTTTGGGAGACTAAGCTCTAAGCCAATGGGTGACTGCAGGCCAATCATCGATTCAGCAATAGGAATGTTTTTTAGGACACTAAATACTGTTATGGCAATCATTCCTGGAGGGTTGATGAAAAAATTGCAGCCAGTAATCATCACAATTATGTTTTTAAAGCTGCTATCTGCTCTCAGTGGGAGCAGGAAGGGATCCATTCTTTTACGGCATCGGGCAACTTTATCGATGGGTGTATACTGCTTGGTAGCGAGTTAATGTAGCCATAGTCAAAGATGATATCGAGGAACGAGGGTAATGAGACCTTGCAATGAACTGCCTGCTGATATTTTTGGAACTCTTCCGTTATGAAAGTGTCCATTCTGATTATGAAGGATTTGAATAATAAATTTTTATTTTATATTTTTTTTACAATAACCTTGATTCGCATAATGCATGGGAAAGTTTTCCAAGACCCACAAAAAACTAGTTGCACATTAATTATAATTCAAAAATTATGGTAACACTAGTCAATAACCAAATTATGAGTTTCTTGTAACCAGCATTATAAATACTACAAAAATTAAATTTTTCTATCATGCACATCTCCTGTTATTTCAAGTACGTTTTGAAATGTAGTAAGCAGTTAAACATTAAGCTTTCAGCATATTAGATCTGGTTTGCCAAGGGATTTCTTTCCTATGTGGCATCTAGAAGGTCCCGAAAGAGGAGTGTCCAGCAGGGGTCCTGATACCATCTCTCCATGGTAGAAATTCCTCGTGGAACCTTTCTCCATGTTCATCTTGAACATCACCAAGGTTAGCAGGAAATGAATATTCAGTGACATTGCATCCCAATTCATGAAAAGCTTGCGAAAGCTCATCAATAAAGTTTGGCATAGCTGGGTTCCTTGTTCTTTCCCAAGAACCTGTGCACAATAACCTTCAGAGCTTTCCAGGCTGTTAGTTCCACAGTGCTCAATGCAGTTTCAAACCAGTTATCAGCCATTAGCTCCCTGATTTGAGGGCCAACAAAAATCCCTTTTATTTTCACATCACTGATACAGAGAAACTTGGCCATTGCCTTTACAAAGGTTTTCATTAAATCCAATTTTTATATGAAGTGGAGGCAACAGGATTTTCTCTATTTCGACATCCACTTGCCCAAGAGTCAAATTTTGGCAATATATGCACTCCTTTGTGCTGTAGTGGAAATCTTTTGCCTATCCCACTCACAAATGAAACTGCTATACAAGGTTTATTTTTAGATTTGAAGGTCATTAGAATTCTTTTAGGCATGTAGAGTTGGTACACCATTTGTACCACTCATCCAATACAGAGTTTATCTGAAAAACTGCGCATGCTTGAGAAATTTAAAAAATTATATTTGTAATCTGCAGAAAATATTCTATTTTTATTCCATGAACGAGAAAAAATTTTAATTTTGTTGGCCAGTTTGATTGTTTACAAAGCTTATGATCTGCTTTGTGGATGAGAAAGAGGAATCATAAAAAAAGTTGAGCTCTGATAACTGTAATGAAGACACTAAAGCATTGGCATGAAACAAGTTAAGATGCTTACATAAGTGGATCTGTAATAAATATAAGTGAGCAAAGCCAAGAATACAAGCTAAGTAGTCTATCTACGAGGGCTTCACAACAACAGCTAACTTAACTACATCATGCTTTTGAAAACTAAGGTAAGTTTTCTTGCTTAAAGCCCTCAATAAAAAAAAAATAAATGATAAATATAAAGTTAGAAAGTTCAAGAGTGCTAAAAAGACATTCTATATTGAACCAATGTGGAACTGAATTTAACTAGCTGGCTCTTTAAGTTCACTTGAAAAAAATTCTTGTTTATATTTAATGGTAAAATCGGGATAAATGGCTTTGAACTTCTTTATGCTAAAATAAACGTTACAAAAATACTCAAGGGGAAGCCCAGCCAAATACAAGTTGTCTAAAATTTTGCAATCTGAAAAGTATAGTGGTAATTTGTTTTGATAATAGATTGATAACATCTCTAAAAATTAGAAATTATTAGGCACTCTTTGATGCAACCCAAATTTGTATTGCTATCGCCAATGTGTTTTTTCTTATTGCAGCTGTGGTAGTGAAAAGCTGTATAAAAAGTATGATACAGCCAAACATGTTTGAACCAGAGTCCGATACCCGTCCCACTGATAGAGAAAACGTTAACAGCGACGAAAGTATAGATGAAGTTTCATCATATATTTGTAGCAAGATCAATAATGGTGTTAATGCACTGCATGAATTCCTGTGGATTCTGGTGTGAATATAGTGCAGCTTCTATGTCCTGCCACCTTCATATGAAATACCATCAACTGTATTACAAATTACCTGGGCAAGCAATAGAGTGCAAGATGTTTTGTATTTTTGTTTAGAAGAAAATTTTGCCATGTCGTGCAACATAATTTAAGACGTCCAAACTGTACTTTCATTTTTTGTGGACTTTCCCTTTACAATGTAGGAGCTGAAACCGAATATTTGCTCATGATTTTTCATCAAAATGCAACAAAAATCTTTTTGGTGGTTTAGTGGCCTACCACGAGCTAGTCCCTAGCTATTGATCTACGAAACCACCAAAAAAATTAAAAGTACTTCCAGACTCAACCATCTGTATAAAAAGGCTTTCACTAAATATATGCTAGTCTTCTTCAATCTTGGTCTTTCTTGTGGATTACAGCTTACAAACTCTTTCAGATCTTTAAGTACGAGGGGAAGTCAGTAAGTAAGTTACAAATGGATATAGAAATGAAAGAAATAAGAGTTTTGACTTGAAAACTACTTTTATTTCTCCACATAATCTCCCTGTACAATGAGGCACTTGCCCCATTGTTTCACAAGCCCTTCAAAACCAGCAGCATAAAATTCTCTGGGCTGCTCTCTGAACCAGGTGAATTCCCTTTGTACAGCTTGGAGCCGAACAAATGGAAATTGCTTGGAGAAAGGTAAGGACTATACGGGGAATGCTCGAAAAATTCCCAGTTGCACTTTTGCAGCATCGCAGTTGTCTTGATGGCAATATGAGGACTCGTGTTGCTATGCAATAACGACAAGCCTGCCTTTGATGAGGGGTTCTGGTCGCTTTCGTCAAATGACGTTACGAGGTTTCATGAGGTTGTTACAGTTGCAGTTGGCATTTACCGTTTATTCTTGCTGCAGGAATGTGATCCCAGAAGACTGAGCATCACTTTCTCAGCTCTAAAAAAAAATGAGCTCTGCCCATTTTATAAAAAATTTTTGTTTTCTGCTTTGTTCATTAAGACATAGCATATACAGGGAGTCTCAGAATGCTTTGCCCAAATTTAATTAGGAGTTAGAGGGGATGCATATGAAAACTGTTTGCCAATAAACCTATGGTCAGAAATGACTCGATATCCAACAATGCCTACTTGACTAACTGGACATGCATGCCGCATTTTCCTTGCGAACGATTTACCAGAGCTTTTGGAAGACATTGTTTCAATATGGGACACCTCCACATTTAACCTCCTAAGTTTGTAGAGGTGACAGATGGATTGGCCATGAGGTCGCATTAACCGGCCACCATGATCACCTGACCTCGCATGCATAGACTTTTTTCTGTGGGACCATATGAAGAATGTGGTGTATGAAATCCCCTGTTGAATCAGCGGACGATCTTGTAGGGCATATGGCAGCTGCTGCAGCAGAAGTTCAGGAGGTGCCTGGAATCTTGGCACACTTGAATGGAATTCCCCAGTGATGTGAGGTCTATACTGAGACAGGTGGTCGTTGTTTTGAACACATACTGTGATAACCTTTGCTAAAAACTAGATGATAAATAAAATTTGTGGCTTGTAAAGTAATTTTTCAATGTGCTATTGTTGGACATCCCCTTTTGACCATGGGTTTATTGGCAAAAGTGTTCATATACATCCCCTTTATCCCCTATTAAGTTTGGACCAAGAGTTCTGAGAAACCCTGTATAAACACAAATAAATTCCAATACTAAAACACATTATCCCTTGCCAAAATAAGGGTCATAATCAGAAACCCACAGGCTGTTCGTGAATGTAAGCTGTAAATTGAAGTGAGTCCTGCAATGGTTGTCTCAACTCGACCCTTCTTTCTTGAACCCAGTCACGTGAAAATTTAGGTGAGGACAAAAATTTCTAGTAAATGTGTGGAAAGTTAATCCACTTACAAAATGTTAAAAAAAATTCACCAGCTCAACAAGACAATCCAGTTGAAAAGACCCAACCAACTGCACGGCATGTTTCTCCAACACACTTCTTCTACTCTACCACCTTTAGATTATCATTTTTTGATTGCTCACCAACAGTTTCTGAGGAGTTTCATTAACAATGTAGAGTTGGAAACGTGGCTTAATGGATTCTTCTACATTGAGGCATTCACAAAAAAAGCAATTTTCAGTATCTATTTCTTATCTAGCACTTTTTTAATCTCTTTCATGACACAAGTGATCTGTCAAACACATTGTGCCCGATTTCACAACCTCTATTTACCTTGGTAATGGAACACTGGCAAGATGATGTCAACCAGAAGAAGAATGTATTATTAACAATTTGTTAAAAAAAATTTAATGAAAACTAAAGATTTAAATACTTATGAGGGGCGGTCATAAATGCATTAAATCAACATGAAAGAACTATCACTTTTGAAAATGTGTGGTGCTGCTGAGAAGCAACATCTCTTGAGTACTAGAGGATACAAAGCGACGTTTGGTGCAGGACCGCTAAACGCCGGTAGAGTGTCAAAAGCAACATGGTACAGCCTGTCAGAAAATTGGAGATACAACTGTGATAAGGTTCCTGCATTTGAAGGGGAACAAAGCCAAACAAATTCATGAGGAGTTAGTGGCCATTTAAGGTGACAATGCCTAATCATATGACATGTGAATTTTTTTCACTGCAGCCAGACTAACTTGGAAAGCAAACCTCGAAGCAGATGCCCCTCCCTCCGTGACGAGCCACAAATTGTGAAGCAAGTGGAGACGATAGTCCTCTCAAACCATTGCATCACTGTGGACCAGATCAAGATGGCCAAAGGGGTCAGACTTCTGCAGGAAAAAGCACCAGCACATTCCACACGAAACCATGTGCATTGGGGCAGAGATGGGATTTGAAATGCTGCCCTATCCGGCGTATTCACCCGACCTGCCCCAAGCAACTACTTCCTCAACGGCATTTCCAAGATGACAAAGAGGTCATCTTCGAGGTGGAACAGTTCTTCAACAGCCAAAAGGAGGACTTCTATAAAAGTGGCACCCAGCAAGTCGTCCATCGTTGGAAAAAGTGGGTGCATATGTGGAGAAGAACTGAAGCTCCCACCGTGCAGTGTCGCCCATCTCTCATCTTATGGCTGATTGTAATGACTTATGACTGCCCTTCATAGACAAAAATAGAATGTACTTATTTGATAGTCCTGTAAATAAAAAATTTTTCCAAATGACATGCATCCTAATTTTTTAGAACAAAGTTGCAAACAAAGATTTATATGCTCCAAAATTCTATGTAAAATATCATGGACCCATATATAGTCAATCCTGTATCTTAAAAGGTAATTTTAAGACCTATATTTCTCACCTATACATGAATACAAGGGGAGCTCTAAATGTTTTTAGCCAGGAATGCTGCATGCATCCCACCAAATTCGTTTTACTTCCTCCAAGTACTTCACTCTTTCATATAGTTGCATGCAAGATTTGAGCATGCCACGTCGCATTGTTTTCATGTAGTACACAATTCTAAACCTTGTGCACTGGCAGATAGATTTTAAAGACAATGAAGCTGAATCAGCAGGCATGGTGTGTTGAGAAATTTTGTGATTATTCCAAAGAAATGTCAGATTGTCTTGAAACTTTACAACAGACATCTCCTGGCAGATCTCAGAGTAAAGTTTCTTCTTGGTATTGCAAGTTTAAGAGGGGAAGATGGTCACTTGACGACAAACCTCACAGTGGATGGCCAGCCGATGCAGTTACACTGTAAAACATCTGTACTGTGTCGGATATATCGCAAACAACAATTGGGTAACCTATTCCTAGATTGAGGCAAGCCTGGGCATCGGATCATCAGAGGTGAAAACAATCTTGCATAAACACCTGCAATTTGGGAGGATTTCATCACGATGGATCCCTTGTTTGTTGACCAAAGAGCAGAAAGAAGCCCGAGTGCAGTGGTGCCAAGACATGATTGAAAGGTTCAACAACGAGCATCAAAACCTTATCAAATGACTACAGTAATTTTTAAGCTTTAGTAATGACAGCAAATATTCTACAGATTTTATATATCATTTATTACTTGTTGAATATTTATATTTTCATATTTAAGTTTGATGCTTGAATAAAAAAACAAACGTGGCACTGTGGAATCGCTGGAAAAATCTTACTCTTATCGAGGAAGGAAGAGCAAAAGGAATGCTCCTGTTGATCGGTTACTGTGACGTGATGCAGCAAAGCCATTCAGAAACGATAATGCGAGTGTACACCAGAATTGGCTTACACACCTTAACTGATTCAACAGCATCAAGTTAGAGTGAGAAGAGTATAGTTCAAACCCGTGTTGTTGAAGGATAAACTGTACTTTTAAGGATCTTGAAGAAAATGGGTTTCTAATTTTAAGGCCTTTCTTATGATATCTCTTTTGCTATTCCCAAGCCTTCACTCCATCAAGAGTCCATTACAGTATATCAAATCACATCCATGACCTACTATATTAATACAGACCTGTTTGACTGAATAATTTCCATTGTTGCTTTTCACATTTCTCAATTTTGCCATGGCGCTGCTTAACCCCCCTTTTCTTGCGAACTGAGATAAACAAAATGTAGTGCAAACAAAAAAAAAAAAAAATACATAACGGATTAAAAACATTTTTTCATAGAATCTTTTATTTTAAACTAGCGAAATACTGGAAAAACTGCGAGAAATCGCATATTTTTAGGGAGGGCCATAAGGCAAATATCAATAAAGGCAGAAATTAGTTTTTTGTAAAATATGTGAACTCTTCTTGGTCCAAATATCTGGTCAACCCCACTCTACGTACGACTTAGACACGAACGTCAAAATTAGGCAGATTTTGAGATTTTTTTTTCTGCCTCCCTTAAAACCGATTTTCAAAAACCAACGAATGCTCCCTTTTTATATACGTCTTTTACATTCACGTGCGCAATTTTGATGCTCTCTGCATTTCCGCATCAGAGTTAGGCGACAGAAAACAAAACGAGGGCCAATCTTTGGACCCCCCCTGGTCAATACCGCCTAGAGAGAAAGCCTGCTCATGGAAAAATCATACATTGTTACATCACCTACAGTAGGGACAATTTTGCACTTATTATTGGTTGAAATATGATTAACAATACAGTGATAGCTACAGAAAGAAAGGGCAGCATGGCGTGCTCGAAGGCAATGGAGCACCGAATTTCTGAAAGGGGCACTGAATGCAGCTAAATTCTTGCTTTAAAGTTAATAAAAACTACATGGGCATTTCAGTGACCTACATTTATATTTTTAAGGCATAATGCTAATTTCGGAGTCTGTATGCGATTAGGGCACATTAAGGCTCTCTAATTTCTTCTAGGCTAATCTCTTCCTTACTTGGTGATGCCAGGAAAAGACATCATCTCCAATAGTTTTTAAATTATATTTTTCAACAATTTATGCACTCTTTTTTGCAGGATAAAATTGCGAATAATGATTGCATTAAGATTTTTAAACTTTATACCTTATACAGTTGATCTGTATTATCCCTCAACATTTTATTAATGCTAATTTAAACATGAAAGCTTATTGAGGAATACTCTGACCACAGGAAACCACCACACACGAATACAAAAGGCTGGACTTGTCAGTGCACAGGATAAAAAAAGCAGAAGGAGTAACGCGATAAACGGCTCGTCACGGCTACCAATTAAACTGACCTAATATTTTAAATGAATGTACTTAGCAGTTTAATTAAAATGTTTAGACATTAAATCACTCACGCCAAAATGATAAGCTCCAATGAATACTTAAGCCGCACATTGTTGGCATTTATTGGTTTCAGTTTCTTACATTTGTGCAGCGCTGAGGGACAGCATAGGTGGCCTGAGGGGCAATGTGGCGAGGCAAGGGGCAGCATGGCGCTGCGCCACACTGATTTTGCCTAGCGGCATCACTGCAATACCCTACCGTAGGTGATGTAACAATGTATGACGTTTTCGCGCCCAGGTTTTGAGTAGAGGTGGTGTTACCCTGGTCCCCTTCACAAAGTGAAAATCGAAAAAACCAGAAATTGTTTTTTTTTTTGGAAATATCCCTGAGAAGCTTCCCTCCGAGTTTCGGTGCTTTATCTTTATTCCCTGCGAAGTTGCATCACATTTTATGAAACACCCCCCCAAAATCAATTTTTTTCAGTTTTCGTACCCTTAAAATTTGAATAACGAAAATCGGGGAAACTAATTTTTTGGTAAAGTAGCAAGAAATCTTGTAAAATTTCAAAGATCTACGTTCATTGAGGGCGGGACTAAGCGAATGAACGTGCAACTCCTTTCTGCCCCTCTGGGAGGGCACGGGGTGCGAATTTCGAAAAGCCCCGTCTTGGCACGCCCCTATGCTATCCATCCTATGACCCCACCACGTTTCGAGTCGGTGGTCCCAGTAGATTTTGCTGTGCGATGATGAGTCAGTGAATGTCCTCTTTTATATATACGAGGGCTGTAAATTAAGTAATGGCAACATAGGTGTAAATCAATTTTTAATGAATTTACAAGTACAATTGCATTACATTCCTTCTATGTAATCACCAGCAAAGCTTATAACCTTTTGCCAAATGTCGGGAAGCCGTTGTAGACTAGTGGCATGGTGTTGATTGTTGATGTGAGTGACCGAGCGCCCTACTGCGTGGAGTACAGATGAAACATCATGAAATCGGTGACCTCGGAGGGGTTCCTTCAACTTCGGAAACAGATCGAAGTCACAAGGACTCATGTCGGGTGAGTAGGGAGGGTGTTCCAGGATTTCCCACTGCCACCGTCGCAATAGGAGAGTGACTTTGTTTGCGACATGGCAACGAGCGTCGTCATGCAACACGATAGGGAGATTGTTGTGCAATAAACGTGGACGTTTGCACCGCACAGCCGGACGCAGATGGTGCTGTAGAAATTGGCAATAGTAATCTGCTTTGACAGTTTGTCCTTCAGGTACAGCATGTGTAAGAATCACACCGTCCCAGTCGTATGCCACAATCAGCTTAACTTTCACCCGACTGGGTTCCTGTCGAAATTTCTGTGGACGTGGCGAACCTTGGTGACGCCATTCATTTGATTGACGCTTTAATTCAGGCTCATAGGCTCGTGCCCATGTCTCATCAATGGCGACAATACGCTGCAGAAATGCGTCTCCTTCGTTGCGGTATCTCTCCAAGTGGGTGCCAGCCAGTGCATACCGATGCAATTTCTGTACTTCGGTTAGTCGATGTGGAATCCAGTGGGAAGCAATTTTCCTCATGTTGAGAGATTTCTTCATTATGCACCACATTGTTTGATGACCCAGACCAACCTCTAAGGATAATTCTCGGACAGTCCATCGGCGGTCTATGGTAAGGAGACCGCTCAGGATGCCAATCTGCTCTTGAAGAATGGAGGGCCGACCTGTGCGTTGCAAATCTGCAGTCTCATTCCCACCCGAACGAAATGCTTGAACCCATCGTGCTATTGTCCTATACGGTAAAGCATTTGTGCCACAGGCTTCCACTAATCCTCAATAGCATTCTGTTACACTTTTGCCACAGGCAACCTCGATTTTAAGCCACGACCGCTGATCATCTTTTGAAAACATGCTTTAGAGCGATGGAAACGAAACTCCTCACTTTAACGCCACACAACAACTACCCTTCTAAGCAGATCAACTGTTTTTTGCACTCAACACATCGACAACAGTGCCACCTCACCGCTCGCATATCCTATTTGCGCATGCCCGCCCTTCTGCGAGTTTCAAGGTTAAGTTGCCACTATTTAATTTACAGCCCTCGTAGAAGGGAGTTAAATAGCGAATAAAAAGAAAACTAAATTTGGTTAATGAAATAAATACTTATTCAGTTTGTTTTTAACCGTCGCTGAAAAGTCACCTGACCATCTTAGTCCAAGCAACAACGTAGCCTTCATTGTTGGAAACAAGCAGAGAGGGGGGTTTAGCAGCGCCATGGCAAAATTTAGAAATGTGAAAAGCAACAATGGAAATTATTCAGTGAAAACAGGTCTGTAACATCACAGGGTGTAATGGATCAAAAATGGAAATTGTTTAAAAAACAGTTTGCATGACATTGAAAATGTGAAAAAAGCAAGCAAAGAATAATGAAAACTTTCCATCTTACCTGGTCGTAGCGATACCATCTTTAGGTGGATCGTAACGTGAGATTCGATTCTTTTGGTTAAAATAGTAAAGGGCGTTTTTGTTACGACTGAATGCAATAGTCCATGGGTCTAAACAGATACAAGATATTGCATTAAAAATATACATTAACAATAAATGAAGTTATCATACAGTAAAATCAAAATGATGCACCCAATATCAGAAGTTTACTCTGTGAAATTTAATGAACATACGGTATTGTGAGACGTGCTACGAAAGGTAAACGTTTAAAGTTTACTTCAAACACATCACATCACAAGTGGGGATATGGGAGCGTCTTGCATAATCTCGACACACATCAAGCCGATAGTCTTATCTCCTGCCATACCTTTTGTACCATGTCGCGCTCAATATTAGCAATGGCTGCAGTGATGCGGGCACGCAGGACATCCAATGTTGTTGGCAGTAGTGGTACGTACATATGATCCTTTACAAACTCCCACAGGAAGAAATCACATGGGGTTGTGATGGTTCCATACTTCGGTGCATGTGCAATAGCACATATGCTCAAGAAGCTAACACCAGAGAATGGGCCGATCAAGGGTTCGGGACCAGTAAATTGAGAAAATACAAGGACTCAGATACGAGCGTTTGTTTTAAGCTGTTTTATTCCACTAGACATTGATCAAGTACACTACAATAACTTGTTTCACGTTTAGCATTAATAGCACAAGCTAATCTCAAGGGGCCCCAGCGAGTCAAAAACGCTCAACTTACATTATCAGTCCTTATCACTAACAAGATACAACCATATGCTGTGCACTCTGGCGCATAAACTCGTCGTATGAAACCAGTTCACTCAGAGCTTAAATGAAGTGCATGTGAGGAAAAGGCCTCTCAACACAGTGGTACTTAGCTACTGCCAAAAGTACTTGTTCCTCCGAATGAAGTATTCCATCATACGTATGCTAGAAAGCGCACTGCACCTCCTTTGACTTAGGATAAGGGGGGAGGTACTGTGACCCCTTCCTGGTAGAAGCAAGCACTAGGAACTAGTGACCCACTGCCGAGCTTTGAATCCGGGTCAATGATTATCAAGCAACACATGTTCATGTATACACGGTGCACAAATCACCGTTTAAGATTCCTTGCCTCCCTTTACAAGCACTACTCAATGGGTGAACGGTTCAAGCATGTTGCATACCAGGGTGCATAGGGCGGAATACATAATTCTAATTTAACCTTTGCTATAACTACATACATGCTATCATTGTTCATTAATCATGTGTCAACATAAACAATGTAAACAGGCACTTCGTAGCGAGAATTCGTTCTTTCTTATAGCGTTCACCAAAAGTTACCACTGAGGGCGTGGAATGCAACGGAGCAGTTCTCTAAAACTCCGACGGGAGGATCGAAGTCATGATCTATAAGCTCTGTTTATACTTCAGTCGCCCGCGGCTGTCTTCGCTGTGAAAATACTAATTAAAACGTCACTCACCACCAGATGAAGACACCTTGATTACCATTGATATCTGCTTGGCCGTCCAACTGCATATTATCTTAGTCTATGTCGTCCCATACACCTCGCTCGTCAGCCCCGACGTCGTCCGCCATCGTCATCAGCATCGTTCGCTTACTCGGAATCAGCTGTACTCTTTACCTCGTACACTTTTAATGATAACTGAATTTAATTCATTTTACTGACTATTCAAACAAAATTTCAGTAATATAAACTTATAGTGGAATATAATAGCAACATTCCAGTGTAGACTTTCATCTCGTTCGAAATCAACGATGTCCGCAACGCATAACTACGCGTCAGACTGCCTAGGAAGTCGGCTCTGGAATGCTTTAACATAACAACAACAAAAAAACAAAACAAACACGTGCAATAAAACAAAACATTCGCTCACAAGACACATTTACTAAGAATTTTACACAACAATACTCCGTTGGAAGCTGCGATGATCTTCCCAGAATCAGCGGTAACAATCGCAGCCACCAACAGAGCACACACACACACACAACAGCGACTCTCACAAAATAACGCAACCAAACAATTACAAATCAGCTGTTTATCTCAATAATAAATACCTCTTTAGCTAAATCACAATGACAATAAACACTAAATTACTAATCATATCGCTGGAAATTCATAAATCAATGACAAAATCAAAAACTCATAATACTACAATAACACCCCCCCCCTTCCGTCAGACCCACGTGACTTCCAGCTAAACTGGAACGTCACAGGGTCAAGCACACAGAAGGATCTCTGTTCTCCAGTCAAAGCCATTTTCTTTAACCGCTCGCTGCTGACCCTTAGCGGTAGAAAATGAAAGCACTGCATGGAATCTAAACTGTGGAAGTTAAGCTTTCGAAGCACATGTCTCACATTACGATACGTTCATTAGACATCACAGAATAAAGGTCTGAAATTGGGTCCTGTATTATCACTAATAAATACTTGCCATTCACAATTTTCAGAAATAAAATTCCTTGTGGAACAAAGTATTTCTCTTCATCAGCCTGGTAGCACAATTGTCGCATACCTCCACCCCATTTAACTATTTTGTAATCTAACCTAATGAAATAAATTATTTAGATATACGTTCCATTCATTTTTTACACCAATTATAGTCTGCACATTGGATCTTGAGCCCTGACCTATTTCACTGTGCATTCAGGAAACTAAATGATCGCTTATTCAGTCATGGTCAGCTTTTGTTAGTTTTTTCAATTTCCGTATTTTTATATGCATCCACAATCTCTAGTTAATTAGAAATTTAACCAAGACAGCATGTGAGAAAATGAAGTGTGGGTAAAAGCTTCTTACGGACTGTCGACTAGTGGCCAGCAACCTCAAGACATGACTAGAACAGTTGTCATCTACGCACATAGCTGCAAATTCGAGAGGCCAGAAAGATTAACGATTGCTGTATGATGGTCGCAGCAGCCGAGGGGGGGGGGGGGGGGTGAAGATCGTGAGCCACGGATGGTCACCCATCCAGTGACTAGCCGTGCCTGATGTTGCTTAACTTCAAAGAACTTGTGTTTCAGTGAAAGCCCACGGCCTCCCCTAATTGTGATTATTCTTTATATCAAGGCAGCTTGAGGATGATACAGACGCTGCGGCTTCACCAGGCCCATGGTTCTGAGGTCTACATGCCTTGATTTTCCAGGATAAAAACATTTATGAAAATAGGTCCCACAAGAGCATTTTCCATTATGCACCAAACATTTTCAATGCCTCACTTTTCTTGGACCTTGTCATTATCCCCGTTGTCTTATTTCATTTTAATTTATCGTCATATTTTCACAAGTCCCCCCCCAAAAAAATTCGAATACACGAGAGGTGGTCATACAGTCATTACAATCAGCCGGAAGACTGAAAGACTGCAAGATGGTAGCGTACACATTTTTCCCAATGTTGGACGACTTGCTGGATGCCACTTTTTATAGAAATTCTCCCCTTTGGCTGTTGAGGAACTGCTCCATCTTGAAGACGACCTCGTCGTCATCTTGAAAATGCCATCCACGAAGCGGATTTTTAAGAGGAAGAAGTCGCTTGGGGCCAGGTCGGATAAATACAGCGGATGGGGCAATATTTCGAACCCCAGCTCTGCTGCAATGTGCATGGTCTCATATGTGAAATGTACTGGTGCATTGTCATACAGCAGTCTGACCCCTATGGACACCTTGATCTGCTCCAAGGTAATACAGCAGTCTGAGAGAATTATTGTCTCCACTTGTTTCACAATTCGTGACTCATCATGGATAGAGGGGCTTCCGCTCCGAGGTTCTCATCTTCCACGCTTGTCTGGCCGCTTTGGAAATGTCAAGTGTCTGGTATGATGATTCACTGTCAGCATAAACGGCCACTAACTCCTCATGAACTTTTGGCATCGTTTCCCTTCAAATGCAGGAACCTCATCACGAGCTCGCACCTCTAATTTTCCGATGGGCTGCGCTACGTTGCTTTTGACACGCTGGTGGCGCTTAGCGGTAATGTACCAAATGCCGCTTTGTATCTTTCAGGACTCAAGGGATGTTGCTTCCCAGTGGCATCACACGTTTTCAAAAGCGATCGTTCTTTCATGTTGATTGTAATAACTTTATGACCGTCCCTCGTACCTTTATTCCCACTTTTTTGTAAAAGGGGATGGACCCAATTTTTTTTTTTTTTTTTTTTTTTTTTTTAGTATTATAGGTACTAGTACAACTATCTTAAGAGGTAGCTAGTGCGATGTTGAACCATGCGAAGGCAAAAACAAACGAGAGTGATACAAACGGTAGCAGCTGCTTATTCAGTCTCCCATTTTAGATTTTCTATTGTTCCTAGTTGTTCTCAATGACTGATTACCACTCGTGCTCAGTCTTGAACGGACAAATGCCAAGCATGGGGAAGAGCATGATTGCTATAATGACCACACGAGAAAGAGATAGTCGATGATATTCACGTCGTCTGTGCAAAAACGAGTTGAAACGAGGACTCGAGATCCAATCTGCAGATTATAATTAAAGGTTGCACATCTTGTGCATATTTCTGAAATAACAGCACCTGTCAAATATATGGTTCACATCTTGCATCGGAAAGATTTTTTTAACTTGAACAGGAACAATGTCCGGCCGGCTTGGCTTGTAGATGGCTTTGACAAATTTCTTTGTTTCTGTGATTCTACAATATTGAATTTAAAGAAATCATTTGCATTTAAATTTTTAGTACAAAAATTAGTTTAGCATTCATAACAGAAGAATATGGATAGATTATACAGGGCAATTCAAAAGTCCCCGAACTTCAAGTTTAACAAGGGGGGGGGGGACCAGGTATGTTAAGCTTGGATTTAACTGAAATTTAAGTATGCTGTTACACACTCTCCCATTACTGCAGAGCTGTCAACTTCAAGGAAGTCACTGGCGGGAGATTCGATTTTCCAAAAGGAGTTATGCAAATCACACTTGATATTAAAATTTGCATAGTATCAAATCATCTACATACAACTACTTGCCATTGAAATGGAATACTCGCCATGAGAATCTGTTTTTACACTTCAAGTCAAATTATTTCCATAATTTTTATTATAACAGAGTCAAATTTTTTTGTTAATCAGAAACCTACTTATAGCCCTTTTTAAACATGTAAAAGAAATTAAAATATTATAAATCGAATTTGCATAATGAGCTTTTTTTTCAAGACAGAAAAATGGAATACTCTCTTCACCGCGACAAAAAAATGGAATAATTTATTCACCAAGGCAAAAACAACGAAATGAGTAATAAAAAACAAACTAAATTTTACATTTGAGAAGTATACGATGTGAACATATCTAGTACTTGGTAGCTCCACCATTCGCATCAATGACTGCTTGTATTCTGCGCTGCATTGATCGTACCAATTTGGCACACTCCTCAGCAGTTATGTTAGACCAAATATCCATGATTGAAGCCTTTAACTCTTCAATTGTGGTTGACTTTTCACGCTGTAAGCGTTGCTTCATAACATTCCAGATGTTTTCGATCGGATTTAAATCCGGTGAATTCGCGGGCAAGGAAAGGGTGGGTACATCACGACTGTTCAGCCACGCAACAGTCGATTTGGCAGCATGCGCTGGACATCGTCATCACCAAACTTTTCCAAAGTAGGTATCAAATAGAAGTCCAAGATGTCTTGATAAACACTGGCATTTACTGTTCCTTTTATGAACGTTAAAGAACCAGCTCCTTTTGCACAGATACACCTCCAGACCATGACACTTCCAGGAAACTTCACGCTTTTCTTCAAATTTTTGTCTTTATATTCTTCACCTTTTTTCCTCCATATTCTACATCCTTATCACCATAAGTCACACAGAATTTAGATTCATCACTGAAATACACCCTACTCCAGTCATCCTCTGTCCAGTCAACATGTTGCTTGCACCAGTCCAATCTTTTTTTACGTTGTTTCGATGTCAAAAGCGGTTTAATTTTGGGCACACAGTTCTTAAATCCCAAATCATGCAAACGCCTTACAGTTGTACGATGAGACACAACAACTCCGGATTCTTTCCATTGCAAATGGTACTGCTTTGAAGTGCTGAATGGTTGTTGTGCAACGAGTTTCTGAAGTTTTCTGTCGTCTCTGGAACTTGTTTTCTGCTGCTGCCCACATTTGTATCTTCGATTCATAGTTCCACGACCTTCCTTATGTCTCTTAATGATTTTTGAGACGGTGGATTGCGTGCAATGCAAACTGGCTGCGATCTGCGATTGAGAGTAGCCTTGACTCTTTAGTGCAATAATACTTCTTCTTTTGGATGGGGACAAATCACGTTTTCCACCCATAACTGATGGATACTGGTGTCATATACATAGATCATAGAGAAAATTTAGAATGAACAGTTATTTTCTGAACCAGGACCTTTAAATATCTTGTAGAACAGGATATTCCATTTTTTTGTCGCAGTGAAAGGAATATTCCATTTTTCTGTCTTGAAAAAAAGGCTCATTATGCAAATTCGATTTATAATATTTTAATTTCTTTTACATGTTTAAAAAGGGCTATAAGTAGGTTTCTGATTAACAAAAAAATTTGACTCTGTTATAATAAAAATTATGGAAATAATTTGACTTGAAGTGTAAAAACAGATTCTCGTGGCGAGTATTCCATTTCAATGGCAAGTAGTTGTAGAATTATTATTACAGAAGAATAGTATTAATTAAATCTGTAGTGAATTAAAATACTTAAATCAATTTAACCTATATTTTTATTATATAGTATTTATTTAACATCAGTATAAATAAACTGGGAGACAACCTCATTAAATTCTAATTTTATTAATGGAAGAATTTTAACAGTAATGATATAACTTATATTATTGATTGTGTATTTTTTTTATTCACATTGTAGTGTAGAAATAAATTTTCGTGTTCAATGAAAAGACGATGCAGTAAAGACGGTAGCGCCCTTGTGACGAACCAGAAAAGATAGTAGCGCTCTTGTGACGTAATTTTAATATAGCGAATCATGGCAAAGATAAATGGCGGATATTTTTCAACTAAACTTTAAAGTTCTAAAAGAGAATCTTAAAATCGAATTTTTAATTTTACAACTTCAATTAACTTTCGGGATATTTATTAATAATTGACATTTTCATATCGGGAGGCGGGAAATGGTAGATATATCGTGAGTCTCCCACCATTATCGGGAGAGTTGGCAGCTCTGCTATTGATGTATATTTACAAATTCGGACAGTGGGACATTCAAGTAGTCAATGTGGTTATGTGGGCAATTCGATAGATTACAATGCTAAAGGTCCCGGGTTCAAATTCTGCTCCTTTTCCAATTTCATTTAATTTAATTATTTTTTTTAAGCATGTTTTTGAACAAATTATATATGAAACTAATATTAATTATTAAAAATATATTTTTAGAATTTTTTGCATATTATATTCCATTTGAGGAAGGTAACAAGTTATTTATTTTTAATAAGTTATTATCACAATAAAACCTGACTAAAACGGGCCCTCTTCATAACGGAAACCTGCAGAAACGGAAAACAATATTCGGAACCGAATGATTTCCCATATAAAGTAGCACTGTAAAACGGAAAACTGTCCAACGCGGAAACAGAAGCTCTATTCGGTACCAGTTGCTCAATTAACCTGTTTAAAACGGATTACTTTAGGCAGTACTGTATTAATTTATTGTATCATTAGCTTCTCGCTCCTATACTAAATTAAGCTAAATGAGCGCCTCCTCGTTGCCTATTGCCGGCGATTATAGTGCAAGTCAAACCACAGAAGAAATGGAAGATGAAGATGACTTTTCATTTTAGTCAGGTTTTACTGTATTATATTTATGTAATACAGGGTGCGTAAGGTATTTGAGGACACACCTTTGTTTGGCTACTTCTGCACTATAGTAAATTGTATGTCCTTTCTGTTTCCAGAAAGCAAATGGCAGGCCATCAAATAACACAGATCATGAAGAGACATGCAGTAATCTTGGCAATAAAGGCAGAGCACAGCGATTTAGAGATATCATGATTTCTAAAGGTCGCAAGATCATTCATCCACAAAGTGCGGAAGGAGTTGGAGACCGAAGATGGCAATGTTGCACCAGTAGCAAAGTGTAAAAAGCATCTGACATCACCAGAACACCTGAATTTATTCAGCAAGTGCAGCAGGCCATCGATGACAATCCCAGAACATCCATGAGGTCACTTGCCAAAGATCTCCATGTGTCGGAAGGAACAATCAGAAATGTTGTCCATGAAAACATCAGATATTGTCAAGACACATTGTAGGAAGGTGAACCAACAGCTATTTGGCAGGCAACAAATGGAAGATTATAGTCACCTTGGATGAGGCTTGGGTCTATTTTTCAAGAGATGGCAAGACACAGGCAATCTTTTATCAACAACAGGGTGATACAACTCGATCTGACTGGGTGCATCAATACATAGAGTCTTTTTGACAGGGTTCAAGATGGTTGCTAGATACAGCTACAATGAAATCAAAGCCTAAATGGATCCTGATATACCAGGAGTCAGACACCAAGATATAATAGACGGACTGTACATAATTTAATTTAGGTAATTCTGTATTGGTTGTCAATGGTATGCGTTAGAAGCTAGCCAGATAACGTGTGTCCACGTTCTTCATCTGTATTCAACGACAGCAGTGAAATAATATCAGAAAAAAAAAGCAACCAAAATTCATTTTCTTCTCCTGCTCAGCAGTTTCTAAACTATTCCGAAGGGCTTGGTTTACACGTTCGTCTTTCAATTCTTGCAGGTTCTTTCTTTCTTGGTTTTTCGGTAAATGTTTCTCTGCAATGACTGTAGTATCACCAATTTTCAATACAATGAAATGATTCTCACGAACGATGAGTTTTTCATCATTATGTTTTATGCTTGGACATGAACGTTTCTATCACGAAATAAATATATTCCCCCACAATTTTCTATGCTCAATTATTTAAACTAATTGAACAAAAACTAACTTTAATGTCGTTTAAAGAGGACGATGTTGCAGTATAGGAGAGAGGTGACATTGAAATGCAAAATCGGGGTAGTGAGATGATGCGAGGAGAAACATCATTTTGACATCCTCACTTCTTCCAAAAGTGGTGTTATTTAATAACGACCGAAGAAGAGAGGAGTCATATGGGCACTTTTCATTATTCTTGTTAATATGAAAATGCTGGTATCATAGTAAAAGCCCGTTTGTGTGTTGCAGTTTACAAAGCATGAATCCAATGCTCATATGTATGTTAATTCTGCCATCAGTTCAACAAACAGCTGCCTCGTCATAAGCAAATTTACGAGTGACATAAAAAAATTCATAAATGTTCATACGCATCACTATTTTCATATAAATAAGAAGCAGCAAATGGCATTTAATTTGGCCATATTCCAGTCATGTTTTTTACAGTTGAAATAAATATTTGAAATTTGCTCCATCGTTTTGCATAATCTTGCATTATACGTTAAATAATGTTGTCCCTTTTTTATCTAATAAATTTAATTTGTAAACATCATCTACCTAATTGAATTACCTGTCCGAATATGGTTTTCGTCGAACATCTTTTCCTCCTAAAAAGAAGGAATCTATAATATGAAGACTATTTAATTTTCTTTGGCCTTTTCCCTAAAAAAAAAAAAAAGGAACAAACCGAATTATCAGCAAATGAAACAAACTTTTAGGATGATGCCTTAAAAGAAAAATCACTTACTTCTCCCATTAATTCTTGAACTATTTCAGCATAGATCAGAGTATCGTTTGGAATCTCTACAGTTAACTCCAACTTCATCCAACTGCCACCCCTGTGTGAAGCATCCCATCGAAACACTTGACTTTTCTATAAAACATGTTTATCTATTCGGAATGAATTCTTAATTCCTTACAAACTAGTAAAAAAAAATAACATTTTCTAACAGTACTTACACCTAATCCTAAATAGAACCCCCTTGTATTCTTCATGAAATTGTCTGCTCCTAATACGACACAATAATATTCATATGGACTTCTCAAGGTTTCCAACCTTTTTACATCCAATGAATCAGGCTGAAGATTAAGAAACATTTCTTCATTCTATTAATTAAAAACAATGCAATTGGTACTTAGAATGCATAAAGAAAAACAGAGCACATAAAGAAGAGAGAACTGGATGGTTATTCATTTAGCAATTTCGTTTTACTTCTGTATCGATGTTGAACGCCTCTTACTTTCATCCTCCCTTTCCAAATTTGATGTTCTCGACTGCTTGTTATCCTATCCACTTCCTTAACCCGAATACTTTTCTTTGATTTTCCCAAAGTCTTTCTTCAATATCTTGAGTCCACCCATGTCACTCCTATCCTATCTAATTCCACCACATTTGCCTATTTTAGATATGTCAACGATATCTTCATAATTTACGAGTCTCACAACATCACCCTTCCATTTTTTGTTCTTCTCCCCCCATACCCAATTCACTTGCGAAGTTAAAATTAACAAATCCCTACCCTTCCTAGACCTTCTTATTACCAAAGACCTTGAAAACCATGGTCTATCATTTAATATTTACTGAAAACCTACTAATTCTTCCAATTTGATAAACTTTTCTTCTTCCCACTCTTTGTCCATAAACTAGCATCATTCCGTTTTCTGATACAGTAGAGTTCCGATAATTCGAAATAACTGGGGCTGATTGTACCTCTAATTTAGAAAAACCTGGACTACACAGAAAGATTTACAATACAAAGTGAAATTTAATAGAAGAAAACTTTTCGATTTTGTCTCTATTATGGCACCAACACCATACTGGGCTGCAAATTTCTTCAATGTTTCACTGTTTTCTAGTCTTTTCAAGGCTTCTAGCTTAATTTTAATAGGCACAAACTTTCTTTTAGACTTTCTACTCAACGTCACAAAAATAAAACCAAAATAAAAACTGAATTATTTTTTTAGAACAGGAACAGATGGTGTGACATTCGAGAGTGATTCAAAGTTATGTTATAATTGTTTTTCAACCTTTGCTTGTATTATTTTGGAATTTAACACTAGTGTTATAATTGTATTTCTTGTATCTCTATTCATTCATGATATGAATGGGATTAATATTTCAACCCTTTAGACATGCATGATCACGTCACTAGGAGGAAACATGAGAAACGGAGTCCAAAAATCCTGGGTTCAAGTCTCGGAAGAAACCACCAAGCGGTTTTTTTTCTTCTGAATACCATTTGCCAAGCATGAAATTATTTCATGCACCATCCTCATCCTGTTCTGGAAAGTTCCACAATTTACCATAAAGGCATCGTTGAAATGTCGTGCAGAATTATGCTATGGTGCAAGTGGACATCACATTAAACACTATCTGGATATATGGAGAGACTTACTTTGTGCCAGATGACTGTTTGTAAGCAACAAACAGTAGAAGAGCCAATTATCCTGTTGCAGAGCTTGCAGTGAGGATTGTGGGTGATCCACTCATCGGATTTTGGTGAATTTTTTTTTTGTTTTGTTTGGAATTTGCTATTGAACAAATGTGCAAGGGGGATATTTGGTGTATCTCTTACGGTTTTTGAGATAGAATTTAGATGCGTTCTAATCTGCATATTTGAGATGATGAAAGGTGCTCCATCAGACAAAGCACCCTCAAGTTCCTATTCATTCCCTGTACATGTATTGGAATTTGCGTAACTACATTGGTATCCAAGATAGGAAGGGGGTAACAGACTTTTGACTCGCCCCGTATACGCAATGTTTTCATAATGATTCCATCGATATTAAAAATTCTACAGCCATATGATAATACCTAGTTACTTTCCAACCACCCTGGAAAATAATTTTTCTATTGAAATTACTCTGTATTTTAGAAGCTGGCTAGTGATTCACTACAGATCAGACACCTGTATAATGAGCTGTAATAATCCCTCCTATATCCCTTTATAAAGTCAGAAATAAAGGCAAAGTAGTTGGATAATGTTTTCCAGTGGCATTATGCATTGTAAAGGCTCGATTTAAATTATGCTTACATCTACATAACCATATCATCTTTACGAGCATAAAAATGCTATTTAAAAGTTTGCTATTTAATCTTTTTAATTTTTCTTTAGTAAAAGTAGTTAAATGGAGCTAAATTTTATGGAGCATGTTTAAAAGAAGAGAAGAAAGTAAAAAAAATTACAAAAAGTACCTCCATCAGTTCCTTGTACTTTGCCATGGGGTCCATTCTTCGAGGAGCACATCTGGCCTTATCAGGAATCTATACATTAATAAAAAGTATAAAGATGTAAATTAATTTATGATTATTTGGAAATCTTGCATCAATAAAAGAAGATGTGACTTGCATGTGAAACATGAATAGTTTTGAGGAAAAAATATATAATGCTTTTTCACTTATGTAAAAACAATCCCATGCCCAATCTGACTTTGATGATCCTGTTTTTTCTTGTACGAGACCTGGAACCCCTGGACACGTATATGGGCCTCGTGTGCAATTTAGAAAAACTGCACCCTCAATTAAATTTCCAATTTCAATTGCTCCACCCTCCTCCTAAGTCCATAGTTCCAGAACCCAGACGTTTCGTAGAGGTAATACCTATGATACCCAGTCGATATCGTTTGGCTCCTCCACTAACTCTGATTTCTTTCCTGTCATTGAGAATATGTTCCATGTGCCGATTGACAACACCTGATTCTATTGTCGCTTTACCAGTTTCTCCTCCAGGGTAATGGCATGCACTGCCCCCAACTGTTTCTCTAAGTGCATAGCAAGTGCACTGGTGGGGTTTCTCGAACAGGAAACTCTTGACTGTTGACTATTTTTCGAACAGGAACCTCTGCCTAACTCCCGAACATGGGTGACTCTAACCCGTGCCACACACGATGCCATATGAATTCTCATTCATCGACATCATAAAATATGTTTGGATGCTCTTAATCTCATTTCAAGTTTCTGGTAAGGGTGACCCTGAAGTAGCAATGCTACAACCAGCACAGCTCCCAGAATCACTGAAGCACCCAAATCCCTGACCCATGAGTTGTTTGATGCTCGGATTGATAATGAAACATGAGCTGGGAAACAAAGCCAAACTCTCTGTTTTCAAATCTATCTTTTCCCCCATTCTTATCTATGACCGAAAGAATGTGATCGCAAGTGCAAGCAGCCAAAATGAGATTCCTGCATGGTGTGGCAGATGTTACCCTACTAGATAGAGTGCACAGAAGCACAATAAGGGAGTCTTTAGGTATTGAGCCACTACTTCTCAGTTGCATTGGTATGGCCACTTGATGCTGGAAACAGGTCTTCTTAAGCAGTTGCTATTTTTCAAGCTGGTGGGTAAGAGACCAAGGGATCGGCCTAGAACCAGATGGCTAGACTACATGGAGAATCCGGGTTTGAGTCGCTTGGTTATTACTAATGACTCAAATGGGTTTCCTAACAAAGAACTGTTTACTGAAATTATAGAATTATTTTGCTGAGACACAGATGATTCCGATTTTGAAGGATTTTAAATAAATTTATAGATAAAAAGGCTGTTCAATAAAGAATGATCATAATTTTTTACAGACATAATTTCCTTGCAACGAAAATGACACAGTGCGCTAACTGATAGTTTAATGCATAATGTACACAAGGAACAAGTTTCAAGGTCGAGGAGTGTAACTCCAGACATGTTCAGTTTCCCCTACATTACAATGAAATTGCTGCTCTGAAATTCGGCTTTCATCTCAACAAATCTTCAGCAAAAGCTTATGCAATGATGCATTAGCCTATGGGGAGTCTGTTCTTCCCTATACTACAGCTTGTAGATATTAAATGTTTAAAGGGGGAAGGCAATCAATGTCAACAGAAGATGGACTCTGCGCTCCAGTTAGCGATCTACGGAAGAAAACATTACCATTGCTGCTGTAATTGTAAGAGAGGATTGTCAAAAACATTAAGAATACTTTCAGAAATGCCATCCACACAATAGGGAATTGAAAAATTGCACATAAAATGTGTTTGTGCATGATGGGTTCCAAGACTGCTGATTCCAGAACAGAAAGACGATCAGAAGCAGGTCTGCATGCCAGTGCAAACGATGTTACAGGACCCATGCGATTTCTTCCTTTTCCTCTTTGTGAAGAAACACCTTCGTGGGAGGCATTTTCATCATCAGAAGCAGTAGTGAAGGTTGCAAAGGCAGTTCTGAAGCACCTATCCAAAAATGGTTTCCAGCATGTCTTTGAAGTGCAGCAGAATTGCTGGGACAAGTGCATTGCATCCAACAAGGTCTACTTCGAGAAGGACCATACAAAAATGAGGATGAATTGAGTTCTTTGAAAAAAATTAAGATCATTCTTTATTGAACAGCCCTCGTAAAATTCTGGTATAATGTAGCTACTCAATGTAATGAATAAATTTTCATTTTATTATATGATGTTCATTTGATTTGAATACAATACACTGGATGGATATACATTACCCATTTCCATAAAAGTTGCCTAATTATGAAAAAAGCAAATAAAACATGATTGACTAAATATACAGGGTCTTTATAATTAAAGTTACATTTTGACATGGCCATAAAAAAAAAACTACTGGACCAAAAGCTATAATACTTGGTAATATTATACAAGAGGGCATGGGAAGTTCATACCCACCAAAAAAAAATTATTTCAAAAGGTCACCACCAGCATGGAATGGCGCTCTATGCAATATTCGTATACGAAATTAGACACGAAGACACAGGATAACAAGTCTTTAATCGTTACTAAAAATAATTTTAGTCATGTAACTAATTTTAGTAACGATTAAAGACTTGTTAACCTGTGTCTTCGTGTCTAATTTCGTATACGAATATTGCATAGAGCGCCATTCCATGTTGGTGTGACCTTTTGAACTAATTTCTTTTTTGGTGGGTATGAACTTCCTATGCCCTCTTGTATAATATTACCAAGTATTATAGCTTTTGGTCCAGTAGTTTTTTTTTTATGGCCATGTCAAAATGTAACTTTAATTATAAAGACCCTGTATATTAGCAAAATTAAAAATAATAAATGCCTTCAAGTGACTGAAGTAAAATATGTACAATTTATAAATGCCGATCTCTTTTTTGGTCGTATATAATTTTTTAATGAAATTGCCATTGGTTAGGACAGAAGGAAAAGGCCACACCAGAAGCCATAGAAGTGACATGAATATTCTCGAAACTTTTGGAGAACATTACGTCATAACTTTTCCCTCTTTAAATGTTAACTGCAATGTGTGGCCAGTCATTTACACGACAACATGGGTCCAGGCAAGGCAGTGGGTCAACATATGCACAATAGAACAAGCCAACGATTTGGAAGCAACTCAGCATGAAATAGCCAGAAATCTTGGATTTCCATCATCTAAGTGACAGAAATTGTAGAATGGGCTTGAGGATTCTATCAAAAACCTTTATTGTTAAATAGCGTTCGCCACTACATCAAAAAATCTAAGTTTAAGCTCTATAATGCAAAACAAAAGATGTTCGTAAGCCCACTGCAGCAACATAGGTGCCTAGTTTGGACACACACCCATCGGAAGTTGATTGATGCCCAGTGGCAATGTGTTTTGTGGTCCGATGAATCTATATTTACGGTTGTTGTTGGCGAAAATCGTCGGCATGTACTTAGGACCAAAGAGGAAAAGGTCAATCCTGTCCGTTACAGACGTGCTGCACAAAAGCCAGCTTCAAAATAGTCTGAGGCTACAATGAGTGCCAATGGACTGGGTAACTTGCACATCTGCAAACGGCACCGTTGATGCAGAAGCACATATTGGAATTTTAGAAGAATATATGTTCTTTCTGGGTGACATCTTTTTGGAACCCGTCCCTTTCTATTTCAACAAGATAATGGTAAACCCCACACCGCTCGCATTACAGGACAGTGGCTATACAATAGACGAAGTCGGATGTTAATTTGGCCTGCCTGCAGTCCAGATTCGTCCCCAATGAGAATATATGGCGAATTATTAAGAGGAAGTTACGTCAACGACGACCCAGAACAGTTCAACAGCTGAAAACTTCCGTGCTGTAGGAATGGCAACAAATTCCCATTGCAATGATGGTCTCATCTGTTTTTCGACGGCTACAAAGCGTGATCAGAAGGACGGGAGATGTCAGCCAATGGTAATTCACCCACTGTCCCAACATTTTTGGAGTGTGTTGCAACTGCCAGTACGCAAAAAAAAAAACTAATATTTATTACTATTAATTAAATTTTTGGTTCCGAAATGTTTAATACCTACACAATAAACTATAAAATAAGTTCATACATCAGTGGATCAATAGTTTGGCTACATCGTATGTTTTCAGGCTATCCCAACTTTTATGGAAATGAAGTTTGTACATGTATTGCGTATTAAGAATGGGAATTTTACTGAAAATCAAGTAATACGTGTAATTTTAAAACGTGTAAACATGTGACCATTAAAATTCATTGTGAACTTGTGGTTATCTGGTTTTTCGTTTCTTCCTTTCATTGAATATCCTGTTTGTTTAATAAATACAAGATAAAAAATGGTTAAGGTTTTCTTCTGAATCATCCTCGTAGATAACCTCTGATACTGTATACAACTGTTCTTTAAATTTTTTTGACATTATATTCAGGGTAGTTAAGAATGTAAAGAAAAAAGATTAAGAACAGGAATCATTACAAATAACTACCTGCCACACTTTTAAGCATTCCTTCCGCAATTCGCTCTGCCTTTCTTCATGCAAGTCCCTTCAAACGAAAAGAAATTGATATGACTGAGTGAGGGGATTATGACAAAACAGTTAAACCGAATGAACTTACGTATTTTGATAAAACGCCTTGATCTTTGCTAAATGCATTGCCTGTTGCTCTCCTAATCTAGAGAAAAACACAACGTTCATTATTTTGTGGTGTAACAAATTTACATCAATAATCTAAGGTAATATCAAACTGAGTATTTTGTTATTGCAAACGTACACTTCATTTGAACTAACAATGTAATTATAAAATTTTACATCATCCTTTAAAATATGAAGTGGCACAACTTCAACGACATCTGTTGTTTGGCAAGCCCCTTTCAGCTGCTCTAAACGACAATTCACTTCAAATAAATAATCGTGTATGTCTTTGGTTCCCTCACATTTCCACTGGCACACAACATACCTGAACAAGATAATAGTTACAAGTGAATTATCAAAGAGGAAAAGCTACAGATTTAATAACCTGCAATTTCATTTTGAATGACAAGAACAAGACAGAAGCTAACCTTTCTGAATTTGCAGGTCTGCTTGTGTTAGGCTTCACAATACATATTCTTCGAAAAGCTCTGTACAGAAGATATATGAGCCCAACACTGAATGGTGTGAAGAGGTCAAACAGTTTGCAAACAAAATGTCCCCCTAGAAATTAAAATTTAAATATAAAACATTTCCAAAATAATTTGTTGCATTCCATAATGAGAACACATGAAAAGACATTCAATTTATTTGTGTTTGGCACAGTTTCTATAGTTTGAAAGACACTTTGCTAGAAAGTGCATGTTTACATAGGTCATAAAGCAGAATGGTATCTATTACCTAATTAAGTAATTAAGAAATAAATAAATAATAAGAATTGTTACAACAACAGGGAAATAACCCACCGGACAAACCAGAGGAAACAAACTCCCATATTGGATTCATCAAAATTGACATACCTGCTTTGGTTCAAAAATTAAAAGGGGGGGTTCAGACTTTTGTATTCACCCTGTATACAGTAATGATTTTTTTAAACTTTTATCTGCACTAGATGTGCCCGCAGCTCTGCTCACCCCAACAGGAGAAAGCCCAAAATGTATTAAAAATAAAATTAAAAGAGAGAGCATTAAAAAACACATAACTAATAAAGAGTTCAACGTCAAAGACAAAATCATGTGCAATTACTTAAAAATATTAGGTTTGATCGAACAACGATTATAAAAATCAGAAATTTTAAATCTGATGTCCAGAAACTTAGAATTGTTTCTAAAAAAAATTTGGTTACAAATGAGAAACCATATCGAACACAACCCTTAATATATTTAAGGCCAATACCTTCTATAATATATGGAATATATGGGGCATCACGATTATCCATGATAACCCATTTCAGAATTCCGTGATCACCTCTGAAACCCGAGTACGCGGGTTCGATCCCGGCCGAGGACGACGAGGATTTTTCAGGGGGAAATCCTGAGATCACGCACTTCCTTCGGAAGGGAAGTAAAGCCGTTGGTCCCGTGTAGTCGTTTGCCGGCTGCACGTTAAAGAACCCTTGCGAGGCAAAATTTGCGGCCCCTATAACGCCGTCCTGAAATGACCATAGCAGTTGAAAAGGACGTTAATACCAAACAAACCAAACCAACCATTTCAGAATTCTCATAAACACTTTATCAGCTAAACTCTCAATAGAAACCAACATCCAAGTCTCAATGTCTTTGATAGTATTAAGGATCAAAATATTTGTTTTGGTTCTAGCAGTTTCACCTCGAGTGTAACAAAATTTTGAGAGAAACCTGTTATGTTTCTCCTCTCTAGATCTATCAAGCTACAACATTGGCATATAGGTAGAGGATCCTTTCCTGTGTACATGTGCACAGCCATAGGACGCAGTATTCAGTAGTTCGTAAGATAATTGATCTGAAAGTTAGGTGCCCGAAACGACACGCCTCATGTACGCTACACGCATGCGATTCATCAGCAGCAGCGGCGATAGAGCAACGGTAAAGCGTGTGCTCAGCATCCCGTAACTTGATATGGCTTGTTCCTTCAAATCCCAGCCAGGAAATTTTTTTTCAAAACTCATCAAAACGTTTTGTTTTTTTTTTAATTCCTTATTAATAATTACAATTAAATATGCATTTTTATGTACTTTATTGATTCCAAAAATTATTTCGGCATGATGTGAATATAAATAGGCTCCAAAAGCGAGATGACCCACTGTCAGTTGACAGAAAAGGCCAATGACAATCGACCAAGCCATGCGTGATCGCATGGACAAATACCTGGTCGCCCTTTCGGCCGGTGCATTTGCTCGTTCATTTCTCTTTTGACTACTGCTCAAGTTATGTGTTTCCTGAGTCTGTGAAAATAAACTTCTGGTAAAAGTCGAACGAGGACAGTTCTCATTCATTTGTTGCACTCGTTGTAGAAAAGTATTGCGCTTTCCCTGTTTCTACGACAAATATCACTCTGGAGATTGCATTTTACCGTTGTGCTACCGCTGTTGCTGACAAATCGCGCACATACTGCATACATAAGGCATGCTGCTTTGGGCATCCAACTTTCAGGTCAATTATCTTGCAACGGCTGAAATGTGACATTTTAAGCCTATTTCTTGGGGTGTCACATAGGCTCGGCAAAAACCCTTAGTATTTATTTTCATGCTTTTTTTTTTAATACCTTGCAGTGGATAGTTAAGTGCACTTCAGGTTGGAATTTAGTTTGCTTTATTTTAGTGAGTCTTGGTTAAAGTCTGAGCGAATTATTGTTTTTGTTTATTTTGTTTTTTCTTAATTCAGTTATTGTGGTGGTTCTCAGTTGTTTATTATTTAGGTATTTGCATAGGGTGCGTTTTATCTAATATTTACTGTGAGCTGTTGAAATTGTTTTCAGTCAGTGTTTCTAAATGGATATTTTAGATTTTAGTAACATTTTATTTTGTTAATAGTAAAGTTTTGACGACTGTTGTTGCTCTTCCAAATATTGAAGCAACAGGAGCTGTCATTTTTGGGGCTTTGGCATTGTTTTCTTCAGATGAAATTCCTGGAAGATCTTTGCCAAGCTCCAATACGACACCCTGAGATCGCGCTCGTTTTCGGAGAAAAGATTTCTCCGGAAAGGAATTTAAGAAAATATAATTTGTGTGTTGTTGTGATTGATGTAGTTGAAGTCGAGTCGGGAAGCAGAGAGGACATGTTGTTATGCATTTCAGCGGGAAAAAAAATGTTCGATTTTGCTTACAAATGCATGGTGAGCATAGCACTGCCATATATCCATGAGTTAGTTACGGTATTTGGCATACAATTGATGAATATTAATTGTATAAGCAGTTTAATTCAGTTTTATTAAGGAGGCAGCGTGGGAAACAGAAGAACATCGTCGTGGGATTGAGCCACACAATAAAGATGACATCATTTGGTAAGCCTGTTTCATGCTACCTATTGTGTCAAATTGATATTTAGTGATTAAAAGAGACAGGCCCTCAGTTATTAGAACCCGTGTTTATGTGATTGTTTATGTATGAAAATGGAACAAAGACTAAAGCAGCCATGATTCAAGCCATTTTTAGTTCCATCACTTGTTTCTCGCCCGCACTGAGTTGTTGAAACAGCGCGTGCCTGCCAGAACTTTTAGTGTAGTTAACTGAACATTGAGTTGTATTTATTGAATGCTATTGTTTTTTGTGTTGCCAGCTCGTTGGAGAATTGCAATCTGAGTCACGTTGTCACCTCTCACTCCTACTGGAGTAAATAGGCTGCACATTTGTCTTCCAGCAGCGTGAGCGTAACGTGCAACTAGGTCAGCATTGAAGGCAAGTTTATGTTCATTTAGATGTATTTTCAAATTAGCCTGTTGACCGTTTTAGCACATTTGGCAAGCTCTTTACCCAATTCCAGCAAAGGAGGGTACACCCAACAGGGTTACTGTGGTCCTCCCCATCGAAAAAAGGGCCACGTGATGTGTTCAAGCATTACAGTGTTAGCGTCAAGTTGCACCTTCCAAGTGCGGATTGAGACAGCTTTCTGTGTAGCAAAGCGCACGCCACGCTCGATGGGAATCGTGTCTCAAGCGTTTGTGCTTTAAGCGCTGTTTAGCGTCCCATTAGCTGGCACATAAGAGAATACAGGGCTCCCACTGAGAAGATCATTCCAAAAAAAGTTAAAAAAGTTACCAAAATTTTAAAAAAAGTGACTAAGAAGTGACAAAAACAAGGGAAAAAGTGACCTAAAAGTGACTTTTTTATCATCATGTGTTTAAGGCAAAAGAAAAAAAATATTGAAGATCTATAATTATTAAGAAAGTAACGTTTGACACTGAAAAATAATCCATGCAATTATATTATGAAAGTGTTAATGTGTGAATGAAATGGGACTTGAAGACACTACGAAATGCTTCAAATAATTTAATTGATACTAACGGTAATTTTATAAAATAAATTATTACACTGTCTTTTGCTTTTTAACAATAATAATAATACTGGACTGTCTTTTATTGATAGTTTTTTGAATTTCCTCAGTTTGTACTGCTTGAGTTCTTTCTTCATCCCTCTTCGCTTTGGCACTTTGAAGTATAGATTGTGCAACTTCAATTGCTACAAAATCTCTTTCTTTCAGTGCCATTTGCAATTTTAAATTTCCTTCTTCAAACAGTTTGTCAGAAATAATCTGCTTCTCTTCTTGATTTTTCTTTGCAAGGGTTAAATTGTATTCTAAATTTTTAAGTTTTTCCTTTGAATCTTTTAATTTCTGTAATTTTTCTTTTTCTTCCTCAATTATTTGTCTTTCCATTTCTTTTTCCTTTTCAGCAATTTCTTTCTTACGTTTCTCATTTTCTAAATATTGAATATAATTTTGATGAGCACTTCGTGCACTTGCTAATAATTCTTTAGTAATGGGTACAACTTCAGGTTTATTTCTGAATTTTTTCAAACCATCAGCAACTGTTAAACGGGCATTTAGCATTTTTTCTGACATGCAAGCTTTATCATCTGTGAGAGCTCTTGCAGATCTGGAAAATTCTCTTTCAACATCAGCATTGCCATGTGATATAGACAGACATGCCTTAACTATACTAGTAATGTGTGGATATTTTATTTTTCCCATACTGTTTCTTAATAGAAATATTTTATTCCAATATTGTTCAATGTTAAGGAGTTTTCCATCTTCATTCATTGTAGATACATTACTTTCTATCTGCAAAAGTTTCCATTCATCATAAACAATATCAACAGGTATATCCAACGGAAGAAACTGAATAACTTTTATAATGTCACTGCAACTTCTTGAAGCGGTTCTTTCTTCAGGTTGAAGAAATCGAAAATATTTCAAATTATGAGGAGAATTTTCACAAATATGGGTTTTCATCAGTATGTGTTTGCAAATAGCAATAAAATGCTTTCTTGCATTAAGGAGAAAGGGTTTCCTGTATTTTTCAGGAATACTTTTCAGCTCTACCATAGTTGCATCACCACGCACTATTTTATTCAAAGGCAAAAAAATTTCTTGATTATCAAAAATGTTTATATCTAAAATTTTCATTTGAGATATGGCTCTGGACTCCATAAGTGCAAATGTCAAAGACTTTAAAGTATCATATAATAAATGTATCACAGGTTCTCTACGCTGCAAAATATTAATGTAGTTAGAAAAGATTGCAGCAACTGATTCAATAAAATATAGTTCTGCTTTTGTATTTGGATATCTTAATGCCTGTGCTATAAACAAGTATTTTTTGTTCTTCATGAGTCCTGCATTCTTCTTTGGAATATAATCTAAAAAATATTTAATCAGAGGATTCCATTGCTCTAACACTCGTTTAACAGAATCATGAAGTGTCAACCAGCGGTTTGGGACATGTTTTATGAAATGATGTCGAGCAATTCCTTCTTGTTCTTGAACAGTTGCAAAATCCTCGAAACGTGACGGCCAACCATGAAAATAATGATAAATTGCTAGCACTAACTCAGATGCATCTGCACCAAATTCTTCTATTCCCTTCATGAAAGCATTGTGCAAAATATGTATGTTGCAACTTCCAAGATCAATAAGACCTTTCCGTTTTCTAGAATCCAATAACTTCATTTCCTCATCCATCAGACGCCAAACTTTCTTATTGACATTAGGACCATCACTCGAAAGCATTAGCAAACGTTCAAGAGGCATGTGAGCATTATACAAAGCATTAAGTAAACAGTTCTTTAAATTTTCAGCAGTACCATGACCAATAAACATTGTTTCCAGATGATGTACAACTACTTCAGCTAAGTCTTCTGACCAATATCTCAACATAATTTGCAACTCTTTAGAATTTCCAGAGTTTGTGGTTTCATCATAAATCAATGTGTAGTATGTACTTTGTGCTTCATCCAGCATCAACTTCCTGAAATAGGGTCCTAGTGATTCAGTTATCAAGTAACTTAATTTGGTTGATCCAAGTGACATTCCTTCTGGAAAATTTTCAGGAAACATTGATTTAAAAGTTTCCACTATGCCATCACATGATGATGATGCCGACATGTTGCAACAAATGTTTTTCATAGCCCAAATTATTTCTGCTCTAATAGCAGTGTCTCTAGATGAATATAATTTTATTGATTTATCAATGATATTTTTACTACTCTGATTATCCTGTGTTGATTCAGCAGTCCCGTGCGTTAATAGTAATTGAAGAGGATTTAATTTCAACCGTGCATTTTCAGCGTGTTTTCCTGTTTCGGTATGCTGTGAGATTGCTTGAAATCCTTTAGTAACATTTAGAGTCTTACAACATATCTGACAGAAAGCTGTTGTATTAGAGTCCTTTTTTAACCAAGATGATATGATATAACCTAAACGATCTGTCTTGTTTAGCCAGTCCAACTGAAAATGGCACTTTCCCATACTATAAGTTTACTATATTATGCTTATTATTTTTCCTAAAAAAAATTAAATAAAATAAGTGACTTATGTAGATAAAACAGTATTAAATGAGTAAAATATGTTAATGTATTAAGTATTTTGGATTTCTTTAAATTATATAAAATTGTCTTACTTCTTTGTATAAAATTGAATTAATGATCTACTATCATTGGGAATTCGACAATTTCTAATCATTTACCGATTATTTCGTTTTTTTGCACGTCCTTTTTTGCAACATAGTCCCGAAAGTGTATTCATGCGCATCTCTCACAGTAATAAAATATCGCGTACCTTAGGTGAAAAATGATTTAGGAAACGTGCATGAAACCCAAAGTAAAAGTTAGCTTTAAAAATTAACTGTAGTCAAATTCTTCATGCATACTTAGGCCTATGCATACTGCGATTTATCCATACTCGCGGAAAAGTTCGCGAAAAAAAGTTCTGTCCGAACGGCTCTCCCGAAAGTTATATTTTGCTGTCTATTTTAAATTAACATACCTAATTTGATTGATTATCATTTTCAAATGATATGTAATTGATTTTACAATGGCAGGTTAAATAGGAGGTAGCTGGATGAGACATTTTTTAACTGCGTCGGGTTAGGTGCAGGGGGGGGGGGGTTTGAGTCTGTCGCGAATACGGTATTTGTGTTCTTTTTCTTCAAAATATAATTCCTCTTAAAATTATTTTCAAAAATAAAAATTTTCTTCTTACTGATATTAAAAACTGACCAAAATCTTAAAATAGTAACAAAAAGTAACCAAGGTTAAAAAAAGTAACTAATAGTTGAAAAAGTGACAGAGTGGGAGCCCTGAGAATATTTTACTATGTTAAATGTATAAACTGTTTGCTTAATTTTCTAATGAGTTCACTTAGAATTTTTAATCATTTGAAATTCTGATGATGTATATGTATGAACATATTTACTATTTATGAGTTTTTGATAGTAATTGTGAAGTGTGATTTTTTTTTTTAAATTGTTGATTTTAGTGCAAGGTACCTCGATTTGATGCTTATGTTAGAAGGGAAATAGTAATTAGTTAAAACTTTAATGTTTAATTTTGGTAATGAAAGTATTGTATTTATAATTGGAGAATAAATAAATGTGTTTGAATTTAATCAGAGAGTCCACACACACTCTCAACTAATATCAGTCCCGAACCCTTGACCCCTAGCAGTAACCCTTGTTGGTCATCGATAACTTACTGTTGTGGGAGGGGTGGACGGTCTCAGAATAGTACATGCACAGGCAAGGACCTTCTATCTTCTTGCCAAGTCCCACCTGAATCCGTTATGCCAACGTCATAGCCTCTCCTTGTAAGTTCTTCTTCAGGAGCCAAATCTCCATCCCACAGAAAAGTTTACATACGACTAGCATATTAAACAATGTTTTAAAAACATACTCATTATTAAAGCATTTTTTTAACCTGAATAGAAGCCCAAGTCTAATAGAAATCTCAGTCAGTCAAGCCTGAATATAATAATTAAATGATCCCGTATCATCAAAGATTATTCCCAAATCTTTCACGCTATTAACCCAGGTGATTCTCCTACTCAAAACGAAGAGGGATATCTTTTTTTAAGAATAGGTCATTACAGTGGTTTTTTCAATTTGATCTTTAACCTGTTTTGAATAAGTCAAACATTTAATTTCAATCCGACTCTACAAAACATGAACATCCTCCTCAAAATTAATTTGACAGAAGATCTTAAGATCATCAGCATAAGCTAAAATCCCTTTGTCCAGATCGATCAAATATAGAGTGAAAAACAAGAAACACAACGGGGAGGCCTGTGGAATGCCCCTTCTAACGGCTATGAACCTAGACTTAATTCCCCCTTGCCCAACCTGGAAAAACCATTCTGATAGAAGATCTAGTGGAGATAAGCCAAGTGCACCCAACTTACCAATCAATGGATCATGATTAACCCGTGTCGAAGGCCTTCACCAAGTTCACATAAATACTAAATAATTGTTTTTGCTTATTAAGAGTATCTGCAATCTTTTTGGCTAGAAAAGTGATTCCTAACAGCGGAGTGATTTTCGATAAACCAGTGTTGCCACAGAGGTAAAACAGGTTTAAAATAAGAGGACAGATCTTTAGCCAGAAGTGATTCGAAAAGCTTTAGAGGCTAGGACAGCAACATAATTAGTCTAAATCAATATGAGATTTGGTCGACTCATAATTGGTCTAAAATCTGTATGAGATTTAAGTCGAATATAAAACATTTACTTACCTGTTCTTAAAATTGACAAAGCACAAAGGAACTGGCATAAATATAATTGTTTCGATAATATCTCCTGGATGTTTTCTTGCCCATCAACAGAAAAACCCTAACAAGTAATCAAAAACGTACAATTTTAACTCCATTACTTCAATTTAAAAAAAAAAAATTGAAAATATAAATTTTAATTACAGGGTGAGTCAAAAGTCACTGGATAGGAGGTGCTCTATCATTTGGGACAGTTTTAGAGTTTGGCCGCTAAACATTTTGGGTCAAGGTTCATTTTCATTTGGCTGCTAAACATGGGAGGGGGGGGGGTCATGTGGCATACCAAATAACACCAGTTTTTTCTCAGGAGTTCTTCCTGTAATCAGGTTTCGGTTTCCGTTGTCGCTCACACATTATTATCAAAAACACTGACACAGTACCATTGTCAGTTGCAGGTAATTGGAGATGGCGCTAATGAAAGAGGAAAAGATTATGCTGATCCTGATGCATGAACACCCCTACCATACCATTGCTGTTGATTTCAACACCCAGCACCCCGATAGAGAACCAATCGCACACAGTCCTGTCACATATGTGATATCATATTTCAGAAATAATGGGACTCCTGAATATGAGGTTCGTATAGGCCGGCCAAAAACATCAACCGATGAGGCAACTCAACAATGGTGGCCTACTTGGCTTTCTGTGGCCTACACTAGGCATGGACACGACCATCGGCCCCATACAGCTGAAACCGTGACTCGTAGGACCAGGGAACCCTTCACCAGTCCTCAGGCTAGGCGTTGCCGACGATGTGCAGCTGTCAAGAGTGGCACCCCTTGTGGCCTCCTGCTCCCAAACCCTGCAGCTGCCAAGGTTCACCGAGTTGTTGTCACGGACACAGTTGTGGGGCGTCCCTGGTTGTACCGCATGGTGATTTGGCCCGCTTTCACCCTTTGGTCGGCAGTTGCAAGCCACGCGACCCAGCGAACACCTCTGACATCAATGAGGCGTGGGCGGCCCATCCGCTGTCCGACATGGGTTGCTGTGCGGGAAAATTGCAGGATGTTGCAGAAAAATTGCAGGATGTTGGCTACATCTGATATTGAGGCACCCGTCCGTCTGGCACCAACAATCATCCCCCATTCAAATGAGGATAGCTCTCAGCATGCTGCCATTTCTGCAGCTAGTTTTGCTTAACTGATTGTGTGATAACAAGGAGTCCTGTACACCTGCATTCCGAGAATGGAAGCAACAGGATCTGTCTCATTACGAACAGGGAATCTGATTGGAGGGGTGTGCCAATGACTTTTGTTGAGTGAGTGAGTCACTGAAAAGAAAGGGCTAAAAATCTTTCAAGAGCATGAGATATCTATGGTCATTGTATGCATTAACTTTTTATTTTTGACGATACTGATGAAAGAAAAAGTTTTTGAAGATCAAATTTTATGTTAATTAATTTTAATGCTGTGGTTTCATATAATAATTCTAGTGTATATTGATACAATTTGGGAATTTGATCACAATTGAGTTAACACTACAAGCAATATTAATGCTGGCTACTGAATTTTGTTACAAAGCTACTAGAATTTGAAACTCAGTAGCCAATTGTCTACAACAACAAAAATAATTTATCGAGCCCTGTATACTACTATGCTTATTAGATGCAGGAGGTGTTTAATTACTTATTTCACAATAAAATAATGACAAGTTAAAACCTTACCCCATCTGCCATAACAAAATGAACACCTTTTTGATCTGTATTTTCTAAAACAAATTTACGAAATTCCCGTAAATTTTCTGGTATAAAGATGTCCCCATCGCCATTAACTCCATTTACACCTTCAAATAAATAAAAATAATTTTAAATGAATATAAACTTGTGATACATTGCATATGTTATTTAGTAATTGCATAACTTTTTAAGTCGACATTTAATCTAACAGAATAATCCTTAAAAATCAGAAACTTTCTTTCAATTCTGATTAAAAAACCAATGTAACGATACGAGGTGTGTACAAAAAGTATCGGACCTTTGGCCGGGAAAACTAAAGTAATTCATCTGTAGGATTTAAACATCAATCCCCTTCACACTACTCTCCTAGGAACTGCACACACATCTCCCACTGCTCCCGCCATTGTTGAAAGCATTTTTGAGAATGGCAGACAGCCCCGCCGTCGTTTTCTATTTCATGTCTTCTCGTGACTGAAATTGGATTCCTTTCAGTGGTGTCTTGAGCTTGGGGAACAGCCAAAAGTCGCATGGAGCAATGTCAAGGGAGTAAGGAAGCTGACGGACCAAAGAAGCACTGTGTTTGGCCAGGAACTTTTAAATCAAATGCGATGAATGGGCAGGTGTGTTGTCATGATAGAGCAAACAAGTTCCTGTTGCCCAAAGGTCAGGTCATTTCCGTCATACAGCATCACAAAGTGCTCTTTGTTGATCGTTTGGACCTTCGAGAAAATAGAAAAACCAACAAAGGTGTACTACATTCACTCACTCTCACAATGCCAGGCAGCAACTCAAGAGCTGTGTGTACGTGACCAACTGCACGCATGCAGATGAAGGTCACCACAGCTCATCGCCAGAAGAGAAAAACCGCGGTCCATTCGTTTAGCCAGGAAAAATAAAGTTCCGATAATTTTTGTAGACACCTCGTATACAATTTTCCTTCCTCATTATCCAGATGGTTCCTTTTCTGTTCAACCGACTTGGAAAACAAGCTCAACATGCCTTCTGGCCTCAATCAACTGAGAAAAGAGGATTATGTAAATATATTTTTTCTCTTCAGCACAAAAGACAAACTAAAGAGAGTGGGGCAGCAGCAGACATCTGATATTTTTTTATTCTTGCTGTACAAGAAATGAAGCAAATTAATCAGGGAAAATTTTAGAGGCAAATCAAAACCTTTTCCATTTTCTTTTTTTTTCTTTCTGGAAATTGTTTATTCAAAATATACGAGGGCAAGTCAAATTAAAGTGAGTCAATGCTAATATATGACAAATGGAGTACTTTATTTAAAAGTAGTCTCCATGAGCATTTAGACATTTGTCCCACTGACTAACGAGTCGCATGATTCCCTTCTCATAAAACTCCTTGGGTTGCTGCTTCAAAATGTCTGTAACTAACTCCTTCACGTCATCGTTTGAGACAAATCTGGTTCCCTTGAGCTGTTTTTTCAACTGCCTGAAAATGTGGCAAGATGAGAGGTTGGGGCTGTATGGTGGATGTTGCAGCGTTTCCCACTTGAACCTTTCCAGTTTTTCCATAACCAAACTAGCGACATAGGGATGGCCATTGTCGTATAGCAAGATGACTTGCTTCGTCAATTTTCCAGGTCGTTTGTTCTTGATTGCAACACGCAGCAGATCCAGTGTTTCACAATATCGGAAACGATTGATAGTCTCTCCAGGTTTAGCAAATTCGATCAGTAATGGCCCCTGACGATTGAAAAACAGCTCAAAGGAGTAGTTGAATTTATTTCCAGTACAGAAGAATGTTTTCGTTATATACAATTTTTCCCCATGACCCTATCAACTTGTATATAGGAAACAAGCCTTTCTTGTACAGCTGCTGTTCTATTCAGCTCTGTCTCTGCTTCCTGAAACTTTAGCTATTCAAGCACAGGAAACAACAGCACTCTATTAACTTACAGATTTCCCATGCACAGCATATGACGAAAGTTGTAAAGTGGCATCGGCACCTTCAGTGTGGCCAAACACGCCTGCGGGATGAAGCACAAACTGAGCGACCGTCCCTTGGTGAAGAACCAGAAAATTGTGGCACAAGTGGAGGCTCTGATACCTAAAGACTGACAAATTACCTTTGAGGCCATAGTGCTGAAGGTTCACATCAGCCATGACTTGTTTGCAACATACTTCATATATCAAAAGTCGATGCTTGCGGGGTCCTGCGCTTGCTCTCGCCACCATGAAACTTGCAGGCAATTTGGCGTATGAAATTCTACCTCATCCCCCTTACTCCCCAGACCTCGGACCCAGTGACTTCTTCCTCTTTCACCACTTGAAAAAACCATTTTGAGGGGATTACTGAGGTAGAAGAATACTTCCTGAAGAACCAAAAAGAGGCTTCTTCAAAGACTGACTCTGCCAGCTCATCTATAGTTTGCAAAACGTGTTGTCTTAGATGGAGACAATGTAAAGAAGGACTGAGTTCACGACCGACGTTTGTTTTCATTGCGTTATTTTTTCTTAACAATAAGAATTTTAAGACCGACCCTCATAGAACTAACTAAATTAAGAATTGGTTAAGCTTTGCAAGTGCGTTAAGGAAAATCGATTTCAGGGCTTCCTATAAAAAAGTCAAAGCAATAACCATTACTGCAAAACATACCACTAACAAATGCAAAATCGATAAGCTTGCAAAAACGAATTGTTCATCATCGCCCTCATTTGAAGAGGAACAATGCATTCGTCCATAGTGACAAGTCGCTCGAAAAAAATTATTCAGGTCACCCTGGCACAGGTTCAAAAGCTTGGAAGCTGCAGAAACCTTATCTCAGCTCGCACTTCCCCTTTTCCGACGGGCTGTGCCATGTTGCTTTCGACGCTCTGGCAGTGTTTAGCAGTACTCCACCAAACGCTGCTTTGTATCCTCAGCACTCGAGGGATGTTGTTTCCTGGTGACACCACACATCCCTCATGTACTTCAAAAGCGATCGTTCTTTCATGTTGACTGTAATGACATTCTGACCACCTCTCGTACATGTACAATGTATTCATATAAACATACTAAAACTTCATGCTTTTGCTTACAGTTTATATTTTTGGCCCTTTTATTTAAAACACGACAATGAGAAATGTTTCAAGACGATGATATCACAGACTTACCATAATGAGTTTCAAATGTTTCCGTTGGCCCAGCAAAAAATTCTTCCACTTTGAAATCATTGCTTCCTTTTAATGTGAACCCAAATCCTTTGGCTTCCCATTTCTTGCGAAATAAAACATATTCCGAAAAACCTCCAGGACCTGCACAAATATCAGCAAAATAGAGTAGTTCACTGGGACCCACTGCTGGCTCCTGAAAGAAAGACAAGTAAGCCACATAGTAGATAAACAGTATTTTCAAAAATATTTTAATATTGCTTTATTCTTAATGCTTTTAAAAGCAATTTCATGCTATTCTTTTTACCTCTTAATTTTACATAAAATTTTCAAAATACAGTAAAACTTCTTGAAGCAACCACCTCTCATGCACGTCCACCTCCACTTCAGATATTAGTTTTGGAAATCATTAAATTCCTTATCTATTTCTTTGCATCTCTACTTCTTGAAGCCAACTACTCTTCAACCCAACCACGACTGTCCATTACAATTTCAGGTATAACATGAGCAGGTACATTTTTACTTCTGCAGCACGACATGATCAAGAAAAAATTAACTACAGTTGAGGACCACGAATCCAGATTATAATGATTACTTTAAGTCTATAATTGTGAAAACTTTTATTTTAAAAGAAATTTAAAATTACCGCTGTCAGAACCGATTTAAATAAATATACAAATATGTGTTAAATACATCTGGAAAACCACGAATCCAGCTGGTTTCTGGTCCCAAACATTCCGGATTCGCGGTCCTCAACTATACATTTCTTGGGTTTGACTTTCTGTAACAAGAGCCAAGATCCAATTAAATACTACTGGTTAAAAAAAAATGGAAAATATCATATAACCAACAATATTGTCAAATACGTTGAGATGAACTTAACGCCAAGTTAAATTGTTAATAACTTGTGAACCACAACAGATAACTAAAATCTGATTGCAAGAATGAACTCCTGAGAACAAAACTGGAGTTATTTGATATGACACATGAGCCCATTCACATTTAAGAAAATGAACCTTGATCTAAAAATGGCGGATTTCAAGATGGCAGCCAAATTCCAAACTGTCCCAAAAGATAACGCACCTATCCTATTCCCTGCTAACATGAACACATCGTTCATTTCACACACTGTTTCCAAAATACAGCTAGGTCCCTGTAGTTGTTTGCACTATGTCATAAAATTGCAAACTTTTAAATGGGCACCAGACAGGAACCACTCATTGCAAGTAGAGTCCATCATGCTAGACGGTCTTCATTCAGCAATCAGCCAGCTGGCGAATGCCCTCATGAAACCACTCCTCCGGTTTCTGGGCGAAAAAGTCATGCACAGCGTCTTCAACGTCACTGACATTGGCGAAGTGCCGTCCACGCAGGAAGTGCGCCATGGACCGGAAGAGATGGTAGTCGGAAGGTGCCAGGTCGGGGCTATATGCTGGATGTGGCAGAACCTCGATTTTTTCCAGCAGTTGACGACACACCTTCACCTGTTGTTGTGCTTGCGCGAGCGTCAGCTCGTGGGGCACAACTCGGCAGCTCCCGTTGACCTTTCCCATGGCTTGCTTATGTCGAACCATACTCGATTGTTATGTCCCAATGTCCGCCGTTAGTCCACGGGTGGTGCGGCCTGGGTTGGCTTCCACTTGTTGCCGTAGGGCTGCGTCATCCACTTCTTTGGGTCTTCCGCTCCTTGGCGCATCTTCCAGAGGAAAAGTGGGAGAACCATCGTCATGCTGTCCGTTCATTGGTCACACCCTCACCTTCCACCCTGCAAATTTCGGTGGCTGCTGCTCGCGCACTGGTCCCCTTTTTCCAATAGTAACGAAGGTGCCCGCGTATCACCAATTTTTCTGCCCTATTTTTACGATGGCTGACGCAGGTGGCACAATATCTATGGCATTCAAATTCGTGCTGACGTTTCTTCCCACTCTTTTCTCTTAAATAAACTGCGATATACCCTTGTGGAAAATGGTCTTCGTCCAGAATTCGTCAAACTCTAACCCCTCCCCCTCCCAAGTCGGCCACTACTTTTGACTCAACCTCTGTATAAAAGTTTGGGCTTTTGTTTGCTTTGTTTTTTTTAATTACTGTATATAAACATTTTAGCACATAAGAAAAATGGAAACTTACCCCATCTTCTGTTACAGGATTTGTAAACATAAAATTAAACATTGCATCCATGTTTGCCATTTTCATTGCAGCACTAGAATGAAAGTTAATTAAAAATATAAATTAAAGTAATTATAATAATAAAATTATAATAAAAGTATTTTGGAATGCAACAACAATAAATTTTTATGTAAATTGATAAATGAATGATTCATCTTAGATGATTTTTCTTGTCAAGGATCTGCTATTAGAATTTCAAGTAACAGAGAAGAATGTTCAATTTGGACATTTTGAATTTCTCACCAAAGCATGTATATTTTCTGAAGTTGATATCTCAGAAAGATGAGAGAAATTAACTCAAAATCAAGTTTTTGGTAGTTTTTCATGCAAAAACTTTTCCTCGTGTTTTCCTTTATAACCATCCTCAAACCTTCAAGTACCAACTCAGTTACATCGACGATATTAGTTTGCATTCAGTAAACAAGCACATATTATAGAGTTCAAAAAGCATTTATTTGTGTTCTATGAAAATAAGGCTACTTTGACCAAGTGGTAACTTCGAAGGCAAATTGGTTAGTGTGCATTACTACATGGAGAAAATGCAACAAATGATTCAAATGAGACAAAACTTGACATACAAGCTGATAAATATAGGGTGCATAGGATATTTGAAAACACGATTGAGGGCCTGAAGTTATGTCTAAGTTATCGGCAATGTGTGAAAAGCAGGTATTGTATGTAGAATGCCTGATGTTTTTAGGCAAAGTATAAAATATCTGTTTTTTTGTGATTATGTTGCATACTTTTCCTAGCATTCTGTACATTGCCTAGGTATTATGCAGAATAACAAGCACACTATAGGAAGAGTATCAAAACACACCTTTATTGGCACTAAACAGGTTTTTGAAAATGAATGAAGAACTACGACATTAAGTACGTTCTTACCGGAAAGTACGAAAGCAGAAATGACGTTGTGCTACTTATCGTAGCAAGGAAGGCTGGAAAAGCATTTTGAATTTTTCTTAATTTTTTTTCACACATTAACACTTCATGTTTTGGCATTTGGTCTTGCACATGTACCTCACGAATCCTCTTTGATCTTGTTCTGTGGACTGATAGGCAGCAACAGACGGGAGAGCTATTTCGTGGTCATAGATGTTTTCAAATCACAATAAATTCTTGGAACATACGAGGGTTGTTTTTAAATATTGTAAGGTCTGTTTGTAAATATCTTCGGAAATCTCGCATGCTCGTAGCAATGCAGATGCGCACAGAATATTTGCATCCCTTGTGAACAGGCAAGCGCCATTTATAGTCGTAGTGTCAGTGAGTATGCTTCACACTATGTCATTAAACCATTTAAGATTCTTGAGATTGCCGCCGACTGCAAAATATGATCGGTTATCCATTTTTTGACAGCAGCAAACATTCATCGCCATAACAGTAAGGTGTATGGATCTAATGTAATGGACCTGTAATGTTGCTCTCCTCGACAATGCATGGCTAAACCCCTCTGATCAAACGCAAGCTCTGATCAGAGTTTTTGGTTGAGAACAACTTGCCCACTCTCCTTACAGTCCGGACCTCACAACCAGTGACTATCTAAAGGAGTTCCTCTGCAGCTTGAATTTCATACACTATGAAGAACCAAAAACTGTGAGCCTTCCTCACAGACCGATTATATGAAGTGGGCATGCAGAAGTTCACTGATCGCTAAACTAGTGTTAAATAAACGTGGAAAATATGTAGAAAATAGTTAAAAGGATGTTGAATATGGTTAAGAAGTAATTTTGAAAAACTATATAGTACAAGGGTCAGTCAAATAAAAACCGGCAATATTTTTTACAGCTCCTTTATCACAGACAAAGAGTTAGAACAAGTACACTATTTTTCAATGTAGTCTCCCTGCTTGTCGATGCATTTCCTCCACCAAGTCAGGAGGGGAGGGATACCTCGGGGAAAAAAAAATCTTTTGGCTGCACGTGCAGTCACTCATGCACCGCCTGTTTCACCTCCATGTCAGTCATGAACTTGTGGTTACCTAAGGACTACTTTAGTGAGCCAAAGATGTGGAAGTTGGAGGGCACGAGGTCGGGAAAGTAAGGAGGATGGGGGAGGTATTCCAGATGCAAGTCCTGGATAGTCGCCACAGTCGCACGAGCCACATGAGTTCGCGTGTTGTCATGCTGGATGAGAACGCCTGTTGAGAGGAGTCTGTGGCACTTGGTGCGTATGACAGGTTTCAGAATGTCTCGCACCAATTCACTATAGGTGGCACTGGTCACCATCTTGCCCTTATTTATGTAATGTTCCACTATGGGACCCTTGTGGTCCCAGAACAAGGCCAGCATCACCTTTTCTGCAGAACTTTTTCAGCTTTGGTGATGTCGAGTGCCACCATTCCTTACTGGAGCATTTGGTCTGTGGTTGTAGTGATGGACTCAGGACTTGTCTCCAATCACAATCCGCACCAAAAAAGTGTCACCTTCAAGTTCGTAGCGGCACAGCAGCTCCTGGCAGGCATCGACTCGCCTCTCCTTCATTTTGGGCGTCAGCCGACGAGGGATCCATCTTGCAGCCACTTTCCGATATTTCAGCTCATTATGGACAGTATGCTTAGCAGAGCCATGACTGACCTGTAATGCCATTGCAATGTCATCGATGGTGCATGGGGACGCTGGACCAATGCCAATTGATGGCGGGAGAGTCCACGCGCATGCGCACCGGGTCTGATCGCAATGGGAGCGGTTTTCGATTTTCTACAGCGGTTTTCTGGTTTTCATTTGACTCGGCCTCATAGTTTTATATTTAATACAAAATGGACCTTACTTTTAAAACAACCCTCGTAAAATAAATTGTGATTTCGCATACAGTTCATTCAAGATTCCTTCTGCAGTTTCAAGTCAGTAAAAACTCCAAGTCTTTTGGCAATATAAAAGGCTTGACCACAATACCTTTTTTAACATCTTTTTATTAAGTAGTGGAGCAGTTATTGGTTTCACAATGTTCGTCTGTCTGTCTGCTGCCCCCTTCATAATATAAGAGTGAGAAAGTCATGTGGCAGAATTCACCAAATGTCAACTCAACACCAGTATTGCAGTTTCCCTGTGTACATTGTTTATCCTTTTCATTGTAGTCTGAAGTACAATTATTTGTATTGTTTATCCTTTTGTATAATTTATTTTACAATCCTTTCGTTTAATTTTTATTTACAATTTTTTTTATAATTTTATTCACAGTTATTTGTATAATTATTTCTTCTTTAATCATGTTAAATTTCACTGTTCCTTGTATATTAGTCATCTCGTACTACCAGTCAGATGTGCCCACGCATCAACAACATGCTTTTGTATCGATAACCAATCATGTGTTAGATATTTTTAGAGAGACTTCGTTTTATGTAATCATTGTTATTGATAAAGGGACTAGCAAGCCTGGAAAGCCTGGAATAAATAGCGAAACCGGTCGGGAAATCTTGTATTTTCTGCTGTTATGTACTGTAAGGCCTCCATAAACTTCATTAAGGACAGACAGTGAACCATATTTTTTCTAATGTATATTGTGGGAATGTTAATGACAATGGAAATATTCTCAAAATTCATGACAAACTTTTTTTGTGAGTACCATTCATTTCTCAAAACTGATTTTTTTGTGATGAAACTTTACTACTTGGAGATCACTTTCTAATTTTTTCAATGATTTTCGGAGGGGGGCAAGTGTCCATTTTTTTTTTTTTTTAATTTAACAAAAATAAAATTAATCTATAAAATTTTATATGGCCAATTCTTTCATGTTTTCATATTCAGAAAGAATACTTAGGGAAAAAATTGTCAGCCTACTTTTTTCCATTTAACAACTGCTGCTAATTTTTAAATTTTCATAACGGCATCAAACTTTCTGCAATTACTACCAATAGAATGTATAGACAATGTGCCACCAAGCGGCGCTATCTCTGCTGCACTGTCTGCCATTAGAGTCATTTGACTTTTGTGTACTCAGTGGCTCACGTCAGTGCAAGGTTTTAGTTTTTGACAGCTTGTAAGTTTTGTTTTCTGCTCAAATGCCTTTTCAAAAGAGTCCAGGTAATATATGTGAGGTTGTAAATTGTGAAAATAGTTATCGCACTTTCCATGTAAGAAAAATTGAAGAATGACTGAATCCCGGGTGGCGTTAAAACCGTAACTGTCATGCTTGGCCTCCTTCATGATTCAAACATTTCCAATGTGAATAAAAAAAAAAATTTGCAAAAACATTTTATTTAAGTTTTACTAAATTCACTATATTCGTCATTCATATTATAAATTCCTTGATGAAAATCTGCTGCGATACATGGTAACATATATTTAAAATAAAATTTCCTTAAACGACTAACATGTTTATCGATGTACTCATTATCGTATGCAAACGAGTTTTCATTTTGTCATTTGTCAATTCAAGAAAATAGAAAAGTTCTCGTATCGTGCAATAAACTTATAATTGACATTGCATGTACTGTAGTAACCATGCGGTCCACTTTGATTCTAAATGCGATTTCATTTCTTTATGGTCTTCAAATTTGAGAGTTAAGAAATTGTTGCTTGAAGTAGCTGCTTAATTCTACGGGACCTTGTCTTATCTGGAATGCGTCTTTCAGTTTATTTGGTAGAACATTGTGTAAACATCTATTCCATTTCTCTGCTACATCTGTACAAGGGGCAACAAACAACCCTTTTCTGTCAGTATATTCAACTTTAAACAGATTGCAAGATCTTCTGATGGCTACAAGAACTTCTTCCCAGACCTGCCATACAGCTGGACCCGCTACAAAAAATTTTACTTCCATCAAATCTATTCTTGATGAGACAGTGCGTTAAGAGGTGCCGAAATCATATTGTGAAATTTATTATTGTAACATAAATTAAAATTTTATTTAATTGCCAGCCTCAATGTGCAAATTAATGTGAACAAGAGGGTATTTTTACATAATTTGATTTCCTGAGTTTGGCAGGCCTGATTAACAGCTGATTTGTAACTCCCTAATTGTACTAAAGATACTTGCTAGAATAATTACTTCATGTTTCAATAAAAATACGGAAAAATCCCGCTTATTCACATAAATTTGCACACTATCGTACATATCTGTACAATTTCTTCTATATTTAATTAAGCACGAAGACCACGAGGAATAAAACACGCGGAAAGATCTTTCAGTGAGCATGCGAATAGAGGTAAGCAGATCAGTGTTTCTTTCAAAAATCGTCTGCTTATAATGACTGTAATGGCGTCTTACTACTAGCGCCAATAAGCGGATAAATACATGAACTACTCGCGGCACATTGTCTATATCAGTGGCTCCCAAAGTGGTCGATATCGATCTCTCGGGGGTCGGCAGAAACAATAAATAAAAATGGGGGTCGATGGGAAACAGGCGTGACGCTCTGTATGTATGTATCAAATTAAACAAAATAAGTCATTGTCGAACGTGTTATATTAGCAAGTTAAATGAATAAAGAAATGGGGGTCGATGGTATGAGCTCATTTTGGAAAAGGGGTCTCTGGCCCAAAATAGTTTGGGAACCACTGGTCTATATGAAGCAATAAAAATTGGCAAAAGTTCATTAAATTTGTATAATAGCAGTACAAAAAAAATCTCAGTTCTCAACTAGATAGTGAGTGTCAAGGCCTGGATGACTTGACATGGAATGACCCTTTAATTAGATGAGATAATCACTACATATGAATGTCTTTTATGTCTAAGTTATTTTTTTATTTCGCAAAATGTAACTGGTGAATTAAATTTAACGTCAGACAATAAAGATATTTCCTTCATTTTGAAATTCTGTTGATTGAATTATTCTAAGAACTGCGTATCAAAAAATAATAAAAAATGAAAATAAGAAAATAGTATTACCGGTTCTGAAAAATAACGCCTCGAATGGTTTCAAACGGATTAGATCTTGTTCGAGCTTTTCTCATTTCTTCAGGTTCCAAATTATCAAAAACGCTCTAGAGTAAAAGTAATAATAAAAGGAAACCTAATAACAACAATACTAAATAAATTAAATATTAATAGGAAAATATATAATTACAGATATTCCCTGTTTTCTGTCATAGTTCTGTTCTGATAAACAGGAAAGAAAGCAAATTTCATGCCAACAATATACAGGATGTTTATGAATTCCATTATCAGACTTGGAGAGGTGGTAGGGAAGGTCAAAACTAACAACTACAGTAGAATCTCATTATTACGTTCTTTGGTAATATATTTATCTCAGTTTTACGGTTTTTTTCCTCGGTCCCGATCCCGTTAGTGCTATTTGGTCATTACTCCATAATACATTACCTCGTTAATATGTTTAAATCTCTCGGTCCTTTGGAAAACGTAATAACGAGATTCTACTACAACCCCCTGACAAAAGTATTAGACCATTACTAATATTAATGGAGGGTTCGGAAGAAAACATTTTATTTGCACAATGCATTGGAAATGTAAAATAAAACAAAAATATTACAAGAATGTACATTTGTTCTAGTACATATACTGCAACTTGCAGCTTAAAAAACAAATATGAATCTGTATAATAAATTGATGAAAAACAACACTCCTGGACAAAAGTATTAAACCACCTCATTTTGAGGACAAAACTATTAGACCATACTCACAATTTAGAATTATTTCCCCTCTCTAAAATGAGTCAGACCAGATATGTCAATCAGATTGTACTGATATGTAAAGTAGCTTTGTTTTTTTCTAAGAAAAAATTTCTGTTGATCACTTATTCGTAATAATTCTCTCACGAAACATGGGTCGTGGCAAAGAACTGTCGAGGGACATAAAAAAAAAGAATTGTTGAACTGGGAAAGGAAAACTATTCACAGAGACATATTCAGGCCTTCTTGGTGTCAGTAAAACCGCTCTACTGTACACTTTGAATAAGTATAAAGCAACAGGGGATATTAAAAACATCAAACGTTGTGGACGTCCACGTGCAAGTACCATGGCTGAAGATAGAAAACTGAGAAATATCTGCAAAAAAATGCGAAGTGCTTCATCATCAGAGATTGCAAATGAATGGCAAACCTATGGAGTGCACGTTTCAAGCAAAACAACAATCCGTCATCTAAATGAGATGGCATATGTATCACGGAAAGCCAAGACCAAACCTCTGATCACACCACGTCAAGCCAAAATTAGACTTCATTGGGCTAAGCAACATCAAACTTGGACTGTTCAGGACTGGGAATCCGTGATTTTTTTTGGATGAAAATAGATGTTGTATTGGCTATGGTGACAATATTGGTGATAATGTTTGGAGGCTACCTAATGAAAAGTTTCACCCAGATTGCCTCAAGAGAAGTGTTAAGTTTCCTGCTAGAATCATGATCTGGGGATGTATGACAGCAAGTGGCCCAGGAAATATGTGCATGGTCAAAGGAACTGTTAATGCAAAAGCTTACCAAGAAATTTTGGAATATCATTTGCTCTCAACAATGGAGGAAAAGTTTGGGGATAACACATGCATATTTCAGGATGACAACGCTTCTTGTCATCGGTCCATGTCAGTGAAAGCTTGGAAATTAAAGAGTGGCATTACAAGCTTGGACTGGCCTCCCAACAGTCCGGATCTCAATCCTATTGAGAATCTGTGGGGTTTACTTAAGAAAAATGTTGCAAAAGAACGAGCAACCACAATTGAACAGTTGAAGTGTGCAATTATGAAATACTGGAAGGAAATTCCTGCAGAAATGTGCTCAAAATTGGTACATCAAATGCCTAATACAATAAATGGAGTAATTAAAGCAAAAGGTGGTCCTACCAAGTATTAAAGTGTTCGTTTTTTCACCTGGTCTAATAGTTTTGTCCTCAAAATGAGTTGGTTTAATACGTTTGTCCATGAGTGTTGTTTTTTATCAATTTATTATACAGATTCTTATTTGTTTTGTAAGCTGCAAGTTGCAGTATATGTACTAAAACAAATGTACATCCTTGCAATATTTTTGTTTTATTTTCCATTTCCAATGCGTTGTGCAAATAAAATGTTTTCTTCCGAACCCTCCATTAATATTAGTAGTGGTCTAATACTTTTGTCAGGGGGTTTATATTTCAAATACCATTTTCCCACAAAAACATTGTAAAGAAGTTAAAAAGATGTAAAGATCCCGACCAACTCCTGTGAATGCTGCACTGGGCTTTTTCTTATGGGGTCATTTGAAAAGCCTGGTTTATGTTACTCCAGTAGCCAGTGTTGACAAGCTGAGAGCAAAAATCTTTGACACCTGCAGAGAGGTTCAGCAAAGACCAGAAGTGTTTGAGAGACTACGACAGAACATGCAATGGAGATGCACGTCCTACATCACAGCCCAAAGTCGCCATTTTGAACAGTTGCTGTAATTGTTCAATGTAACATTCTAATAATCGTTTCTGCATTTGAACAAATAAATTGTCCGGAGCTGCATGTCATGATTCACCAATTAGTGCTTTTGCTGCTAATTTCCTGCTTTGCATGCAGCTCTGCGGGTGCAGTGCAGCATTCACAGGGGTTGTTCGGGATCTTTACACCTTTTTAACTCATTTACAACATCTTTGTGGGAAAAATGGTATTTTCAGAATAGTTGGACCTTCCCTACCACCTCTCCAAGTCTAGCAATGGAATTCATGAACACCTTGTATACTACAAGGCATGTTTTTCAAGTAAATACCATTATGATATTAAAAAAAATAACAAAAAAAAAACAAGTACAATTCTTTTAATATCTTAATTTTTATATGAAACCCTGGATCTTAATCTACTTTTCAACATAATCTCCACCTATATTAAGGCACTTATCATATATGATCAGATTCTGAATTCCATCTATTAGAAATCAGCAGTCTGATTTGCTAACCACTCCAGCACGGCCGATTTGACAGTGTCGTCGTTGTCGTAACGCTAATCGCCAACATGTGAACCATGGAGGTTTCTTCGTAGTCGTATAATAGTCTCTTTTTTTTTTTTTTTTAATCTAATTCACCAGTCTTTTTCTTAACTAAGTGAGTGCCACAATAACTCCTTTTATCCTAGGTTCTTCACAATTATGACTGACCTCCCCCTTGACAAATACTTCCCTTCGTTAACTCTATTATCCTCACTCTTCCTTTATCAAGCCCAACTCACTAACAATACCCTGTCAAAGCTTCCCGAAGTGTTGAGACAAGTGGTCTGCCAGAAATAAATTTGACTTAATTGAATATTTATTATCAAATGTAAAAGTTATTTATTTACTTGAGATTCAAGAATAAAAAATGCCAAGATGAGCAAATAGATTAATAAATCAGAAAATAATGTTGCAACTAAATTATGAATATAAATGGAAGGATTAAACATTGTTCTATAAGAGACAAGTAAGCAAAGAGGGCACTAATTAAATGATAAAGCTTATTTCCTAAATGACTACATTTACAGGGTGTTGCAAATGTATACTGCCTGTACTGCTGGGTAGCCTATCTGCTCATACATTGTTACATCATCATATTTCGACCATTGTTAGTTCATATTTCTACCAATAAATAATAAGCCCTAAATTTGGTTGACTTATGATGTAACAATGTATGATGTTTCAGTTGTTTGGCTTTCTTTCTTGCAGCCGAGCAGATAAATACCATGTTTATGTTTGCAACACCCTGTACATCTATAAGGGACATGCGCTCTCCTCATAACCAGAATAAATAATCTATGTTCCATTCACCTTTAACAGCGTTCATTACTAATGAGCAAATTTCGCTAGGGATCTCTTACTTTACATATCAACTGTTGTATCATGATACATAAATTATTCACACACTACTCAGTTTGTATTGAACCGTTCTCCACTGATGACTTTCTGCATTGACTGTGGCACTTGCACGATACACTTGACTGGACACTTTATAGTCACTCTCAGAAGAAACACCAATGATAAGCAAACACACACTAGTGGCCAGGGATGAATTTTCACAGATGCTGACCATGATTCCACTTACATCTAGCATCTCGTTCGCCAAAAGTTCCGTGCTTCCCTTCTGCAATCACGATGGCCACCGTTCCGAGTTCGTCCGCTATCCATTAGATTAGCCTGCTCACTTCGATGTCTTCCACAATTGATCACATAAACCACTCTTCGAATATTACGTATGCATTCAATGAATCCATCAGTGTCAGTCATGTGGTCTAATACCTGCACTTTATTATCAAAATGACTGGTTTTTGGACACCAGCTTAACTTCCATCCTCAGTTGCCAGGCTTGCATGACATGCCACAAAAAATATTCCGGAATTCAGACTAATAAGCAGCTATCGCACAGTCTAGAAATATCACCTCTATTTCCATAGATAAACATGCACTATATTGCTCACATTGTCAAAAAAAGTCAAATTTCTTTGGAGAGCTCATTACAAGCATCCTTCCATACAGGAGTCCACTCCCTCTCTCTCTTTACACTCTCCACCCAGATGTATGGTCACATGTCTCAACAATGAGAAAACATGTTTTGCACTCCATCAGAGTCAAGTGCCTCAGTTTAAAGAGTTCTAAAAGTTTAGAGGCAAAAAAAAATATTCATGCGAAGTAAACATTCCCCTCCCTCCCGTTTTATTAGTGAAATTTATTGATCAACAAAGTAAAATAAATTAAATTGCAATTTTGTTCACAGAAATGAAGGGCCAAAAGATGTCAGAGATTTAGGAGTTCAAGTTAATATATACGGGTCGTACAAATGAAAACGAAAATTATTTATTTTATCCAAAGTGTATACAAGGAATTTAAAAATACTCTCCAAATGCGTTAAGGCATTTATCCCACTGTGTAACAAGGCGTGGAATTTCTTTATGGAAGAAGTCTTTCGGTTGCGTGTCGACCCATTCCAAAACCTCTTCCTTCACTTCATTGTCCGACTGAAACCTGCGACCTTTCAGATGTTTCTTGCAGTGATGCCGCTAGGCAAAATCAGCGTGGCGTAGCGCCATGCTGCCCCTTGCCCCGCCACGCTGCCCCTCGGCGCTGCACAAGCGCAAGAACCTGAAACCAAAAATATGCGACTTAAGTATTCATTGGTGCTTATCATTATGGTGCGAGTGATCTTCTGAAGCCTAATCATTTTAATTAAACTGCTAAGTACATTCATTTAAAATATTAACTAACTGCATCAGTTTAGTTGGTAGCCGTGACGAGCTGTTGATTGCGTTACTCCTTGTGCTTTTTTTTTTTATCCTCTGCGCTGACAAGTCGAGCCTTTTGTATTCGTGTGTGGTGGTTTCCTGTGGTCGCTTTACTGTCAAAACAAACAGTTTCATCCGCGAGAAGTATTCCTCAATAAGCTTTCATGTTTAAATTAGCATTAATAAAATGTTGAGGATAATACAGTTCAACTGTACAAGGTATAAAGTTTAAAAATCTTAATGCAATCATTATTTGCAAATTTATCCTGCAAAAATAGTGCATAAATTGTTGAAAAATATACTTTAAAAACTATTGAGGACTGTACCACCAGATGATGTCTTTTCGTAGCATCACAAAGTGAGGAAGAGATCAGCCTAGAAGAAATTAGATAGCCTTAACGTGCCCTAATCGCTTACAGATTCCGAAGTTAGCATTATGCCTTAAAAATATAAATGTAGATCACTGAAATGCCCATGTACTTTTAGTAACTTTAAAGTAAGAATTTAGCTGCATTCAGTGCCCCTTTCAGACATTCAGTGCCCTATTGCCTTCGAGTACGCCATGCTGCCCTTTGTTTCTGTAGCCATCACTGTCTTGAGATCCCCAAACACATGAAAATCCCATGGGGATAAGTTAGGGCTGTAAGGTGGATGCTGCATTGCTTCCCAGTTGAACTTTATGATGAGGTCTACCGTTGCTTTCGAGTTGTGAGGATGCACGTTGTCGTGGAGAAGAAGCACTCCTTCTGTAAGAAGTCCAGGATGCTTGCATTTGATGGCCGCACACAATGCCTTCAATGTTTCCCCATATCGTGCTGCGTTAACTGTGGTGCCTTTTTCAAGAAAGTCCAGTAAAATCGGGCCTTTGTGATCAAAAAACACGGTTAACATCACCTTCCCCATGCTGTTTGCGATTGCTTTTGATTTTTTCGGGGGTGGTGACCCATAATGCTTCCATTGGCGACTTTGACGTTTGCTTTTGGGCTGGAAATGAAAGCACCAAGTTTCATCCCCTGTAACGATTCTGTTGAGAAAACTCTCTTCTTCCTGTTCATAACGAGTCAAATGTTGCAGGGACATGGCCATTCGAACTCCAAGTTGTACTGATGTCAAATGATGCGAGACCCATTGTGCACAGATTTTTCTGTAGTGCAAATGGTTCCTGATAATGGAGTGAACAGTTCCACGACTAAGGCCAGTTTTAGCAACCACGACATCGATTGTCACTCTTCTGTTTTCCTTTAAGACAGTATCAATTTTGGCTTTGGAATCATCCATGATGGCGCGGTTTGCTCATCCAGATCGTTGATCATCTTGCAATGATGACCGTCCCTCCGAAAACCTCTTGCTCCATGCTCGAACACGAGTGAAGGTTAGGCAGTCATTTCCATAGACATTCTGCATACGACAAAGAATTTCAGAAACTGAAACTCCTTCACATGTCAAAAAAACGAATTACTGCTTTCTGTTCCTGTTTCGTTGACTCCATTTTGTTGTTTGGACGAAGCGATCACTCGAAGAGCTTCGAAGCGCGAGCTATCGTTCTTTCTCACGTGATGCAACACTTGCAACCAATTGTTCATTTGCACATGGGTTTTCGCAATTGTTGAAAACAAAAACTTACGATCCTACACGTCGTCTTTTTTTTCCCCACACACAAATTTTCATTTTCATGTGTACGACCCTTATACTTAGATTTAATAGGTCACGAGTGAAAGGACAAATCCCTGGGTGCTAGGTCAGGGCTATACAGAGGGAGATCAAGTTGTTCCCACCTTGGATGAAATCAGCACTACGATGAAGATCGAGTTGTTCACACTTAAAGAAGCACCTTGGTGGTCAGCGCTACGACAATGGGCTCTTTGTTAAACTCAGCGCTGAATCTATTGCTTGACCATGGCCTACAACAATAGAAGAAAGCCATTTCGGCCGTGTCAACAAATTCATAAGGAGAGTTGATTTGTTTTCTCGCAGTGTGACGCAAGTAGTGCTGTAGGCCATGGTCAAGTGATAGATTCAGCGCTGAGTTTGACAAAGAGCCCAAAGATGATGACGCCAAAACAGCCGTGCATGAGTGGTTAGCAAATCAGGTGGCCGATTTCTATGAGGATGGGATTCAGAAGCTGGTTGTAGGATAGGATAGATGCCTTAATAAAAGTGTAAATTATGTTGAAAAGTAGACTAAGGTCCAGGCTTTCATTAAAAATTAAGTTGATAAAAAAAATTGTTGGTTTTTTTTTTTTTATATCAAAATGGTACTTACTTAAACACCATGCCTCGTAATATTTCAGTAGCTTAGTACCATGATGGCCAGGTTCCTGTTTTCCTAATTATTATGTGCTATGATAAACACATTTTATGTAAAAAGACAAAAATTAATAACAAGAGCATGTATCAATGAAAAATACATTCATTGTTATAATTAATATGGCTCATTATCGTAGGCTGTAAAATTGTCTGCCCTAGGATTTACTGATTAGAATTGTCAAAAACTTTGCTGACTTATATGTTTCAATGGAACCAATGTTGGAGACAAATTTTCGGAAAGCAGGGAATAGCTGCATAATGAGATTTTTAACTAAATTACTTAACATTTTTTTACCATATTAAGAAAATTTTCAAAACAAGTACCTTACAGCTAATCACTTTATCGAGTATACTTTTACTGCAAAATTCATCCTCGTCATCAATGGTCAGTTTTCTCTAGTTTATTTTTAAATATTGATTTCAAATGTGAGATATTAAAATCAAATTTTGCTATTAAAATTTAGTGAATCAAATGAAAGTAAATTACCTTCCCCTCAGTCATCCAAGGCCTCAAAGCACTGATTAGTGGAGGAGCTTCTTTGCATTCTGGCATCCATTTTATTGGTTCTTGAACTTTTATCTTTCAGTAAAGAACAACCTTTGTCTTAGTAAGTTTTCAGGTCTCATTCAGATATAAGACTGTAACACAGTGAATTACCTCCTCTTTTTGCCAGTCAATTTCTGCGCTAGGTTCTAGGCCTGGTAAATGCAAACCAAGACCTCGCCTCCCTCTCTGCTTAGATGCTTCAATGATGTCAACCATCCCTTGGCTGTGTCTGCCCAATCCTGTACCAGCTTTGTAACCCATTTTCAACTGCAAAAATATGATAGGTAATAAGTAATGTGTTCATGTTTTCATAAAGAATAAAATTTAAAAATAAACACAGCTTTATTTAAAATGAAATCTAAAGACATCATTAATCATACAGCATATAAAAATTTGAACTCCAAATTCATAAAATTAATGAAAATTTCGTATGTCAACAAATAGAAGGATCCTTACGAATTTTTGGGAGAGTGGTGTCATTTGGGTAAAGGGGTGACAAAGGCATCAGAATCATGAATTACAGGGAAGTCCGAACATGTTAGAGTTCAATAGTTGAACCTCGATAGCTCGAATTTCATGGTAACAGAAAAAAAAAAATTGAGATATGGAGAATTTCTTTTAAATCAAGATTTTTTTTACGAGGTGGTACTCGAAAATTCCCGGACTGGGTGTACAGAACGATTTATTGTTATCATGTATCGGTTTAGGCTTAGTGTCCTTTGAAGTGGTCCCTGTGAGAGCGAATGCATCTGTCCCTGCCCGTTTGCTTAACTAATTCCAACTATTTCACACAGTTCATGAATGGTCCGCCAACGATCCTCTCGAATCAGTTCTGCAATTTTCGCAACGTTCTCCAGTGTTGTGCTGGTTAGTGGCTGTCCCGAACGCTTGACTGCTCTTGAACGGATAATGTCACTCAAAACACCGACTGTATCCCATAGCAGCATCACCGTACACCTGACAAAGCATTTCCAGAGTTTCCGTGGCAGATGTACCCAATTTCACGCAAACAAGCAGATGGCTTCTGACATGTTTTTCGTTCATTTTTCAAAACGCAGATGGCTTCTGACATGTTATCACTCTAGTGTCTGCTGCCGATGAATGAACTCTCCTATCAGCCCACCACTCAACACATCCACTTGAGTGATATGCGTGTAGCTACATCTAACTGCAAAAGGGGGTACTTTTCTTATTTCCCACATAATGACACAAGTCTGGGAACTTTTGGATACCACCTCATAGGTTAATAAAGGTACTATGAGAGTATACAAAACAATACGAGATAAAATGGTATGTGTATAGACTTATGCCACTAACATCAGAAACGCACAAACTGCGCATGCTCAAATATCTCGTATGGAATATCTGCTCAAAGATCTCGTATGGAATATCTGCCAAGGAGATTGAAAAAGTTAGATTGAAAAATTTCTTCGTGAATTCTTTCCAAACGCACGAGAATCGCCTAACTTTAATAGAAGTGACATCAAATTTCTTTGTTTTCGTATGAAAATTTTCATAAGTCAATTCATTCTCATAAGTCAAATATTTTGCATTTTGCTAGCACACGAAGTCAAAATTTGACATAACAAGGTTTTCCGAGAAAATGTTTTGAGATAACGATGAAAAGTACATTGAATTAATAGTGGAAATGCAGGGAAATGAAATATTTTTAGAGATATCGAGGTCCAACTATATTTGATTCATCTGTCAATATGAGAATTAGCACTCATAAGATTCAACTTCCTACATTCTACAATCAATGTGTTTACTCCTTACACTAATCAGTTGACATCCAGCATTCATTTTATGTGAACTATTAATCAGCTTTGGTTCCATTTTGCTATCACTCATCCATTTTCGATGGAAGTAGCCAGAGGAATTAAAAGTGTTTAGCGACAGGGGTGTCAGCATTTGTTAAGGATTCGAATTTGTGCTTGGTAAGTATGGCAATACCAGATTCTTCAATATACTGCTTCTGACAGGGTGTTCACAAAGCCCAGATCCAATTTCCAAAGGCACATGAACCATTTATGTTAGGTGAATGGCCGTCTCACTATTCAAAAGAGAATATTGTCAAGTGTTTTCCTGGTTGTCGGTAGAGGTCTCTAGGGCACCTTGGGAGAGAACAGCAAGTCCGTTCATTGAATATGATTGGTTATTCATACCTCGATATGCTGCAAAACTGGCTCATTCCACAACTTTGAGAAGACAGCGAGGACTTCATCTTTCAACAGGAAGGAGTTCCACCACACTAGTCATTGGCAATCCAGCATCTCCTTAATGAAGAGCTCCCTCAAAGGTGGATTGGCCGCAAGGGTAACAGACTTAGCCCTTTGTGCATGGTCCCTAATATGCCCTGATCTCACAGTGAGTGATTTCTTTTTGTGGGGCTTCATCAAGGAGGCCATTTTTGTGAATACCTACTGATTTGGAAGACCTTAAACACTGAATAACTGCAGGGGTGAATGGTGTTACACCGGATATGCTCAACCTAGTGTAGGAGTTTGATTATTGCCTGAATGTGTGCTGTGCAGCAGGAGGAGGGCATATTGAACATTTATAACAAACTTGATTTAGAGTATTTTTCTGTTTACCACATCCCTGAACACCTATTTTACAACTAACTATGATTATTTGAAATAGGATCCGGACTTTGTGACCACCCTATATTATCTGGAGTTTGTGAGAAGTGCAGGTCAGGTTTTGGCTAATCTTGAGAAAGCATTACTAGAAATGGAGGTGGCAAGATTAAGGAAATGGCAAATATAAGTCATCTTCTAACACTCCCAGTATCACTTTCAGGATAATTCACTATTATCTTCTTGACTTTGACAAAATGTCAATTTTTTCCAGGGTCTTACCACCCTGTGTTCAAGTTTTATTATTTATTATTTCTATTCCAGGGTTCTTGTGTCTCGTCCTTTTTTTTCTACATCCATCATCTTTAATTTTTTATGAAATTTTAGCAAATTTAAAATTCATGCATAGACCCCATTGGTACCAAAATCAAATGCCAATTATGAATTTCCCCCCTTATAAACTACTTTGGGAAACAAAAACTTATATTCTCAAATGATTAATTTTAATACGAGAAAACTTACCATCATGTTTTGGGCTTTAGAGCCGTAAATTGGTTGTTTGGCTGAATTTCCAAATGTTAAGCGCTTTGATGGAGGCTCGTCATCTTCATTAGCAGATATCCCTAGTGAAGGCCTTTTCATACTAGGCTTTGTGTCATCTGAATTTTTAAACTGCATCTCGTCGCTAGAATACACATTTTCAGAGGAGCCAAATTTATCTTCTACGTTATCATCACTTTCGGATCCTGCATATTCAAAATTCTTATATTTAGTATTAACAGGTTTTTCTTCTTTCCTTTTCACATTTTTATTCGATTCTACGGATGACCGGGAATAGAAGAGTGGAGGGCTCATTTCAGGGGAATAATCACCCAATTGAGACCCTTTTCTTAAAGAAGAAAAACTATTTTGATTGTGGTCTGAAGTACTGGAAGGTGAACCAAACTTGCTCAAGGCATTGTCAGATTCATCTTCACTGCTTGTACCTGTAAAAAAAATTAAATATAGAGTTACTGGTAACGATTCAGAAAATAATTTTTTCTATGAAACAGGGATGTCCAACCTTTTGGCATTCCTGGGCCACATTGAAAGGAGAAAACTTATCTTGGGCTGTGTATAAAATACACTGAATTTTTCAATTTGTTACAACATACGAGAAGTGAGTTTTATGATTTAATTATTCATTGCGGGGTCGCTTTAAAAACTGCTTTATGTTCTTATACCATTTACAGAATATAAATTAGTTCCAAAATACTGAAATAACAATGATGCATGATGTTAAGTTCAGCATTAATTATAAGTGACCTTTTAAAAAACTTCTTATATTGTAACCAACAAATAAGAAAAAAAAAAACTTCTTATATATTGTAGCTTCAAAATTCCCTTAAACTAACAAAGATGTTTCATTGTATCCAACAATTATTTTGCAAAGTGCGCTACATTTTTAAATTGTCCTCTGTGAAATTCCTCTACAAACTGCGAACAAGCGATAAGATAGCGATCCCACTTTTGTGGAAGGGAGAACAGCATTTCTGCTCACAGGCGCAATAAAGCTTGATAGGTTACAGTGTGCCATTTCGTTACTGTTCTGTTTGAAGTAGACGTGAATGTTGGTCGTTCATCGCAACATCACAATTCGAAGTGGTCGAAGAATGACCATCACGGAATTGGAGAAAGAAGTTGGTATCTCTGACTGATCCATTCATCCCATTTTGTCTGATGATTTGAAGATGAAACACATCAATGCGGCGTTTATTCTGAGAGAGCTGACCACGGATCAGAAGGAATTAAGTACAGGACAAGTCAAAATGATGGACCCGATTTCATAAGCATTGCGAAATCTAATGAAAGGCAAACGTTCAAAGTTTACTTCAAACACATCACATCATATATCACATCACAGGTGTTCTATACGACTGCCTTACGTAACCCGACACATCAAACCGATAGTCTATCTCCTGCCAAATCTTTTGCAGCATGTCGCGGTCAATATCAGCAATGGCTGTGATGAAAACACAGTGTTTTCACTGCAGCCATGCTGATATTGACCGCGACATGCTACGAAACGTTTTGCAGGAGATAAGACTATTGGCTTGATCTGTCGGGTTACGCAAGGTGCTCATATAAAACATTTGTGATGTGATGCATTTGAAGTAAACTTTGAACGTTTACCTTTCGTAGCACATGCCCCACAATACCATATGTTCATTAGATTTCACAGAGTAAACTTTTGAAATCGGATCCATCATTTTGACTTGACTGTATGGTGGTCGCTGGTAATCTGTTCGCAAGATCCCTGACGCTTCTCAAACAACTTGTTACTGGTTACAAGTCATGGGTGTTTGCTTGCGACCCGGAGGGTGATACATTTCGCAACCATGGAGGGCATCAAGTCGAATGCAACGGCCGAGCTCTGGAAGATTCCACAAGAAGCCTTCCACTGATGCTTCCAAGAATGACAAATTGGATGGAGCAAATGCGTGTGCTTGGAAGGGCGCTATTTTGAAGATTATGTAAGCATTGCCATGTGGTTTATCATTAGAGTGCTATACCGTCATTTCGGGAACTTTTTGACTGCTCCGCGTTTAGTACTGGAGGATATTAGCTATTTACAAAGTACTGTTCAAAAAGTATCAAAAACCATTGATAAATGACAGTTCATGATACATTGATCTTATTTACCAATATTATTTTCAAAGTAATCCCTGTGGTTGCACAATGATCCCAAAAGTGGACTGTATCCAGGAAGTTCTTTTTGGTTGAGGTATTTAGCATTATGTGGATGTGAACAATGCATGGCTTGGAATAGCTTGTAGAGTGATGAAGCATGCTTTTGTCTGAATGACAAGACACATGAGAACCTTCATGTGTTCCAGTAGAATCCTTTACACCAATGTAAACTAACCAAAAGTCACAGTATATGGGTTTCTCATGATTCCATACATTTTTGAAACACCAAAAAGAGCAGTAAATTGCCAATGCTATGAGATAAAAATGCTGCTCTGTTCAGTGTACTTACTCCACAGTTTCAACAGCATATTCATCTTGACTCCATTAAATGATACAGAATGCAGCCCTCTGTCAACAACAACATTTCACCAAAAAAAAAAAAAACAAAAAAAAACAACAAACAAACAAACAAATCATTATTTCTGTATTTACCCATCTGATCTCACCCCATGTGAAATTAGGCTGTGGTACCATCTAAAATGTCTGGAATATCAAGAACATGTGAATAATTTAACAACTTTGAAGACCAAGAGACACACTATTGAGGCAAATCAATATAGAGATACTGCACTTTACAGTAGAAAATACTCTTCTATGATGGAAGGGAGACTCAGGCAGGCAAAGCAAAAGATTGATTAGTCCTCAGCCCCTGGAAGAACATATCCATCTCAAGATGATATTCTCATCATCTTGGAAACAGCATCCACAGAGCAGGCTCTTCATGTATGGGAAAAGAAAGTCATGGGTATCAGTTTGAATGAGCAGATAGATGAAACTCTACCCTATCTGAACAAATGTTGCCATCTTGTGATGCATGAGCAAAGGCATACACCTTGTGGAGTTTTGCATTAGGGTGATCAGATTTTTTTCTTATGCAATCAGGGATGCCATTAGGTGACATTGAAAGCTGCTGACTTCACCCTTACCAGTGATTGTATGTTGGCCAAACACTGTATAACTCTTTCAGCCCAGTGGGATTTTTTCCAAATTTTTGATGGCCAGTCTCTCCTGTCAGAAAACACTGGATTGTTTTATAATTATTGGCCAATTCTGGCAAAAATTAAAAGAGCATAAATAAAATAATACTGGTTGCTGCTGACATCACACCACTCTCAACACAATAAATAAAACGTGACCGCATGGTGGAATTTTTCCTTCCATTTTTTTCTATTAGCATTTCGTTATGATTTGAGTAACAGCTCCAGTTTCTATTTATAATTTCTTATCTGTGCTTATCAACTTTTCTGTTGGTTTGGGTAGAAGTAATTCTCGATCTGCGAGCTGGGTGCCCGTCCTATCATTGGGCTTCCATATCTTGACTAACTGGTAGTCTTTAAGAACACTTGGTGACAGCATGGCTCTACCATGTTCACAACAGCCCAGTTGTAGAGGTAATGACCATGATACTCGTGGTTCCTGGTTCAAATCCAGGTCGTAGAATTTTTCCTTCCATTTTCTAATATTAAGAATGATATCTTGTAAATTGCTTAATAAAGTTTTAAAAAATAAGAAGCATACAAAATAAATTCTAAAATAAAAAGCTTTATTAACTTTTTTTTGTATAAATTTCTATTAAGTTTACAAGGGAACTTCATGATTTATCATCTTGCTTTTACTAAATTATTTTCTTGCATTTATAGCCTCGCACAATTGTACACAGGTTTAAGATTTCCTCTCCACCTCATTCACATTTACCCCACATCCTTATAAGTTATTTTCTTGTGTTTGTCAATTTTTTGCTACTTTCATGCTTAAGTCTTCATATACACTCCCATTATTGATTACATGTGAATTTACCACAGTGTTTGTGATTCTCTTGCTTCTCATGAATTCACGCCAGTATCACTCACTCCATGAGAAATTTGCCAATGGAAAAAATTAGCTATTTCGCAAATGAACCCAATGTATAATTCTCATTCCTATACCTTTGCTCAGACCTGACCCAGTTTTGCCACCATTCAATCATCAATGTCATTAACAAATACTATAATCTCAACATCACCGTCACCTAAGACGCTTATGTTAAAATACACAAAGTTAACCATCCCATACGTCCCATTGCCAATTACACCCTGGCCCTGGCACATACATTGCCAACTCCGTGCCACTTCCTGTTCAATCTAACATACAAGTTAACCTATTTTGTTGCCCATAATGATATCCCTCGACACAGTTAATCCTTGAATGTCTGCTTTTCCACTCTGATATTCTAAACAAGATGCAGTTGATCTTCTCTCCATCCTAAGTGTTATCTTCAACCAAAAATATTTCTCCTTTAACAACACCATATATTCACGATCGTCTGATCTAGGAATAGATTTCCCTTCACGATCGTCATGGCTGAAGTTTATCTCCAAAATCTTTAATCCCCACATGTCCACCCACACTCCTTTCTAACAAATCCTTAGTCATCTACTCCTGCTACGCCGAAGACATATTAATCATATCACTATTTCTCCACCCGATATACCGTAAATGCTATATATTTTTTTCTCCTGGCATTTAATCGAGACCGGCCTTTATATGAAACCGGCGTTTATTTATTGTTACCGCACTTAAATATAAAATTTTATACCAGTTTACCGCGATATAATAGCTGATCGCCGAATTTTCAAAGTCTTCTCACACACGTCTTCTCGAGGAAATCCCCAAGATAAGAGCAACTTGATCGGGTGACATGCAGTGATATATTAAATATCCGACGATCCGCTATAAACTGGCGTAAGTATTACCAATCTACGGTAATTTTTTATAATGACTTTACAGTAATAACAGACAAGAAACTGAACTTACGAATTAAAAGCACATATCGATTAAACGAGCATTTACGGTATTAGGCATTTCAACTCCTCCACTCCATCCGTCATGTCAGAAACCAAATCCAATAATTTCATCCCTATCTCAACATTTCCATTACCAAATACACCAAGTAGAAATTTTCCTTTGATATTTATCACATCCTCTAACTTGGTACATGTTTCCTCTGCTCACCCTATACAACACTTATCTGCTGCCTTCGATTCTCTCATTGATCAAGCCCCCAAACTTCCCTTCAGTAAAACCAACTAAAAATCCGAGCTCCAACTAATAAAAGACTTAACGTAGTTTTAACGGTTACCCTCATCATTTATTCATCGACTAATATGCCGTAGAACATACCTATCCCATAACAATGCCCCATTTCACAAAAAAAAAGAAAAAAAAAAAAACAAAAAAAAAAAAAATAGATTATAGTAAAACATAAGGAATAGAGAAGAGGATTTTCCAAGTTTTTTTTTTAAAAGTCCTGTGCACATAGTTGCTGTAGGTAATAGTACCAAATATGGTTTTCAGGATAGGATGCAGAGGAAAAAAGATACAGCATTAATGATATAGCCACCCTTGTGACTTCTTGTGGGGGTTCATCAAGGGCACTGTCTTTGTGCCTTCATTCCCTGATAATCTCCTAGATCTTTGCAAACATATCACTGAGTCATACAATTAACGCAGCATCTTCTTTTCCTTTGCGTCCTATCCTGAGCACCATATTTGCTACTAATACCTCCTAACTGCAAACTACGGCAACGATTCGAGCAGGATTAAACAAAAAAACAAAAAACTTGAAGAATTTACCTCTCTATTGCTGTATGTTTTTCTATTAATCCGTCGCTTAGTTTACTTGTCATAGATTTTTTAAATGTGTTACTTGTCATAGACATATGAATAACTGTATTATCAAGCACTGCAATTGTCATATCCTTCCACCTAATGGACTATTTACAAGTTTTTACATGTTGTTTAGTTTCCGAGTTATTGCTATTTGAGTGCAACGTGTTTCAGTGTTCGTGGCGATTTTTGCAATGTCCGATTTATGAGAGCAGAGTGCAACGTGAAATTTTGTGTGAAACTGGGAAAAACATTCACGGAATCGCAAAAAGAGACCACTGTTGTGGCAAAACAACTCATGGTTACTTCATCATGACAATGCACCTGCCCACTCAACCTTGTTAATTCACCAGTTTATGCCAAAAATCAGATGACTATCCCCCCCCCCCCCCCCAGCCTTCATAATCCCCAGACCTAGCTCCGTGCGACTTTTTCCTGTTTCCAAAATTAAAATCAGTGCTGAAAGGACGCCGTTTCGACTCCACTGATGATCAACTAGACGATGACACAAGACCACAAATCCTCAAAAATAACTTTAATGCCTCAGATGTACATTTCGGGGGCATTAAAATTATTTTTGTAGATTTGTGGTTTCGTGTCGTCGTTTAGTGATAATTGTGTCCACAGTTTCTTGGCTTATTTCTTCTCCATTGATGACATTAACAAAAATTCATCACTGGCATTGAAGGGTATTCCAAAAGAAGCTTTCCTACAATCTGAAAATACCATTAATAGGAGTTCCTATTTAAGATTTCAAAGTTACCTACTCCTCCACCCTCAGGGGATATGGATGGGGGATCGAGTTTTGTATCACTGGATAGCTTTTTGGAAAATATGATACATGTGTTTTTTATTTTTACAATCCGGTGGTATTTTTTCCAGATGTTCCACTGTTACACTTTATTTGAAACCCTTGTATGCAGGTGAATTTTAAGTACACCGATAAACTTTTAGGGGAGGTGGTATGGGTGATTCTAAGCAAATATGTTCATTGAACGTGGGTCCTAATTTGAACGATAACCGTGATATGAACAGAAATAAAAATACCGCCACCAAGATTAACAAGTTAATAACTCGGGTTCTCTACCACGTAGGCCAATGAAATTTAAATGAATAATAGGTTACATAAAACTGTGTGTGCTGTTAAAATTTGATCGTGTTCCAACGAGAAGTTTCAGAGCTATGCAGTCAACATCATAACACTTGAATGCGTAACTGTCACGATGTTGAATGCGTAACTTGGAGAATTCCTGTTGGAATTCAATCAAATTTTGTGTGTTTATCGGTGTACTTAAAATTCACCTGCATATAGGGTGTTTCAAATAAAGTGTAACAGTGGAACATCTGGAAAAAATACACATCTTATCGTAAAAACAAAAAACTCATGTATAATATTTTTCAAAAAGCTATCCAATGATACAAAACTCGATCGCCCCCCCCCCTCCCCATCCCCTTAGGGAGGGGAGTGGGTAACTGTGAAATTTTAAATAGGAACCCCTATTTTTAATGGTATTTTCAGATTGTACACAACATTTGAGAAATGTTTTATTCTTGGAACTTTTAAAGTTTTGAACCCAATTTTATCTTGGAAGACAAAAAGATATAGGATGGATCTTAAATACATTCCTTAGCTACTTTTTGATGGTCTTTAAGAATCTGAAATCAGAATTCTAAATTCCATAATTACTAAAATCCTCTTTTATTTTTTGGGTCGAAGATTATTGTTTGAAATTCAGCTGAACAGGGGATTGGCCTACTGTGGCCTACTTGGTCTGCAAGCTGTTAGTAAAGGGGCAAACATAAACATCCATGCCAGGGTTCTCCCCAGGCCCTTTTGAAAGAGTGCACCGCCTGGCTGATTACATGAAAAACTGCACGCCACAGCATAATATTTTATTTGTTTTTAATTTTTGTCTGCCTGGCTATTTTATCTTTCCACCCAGCTGATAAAATTTTCTGGGGAGAACACTGCACGCCCTCAGCAGTATTTGAACCTGAAACTCGCTGGTATCGAGAGTGAGAAGACCTGCACCTTAGCACTCTCAGCCACCAAACCAACTGCTAACCGCCCTCAGATAAAATATTCCTTTGTTCTAATGAAAGCAAACTTATTAAATAAAAAACTGGGTGAAATTAAAACAAGTCTTTCTATACGAGCATTTTAACAGAAGACAAATTAAATCACACCTTTTACTTTATATACATTTATCTTGAGACATTGAAATATCATGAAATACACATTGTATGAAACAAAATGTTCATAAACAAACTTGTTCACGTTAACGAGGAACACAAGATCGAGCTAACCTGATTTTCTCCAATTACCGCTCCACCTCCAGTGAAACTGATAGTATTATGAGCAAATTTGGTTATTAACTTTTTTTTTCGTACAATGTGTATTTCTCAAGATATTTCAGTACCTCAAGATAAATGCAAGGATTAATATACGAGGGATAACATATGAGGATTGTTCAATAGAAACACGTTTGGACTCTATAGCCGCCTAGACAATGGAAAGCAGTTGTTTATAAAGTCACATATATTACTGCTCAATTCTTTCTAAGAGTTGTGGTTACATTGATAGATGGCATTCATGGTAGATAATCCATCCAAAGATAGTGTGTGTGCAGTTTTCAATTCTTGGTTGCCAAGGGCGTCAGCCAAAGGAAATTTTTAACAGAATGAAACTTGTATACAGCGAGAATGGTCCAAGAAATTTTGACAAGGAAGGGAGATTTGGCCCGTCCCAGACGTGCTGGTGTTGCAGAATCAGATGAAAACGTGACTTTTTGAAATAGCTTTATGCACCAATAACCGCATTAATGTAAGAGAACTTTCTGAAATGTTGAGCATCCCTAAAATAATGGCGGTTCAATTCCAATGCTGACGTAAAGTTTGCTGTTACACAATGGTTCTACCAACAACCGGAAGGATTTTACCAGATAGGAACCTATAGATTGGTGCACCAATCGGGCACATGCCTTAATGTTCATGGAGCTTTCCTTTAAATTCGTTGAATAAAAATTGCTTCACAGCTTTTAACCATGTTTCTATTATTCTATTGAACAATCCTGGTACTATGCACTTTAATGAAATTCTTTATTTACTTATTTTTGAAGATCACCCCGAAACAAAGAAGTTGTGAAATGAAAAATATTTGTAAAAGTAGATCTAAGGATGGCTAATAATAATTACAAGTGGTGCTCTAAAGCTAATGATTACGATTTTTTTTTTCAATCTTGTATGTTATTGCAGTGAGAAGAATGCAATTAATGAAAACATTATTCAGATCTTTATTTACCGAACATTAATTTTTCCCCTTTGAGTTCTAACTCTTTCTTTAGCATTCAACACATCTCTGTATCCCATGAACCTTTTTATTAGTAAATCTCTATATCATTGTTGTATAAAAATTGCAAACCATTCTGTCAAAAGTACATCCTTCATTGGACCAAAATAATCAGTGAAAGTCCAATGAAGCCAATCAAGGATGTAGGATGAATGGTGTAAAACCGTTCAAAGGAATGTGTACTCCGCTTCAAACCACTCACTAAATCACTGTGATCACCAGATCTAATGTCCACAGAAATTCCTTGAGCGCTGATGAAAATCAATACGTTTTCCATTCAGGAACTCAATCACATACCACTACCGAAAATGTATGTTGATGTCAGCCACCACTTTTATACACTATGGGATAATTCACAAAATGCACATTCACTTGTTGGGGGAAGAGGGGATTTCGAAACTGTGACGTGAGTGAACGGTAAAAGGGGAAAGACGGAAGGGGTTATCAATGTATGAACGTTCGCTTATATGGGTGTAAATCAATTATTGGGTTCTACTTGGAGGATCATTTCCTAAGGATAAAATAAAACAACGATGTTCTTGGAAGTTTTTTAATAGATGGCACGCGTTTCAAGATAAATGATTTGAAATATGTCGTTGAATTTTGTTTGCAACATATGGGCTAATAACTCAGCTTCTAAGCCACCTATCTCCATAAAAATTGGATGGCTTATGAGGAGTACATAGCCTGTTAATCGTTCCAAATTAGGTGCAAGTATGTCCGTCAGTTTCCGAGATAAATGCTTGATGCGGGAGTAGTTCATAACCTAACCCGACGTACTATCGGATATAAAGTAAGTCCTGAATCAAGCACCTATCTCTGAAATTAATGGATATATTATTATTATTATTATTATTATTATTATTATTATTATTTTTATTATTATTAATCATTGCATCCCTAAAAATGGGATATGTTATATTAAATTTCATCACTTGTGATTTAAAGCTTCTAAAATCAATCTATGCGCATGAATTTTGTGATTACTATACGACTTTGAGGTACAGTTCATGATTTGGTACCTCACGTCATAAGGGAAAGAATTCCAGGTTGAGACAGCATTGTAAGGGAAAAAACGCTGTCGAAAACTGGAGATAATGTCCGCCGGAACCAATTTAAGTCTCTGTGTCTGTCTCACATTAGGCGAGTCAATTAACCACGCTCTAACGTAATGGGAAGAATGTTGTTCATCACACAAAGCGTAGTATAGTTCTTTTATTTTAGTATATTCTATTACCATGAGCATAATCGGTAAGCCATCAGTGTCACATATCTGAGAGCAGGAAGTGTATTTAGAGAGACCAAATGCAGTACGAATTACGTTATTATAAGCAACTTGCACCCTTGTAATAAGTATTTTAGAAGCAGTCGACCAAAACAAACTGCCATATTCAATCTTAGACAGAAGAGTAGATTTGATAATCTGAATCATTTCTTTACGATTAAGTATTTTCTTAAGGCTCTTACACAGATTACCTCATACGGTTAAGGTCAACGATCAAGGATTCTATAGCCTCTCTAAAAGATAGCTGGTTATCAATACTATCTCCTAAGATTTTATATGAACAGTTCAGATTCAAGCTTTATCTATCGACAGTATGTTTGTTTTAGCCTGATTAAAATTTTGCCCATGAGCTGTATACCATCCGTCAAGTGTAGTGATATCATCCTGGATTTGTTGAAAAACAGTACTCTGCTGATCCACCGCACAAGCTTTGTATAAAAAGTTATCATCCACAAATGAACTTATCAGGCATTTGAGGGACAATTTGTATATGTCAGCAGTAGCTGCCACATAGAAGACTGTGGCAGAACCCTGCATCAGACTCCTGTTAGAGGGATGCTCAATTATCTCATTCTCATGGTGTATGTAATTAATCCTTTGTTTAAAATAATCCTGAACCAGATTATGGGTAACGGGATCCACTTCAAGATGGGTCATATACAGGTTTATTTTAGGGAAAATAATTATTGAGCCTCTGGGACCCCATGTATTTCAGTTATTGAGTCTCTTTCAAAAAAATTAAAATTTAAGTTTATTAATATTTTCTTCTACTCTTTCAATGACTGTTGAATTAGTAACCGAAGATGAATTGGATGAAACTTTTCCTCGACTAAAAAGTCTGTCATTACTCTAGGCTTCTTACATGTCATGCTGTCGGTAGTTTCATTTTCACTCTGCTTTTACGTCAAAAAACCTTCGTTATGATTCAAACGGATATGATGTCAGTGATCACATGTTACGTCCTATCCAATTAACTGTTAAAAATCGCACCAATCATAGGTAATTTTACGATCTAAATTGACCAGACAAGAAATCAGTGATATAAATTTAGCATCTTCCCAGACGCTTAAAAATTTCAAAATGGCACCCAAATGAAAAGTATTAGCACAATTTACGCTAAATTTAGCGTAAACATTAACCCTGCGTACATGTGCATTAACTGGAATGATTAACGGTCTATATACTCGTTGTAAGCCATCCAATTTTCGTGGTGATAGCTGGCATAGAAGCAGAGTTATTATCCCATGTGTTGCGAACAAAACTTGACATCAGCACATTTCAAAGCCATTTTTCTCAAAATGCATGAAGTCTATTAAAAACTTCAAAGAACATTTATGTTTTATTTTATCTTTAGGAAATAATCTTCCAAATATACCCAACATTTAATTTACACCCTGTATATTTCTAAACAATCACCTCTGTTGATGCACCTAATTGTGGCTCATTGTTTTTCGAAAGCAGTATGTTCTTTCTTTTGGCGGTAGGGGGGTTTAATAACGTTACAAAGTTACAAAAGGTTAAAATTGTGCCATTTGAGGGAACTTGTTTTGTCAATAATCCCTATACCACAGGAGTTTTGGTTTATGTCTACTGAAATTTGCAAATAATGAGTAGGAATTTTTAAACGTTTGTGTAACCTATTCAGAATTACAGGTTTATCCAAAATGAATGATGCAAAAGAAAACAGTATAATCAATGTGGTGATCAGTATAATCAAGATGTTTAAATAAGACAGATATTAAATGAAAGATAAACTCTCGCAAGTTTCATTTGGCAATGCTGAGAAACCAGCCAGTTTGGAAACGCTCATTAGAGGAGTGTTTCAACTACCTATCTCAACATGCTATCACTGTGGTTGTTGGGGCCAATGATATACCATTGATGCTGCAACCCCCCAGAAAACCCAACCTAACGGCCTGTGATTTCTTTCTGTGGGGCTACGTGAACGTCAGGATCTTCGTACCCCATTACCGCATAACTTACAGGAGATTTAAAGCGGTGAATTTCCCAAGCGATCAACGCAATTGGTGAAGGATGTTGCCACAGGCGTGGAAAGAATTTGAATATTGTTTAGATGTCTGTCGGGTCACAAAGGGCTCCATATTGAAAGAAACTTGGTATATCTGTATTTCGTAAATATACCAATTATACAAGTAAAAGCTATGCTTTTTTTTTGCATCATTCATTTTGAATAACCCTGTATATAGGGCGATTCTGAAAAAGTGTGTCAAACTGTAAGCAATGACACAGGTGACCAGAATGAACATTTTCTTTTAATACAATGTGGGGTCACAAATATATTGTTCAGGAGCTATCACGTTTTATGTGCAAGACACTTTATGTTAAAGGCAATAATAAGGTTTCATGTACATCATGTATGTCCTCTGGTTTAGACGCCAACCAAAAGAGACAACAAAAGCTGTAAACATTACGTACAAATGTTCGAAGTGACAGCCACCAGTGGTGAGACATAGCTGACATCGCCGATGTAAGGATTCTCGAACCCAGTGAAACATGTCTGGAGTATCTTGAATGGCACAGCAGCAACAGCAATTCATGCTACAAGATCATCCGCTGTGTCCACAGGTGTTTCATACACTAGACTCTGAAGATGGCCCCATACAGAGTAATCAAGTGGGTTGAGGTCAAGTGAGCGAGCTGGCCAGGCTACAGGCCCACCTCGCTCGATCCATCTTTACGCACATGTAATAAACAGCGGAATCGTCTGCAGGAACTTGATAATTCAAGCAATAAACACCACTGCCGCCTTGCAACAGTGGAATCGTCCGCAGGATTGTGATAATTCAAGTAATAAACATAAAATGTGATAGCTCCTGAACAATGTATTTGCGACCCCATATTGTAACAGGTCGTTGCATATCAAATGTCGGATTTCGAGATGGGTTCTGCACTTCAGCACGGTTTCCACGTTTAGTAGCAAGTGCTACTTAACATGGTACATTCCCAGAGATAAACTTATCAGCAACCAGCTGCCTGAAATTTGCATGTCTGCGATGATATTTAATAGCATTTGAACCCAAGCAAAGATAGTCACGACTTCATATGAATTATGTGTGATAATGCATTACGAGTTCAAGTTGAATCACACTGCATCCAACGCCTCTCGAAATATCAATAAGGTATTCGGTGTAGGCACCATAAACGAACGTACTGTCCAACGTAGGTTTCGAAAATTCCGGGCGGGAGTGACGGACCTGGCAAATGAGCTACGCGGCAGACCGCCCAACGTGTTGAATGATGCTGATCTGAAGCGATCTGTGGAAGAGGACCCATCAAAAACTGTTCAAGATCTTGCAGGGGATCATGCTGTATCAGCGTCGACTGTCAGTAGACACCTTAGAACCATTGGCAAGGTGAAAAAGCAGGGCAAATAAGTCCCACATGAACAGTTTGGTGGAATATGCGTGGTGTAGTGCATTACAGCTTCCTGCGACGATCATGGCTGTGACCTACTGTCGTGAACTCGTGAACTGCATCGTATGCACACAAAACTGTGTCAGCAACAACCTATACTTGTGCATCACAAAGGCGTCCTTCTGCTGCATGACAACGCGCATCCGCACATTGCACGAACGACCGTACAGGCGCTACAGGCTCTGGGCTACAAGGTGCTTCCACCCCCCCCCCCCATACTCTCCGGACCTCTCCCCTACCGACTACCATCTTTTCCAGAGCCTGGATAATTTTCTCCGGAGGAAAACATTCCTAACCCAAGCAGACGTCGAAAACTCATTCCAGGAGTTTATTGAGTCCCGTGACCATGAATTCTATCAGAGAGGGCTCGAGAAACTGCCAAATCGTTGGCAACAATGTTTGGATTGCAATGGGGGTTATTTCGAATAGCACATGTGAAGGTGTCCTTTCTAGAGGGCCATTAAAGATGACCTCTGCAATCAATATTTGATATGCAATGACATTCTGGTCACCTCTTGTCATTGCTTACAGTTATACACACTTTTTCAGAATCACCCTGTATATAAATGAAAAAAATATAACCTTGAATAAGTGAATCTTTTGACCCAAGTATTCTTTTAAGAGTGAATTATCCTTTCAATATTATTAAAGCTGAATTAGCAATATTTTATTTAATTGCTAAAGAAGTTCGGTGAGAGATAAAATTCTAATAACATGACAGCTGTCATCATGCCAGTTTTGCTTTTTTGTTTGTTTTTTGTTTAAAAAAATTGATTAAATTTTTTTATAACAAATTATGTATCTCTCTTTACTGCTTATTATGCTGTTTGACATGTTAATTTCTTAATAAAATATATTTGATTTTTTTTTTTTTTATTAATGATAATAAATCACAAATTTTGCTCAAAATAATAAATTTAATAGTTTTCCGGTATGAATATTAAATTAAACGGTTTAAAAAAAAGTTTAAATTTTGAAGAGCGATATTAAGTTTGAAGAGTGCCATCCTTTTGAAAGTTTTAGAAAAGCGTTTGGTTGCGGTATTTATGATCTTCCTGAATGGAAATCGAAACTTAACGCAAGCGAGTCCTTCAGGCTGCTCCGTTTTTATTATCAACTTTAACACATAACTTAAGCTCTAACAACAGATTATAACATCTTTCAATTGTACTAGGGTGAGTAAAATAATTCAAATGATGGGACAGTTTTCAGAATATCAAATGGTCCCGTTATTTTATTTTTTTATAATGCAATACGCGAGGCACAGATAGTGCGATTGTAGTTTACGTACTAATGTATATGAATTCAAGCATATTCTGTGATCACATACCACTTAGAGTTGTTGCTTTAAAATTACTCATGGTAACTGATCATCTGTCACAATATTAACTCAACTTCAGTAAATTCAGCGTCGTGTAATGCGTTAAATCATCTTCACATGGCTTCAAAAATGTGTTTTAGTATTCGGCCATTGGCAGCCATTTTACAAAACTGTTTACATCCAGGACAAGCAAAGCTCGACTCACTCACGCTTTCGTATTACGAATCAGGTCAAAAACCTGCATCATGAACTAAAGGTCAACAACACGTGAGGGCATTTTGCAGGGGAAGTGTTAACTATGTAGTACTTTTTCTTTTAGGTTTTTTCTCAAAAAGAATTCTTGTAAAAAAAAAAAAAAAAAAGAGAGAGAGAGATTCAAGATCGAAAGGGTATTAATTTAAGACTCGGAGGCAAACTTTTTCGGGGCCCCCCGCGCGGGGGGCTAGAATACGGTGATATTATCAGGGATGGATGAAAGTACTCATTTTCATCCATCCCTGATAGTACTCATTTTCAAACAGACTTTAGAACAGATTTCCAAACCAAGCCTAGTTCAGCACTGTAATGTATAACTGTAAGAACGACATTTGATCATAAGAGCAGGAATAAATGCAGATGTCATATTACTTATTTTGATAAATTATTATGAAATTACTTGCTACCCACAAACCAAGACCTTGCTAACCCCAAATCAGCTGTCAGTAGAAAGTTTTGTATCAATTTTATAAATATTTTTTTGCTTCTTCTCATCCTGGCCCATGACTTTTCTCCCATGTACAATGGATTTTGTGATAAACCAGAGCAAAAGGCAGGAGGCGCACCTTGGCTTTACATTTTGAATGCAGTGTTTAATTTTGTATAATATTAAGTTGATGCATGGATGGAAAATATATTGCTAATATCATATATCATTTTGGAGCGTGAAGTTTGCTCTATCTGCGCATGTTGTTAGTTCTTTTCTTATCACATTTGTTTGGTGTTCTTCAAGCATCAAATGAAAAATGGACAAACAATAAATTCACACCATTTTTCTTTGAGGTTTAAGTTAGGGCGAAAAACAACAGAAACAGCTCGTGTGCTCTCTGTGTTAGGGGAGAAGCTCAAGTATCTCGGGATTGCTTTCACGAGTGATGGGCGGGAAGATAGAGAATTGGATGTTCGTGACGTGAACTGTGGCGATCTATGGTAACGAAACGTGAGCTGGGAAACAAAGCCAAGATCTCTGTTTTCAAATATATCTTTGTCCCCATTCTCACTTATAGTCATGAGTTCTTGGTAATGACCAAAAGAGATTTGGTACAAGTTATGGGATGTAATGTATCAAACAACTTGAAATGACTTGTCATGAATGAATATCACGTAAAAATAATGACTGCCAAAATTGGTTCACTTGCACGCCTTTAATGGCACCATTATACTACCATTGCTTTCCTTTTTAACCGATATAAAAAAAGGTTATCAATTCGACGTGTATGTATATAATATTGTTGGAATTGCACAATATTCATATATGTTGGTCTATGTGGGCTTCTAAACAGGTGTGCCAAATTTCATAAGTGTATGTATGAATGTATGTATGTTTGTCCACGTATTTCTCAGAAACTAGAAACCGAATTACAATAATTCTTTTTTTATTGGATTAAGTGTCTTTCATCTTAGAGAACAGTCCAAGTTTCATCAAAATCGGTTCAGTAGTTTTCAAGATATGGTCTAATATAGCTAGGCGATAGTGAAAGTTTCATCAAAGTCGGCTTTTTTTTTATACTCTGTTTAATCTTGTTGTCCTGGAATTCCTTAAAATCCTATCGGTCCTGGGCTTTTCGGTTGCCTGACTTGTTTGAATATTAGAGTCAATTTGTTGTCGTATTTGGATACCATGAATGGGATATCGAATTTGTATCTAGGAGTAATTTGCTAATCGGTGTTAATGATATACCAGTCTCTAACAAATTCAGCAGGATGATCTTTTAAGTGTAAAGCATTTGATAATTCATTGCTAAGTCCGATATAATGTATGTTTGGTAGTATAGGAAGTTGATAATACCTGCAGATTCGGGTAATTGAAGTGGTTTTCGTATTGAAGGCTATTCGTATAATGACAGGCAACTTTGATGTGATTTAAATTAGGTTTTGTGCTGCTTGCTGTGGTATAAGGTTGATATAACGTTCGATGGTATTACTTGTCCGATTTCTGTAACCATAAGAAAAGTACGAAGTCGTTTAATAAATGACATTTACGGTGGAGATTAATTATTATAGCATCAGATTGACTATTGAGAAGTAGACGAGAGTCAAAGGTGAAGCCTAATATTTTTATTGATGATGGTATCGATGCATTTTTTGATATTATTTTTGATCTGAATAATTGTCTTCTACATAACTTCGTATGCTTAAGTTGAATTCATGTTGGTATATAGGGTGAATATAAAGAAATAATAGAGTACATAAAACTGTGTATACCGTTAAAATTTGAACGAATTCCAACGAGTAGTTTCCGAGTTACGCAGTCAACATGGTAACACGTGCTCACATCTGAGTACTAACAGCCACGTGTTACGATGTTGACTACGTAACTCGAAAACTACTCGTTGGAATTCGATCAAATTTTAACGGTATACACAATATTAAGTACCTTATTATTCCCCAAAACTTCATTATCCTAGGTGTTATAGAACCTGAGTTATTAACTTGTTCATCTTAATGGCGGCATTTTTACTTCTGTTCATATCTCGGTTATCGTTCATATTCGAATCTATGTTCATATGAACTTTTTTGCTTAAAATCATCCATACTACCTCGTCTAACAGTTTGTGACAGGGTTTCAGACTCGCCCTCTATAGATGAGGCTGACAGAGCATAAAATAAATGGGCCCAGAACTGAATCTCGTCGAGATTTGGCAGTAATTTGGGAGTTACCGTATATGGTATTATCTCTACAGAGAAGTAATCTTTGATTAGTGACAGACATGGATCAGTAATATGCAAGGCTTTGAAGGTCGTTTACGAGTTGTTTTCGTGAAACTGTGTCAAAGGACTAGCACAGTGCTTAAATTTTGGTCGTATGCTTTGATTGCTTTGATGTAAAGATCCATGGGTAACCACTGTACACGGAAACCTGGGCGTCCACTATTTTGTTGGGGAGGGGTATACGAGACCAGAGATTGTTGAACAGTTCATTGAAGATGATTTTTTTCTGTTAGTTTGAATTTTGTTTTCTGATTTGTAAATTGGGATGATTGTTGTTATTTTTAGTAGTCTTGGGAAGGATTTTTCAGAGATGATATCGAGGCAGAGATTTAGTAGTTTCTATAGACAGATAATATCTAGGTTTTTGAGTATTCTAGATGGTATCAAATGTGTGTTAGTTACGTATATCAGTTAGTTTGAGTATATTACGAATTGTGAGTAATTGTTTTATAGAAGGGAGTTGGGATAAACTGCTTATAGAATGAAATTGCCCCACCAACAAGGAGCATGTCCAGAAATAACGGAAGTGATTGTGTTTCCAATGGAATCCAACAGGTGTCTCCATGTGTTGGGTTTTCTCTCAAACAATGATAGGCTCATGAAATCGTCAACAGAAGTCGCTGTCCTCAATCGAGTTTCTCTCCATAAGTACTTCCGGTTGGGGAAACAAAAAAAAATTGCGACGATAAGAGGTAGTATCAGTGTAGTATTTGGCTTTGACCTTCCAACTTATCACTGCATTAAAGAAATGTTGGAAACCTTTCCAGCTAATAAATGTTCATCTCTCCATGAAAGATTTCGTTTTTCGCACAATAAATAGAAAAGTAGCTTATGCGATCGGTTTGTTCAGACTCCATCCGTTTAGCTGTGGACACAATTTCAACAATGCATTGCGTTGGAATGAGGAGCGTGCGTATAGTGAATTGCTGGAAGGGACGAATCAACCTTGCACTGGAGAAAACGCGTGCCGAGCACTTCGTTACGGCTCCGCGCGTGTTCTAAACGTTGTTGAGATGGTGTGCGTATAGGATGCACGTGATTGACGATTATAGAAAGGGGATATCCGTACATAAACCAAAAGAATTTCTTTATTCGTAGGGAGCTTATTGAGTACCGAAAGGTGCTTTATGCTATTAGTCTGGGGAAACGTGTCTGTCTGTCTGTCCGTCTATCTGTCTGTAACTCTAACTCCTCCGAGGCTATGAAAGATTTTCAAAATCTGTTTTCGTCAGTCGATGAATATGGTTCATGGCACGAACCAGTTACAAATATTATGTAAATCGCTTCATTGGCACGTGCACAAATGGTTCCTCTATTTTCCCGCCTAGCAATTTTCAATGGAGAGATATATTAAGTAATATATCAAACAAATCGTAATGACGAGATAGAAGCGGAAATAAATTACTATTTTCGCAAATTAATAAATAAGGTTCCGGGAATGAACCATTTTGAAAATGGTTGAAATCGAAACAATGACACGTGCTCTTATAGTACCCTTATGACACCCTCAAAACTTTTCAGTGCTAAAATATGGCATGTAATATATCAAACGACTTGGAATGATGTGTCATGAATGAATATAATGTAAAATTAATGATAATCGAAATTGGTTTCAAGGAATCTGGTTTAGTGGAACCATTATGGTACATTGGAACTTTCAATGCAAAAACATAGCATGTAATATATCAAACGACTTGGAATGAGGTGTCATGAAGGAATATGAGATAAAATTAATGATAGTCCAAATTCGTTTCAAAGAACCTGGTTTAGTGGAACCATTATGATTCATTCGAACTTTCAATGCTAAAATATAGCATGTAATATATCAAACGACTTGGAACGAGGTGCCATGAAGGAATTTAACGTAAAATTAATGATAGTCCTAATTGGTTTCAAGGAACCTGGTTTAGTGGAACCATTATGGTTCATTGGAACTTTCAATGCTAAAATATAGCATGTAATATAACAAACGACTTGGAATGATTTGTAATGAATGAATATAACGTAAAATTAATGATATTCCAAATTGGTTTCAAGGAACCTGGTTTAGTTGAACCATTATGGTTCATTGGAACTTTCAATGCTAAAATATGGCATGTAATATATCAAACAACTTGGAATGATGTGTCATGAATGAATATAACGTAATATTAATGATAGTTGAAATTATTTCAAAGGTACGTGGTTTAATGGTATCATTATGATCCATTAGAAACTTCCAATGTTAACATAGGGTGGTTTAAAAATATAGTTCCGCGAATGATTTATTTAACCTTTCGGTGCTTGGTTATGTCATTCCTTAATGGTTTATTAAGTACCGAAAGGTGCTTTATGCTATCAGTGTGGGGAAACGTGTCTGTCTGTCTGTAACTCAAAATCCTCCGAGGCTATGAAAGATTTTAAAAATCTGTTTTCGTCAGTCGATGAGTATGGTTCATGGCACGAACCAATCACAAATGTTATCTAAATGGGTTCATTAGCACGTGCACAAATAGTACCTCTATTTTCCCGCCAAACAATTTCCCGCCAAACAATATCTTTCAATGGGAAGATATATTAAGTAATATATCAAACAAATCGTAATGACGAGATAGAAGCGGATATTCATTACTATTTTCGTCAGCCGATGAATATGGTACATGGCACGAACCAATCACAAATGTTATCTAAATCAGTTCAATAGCACGTGTACAAATGGTACCTTCACGACCCCACCTAGCAATTTTCACCAATAAACCAATTTTCTATGTGGCAATAAACCAAAGTCAACTTTGTGTAGGTGGATGGAGTTCACAACAATATAGCAATAGTTTATTGGAGATAACGGAAATGTCTACAAAACTGGGGGTTAAATGAAGAAAATTTCGTTGAAGGGAGTAGTCCGGGGAAGAGAAGCGACGATGCAAGGCGCATTACCTCTCTGGATGTTCAGAGAGATTCTTTGGCGAAGAAATTCCAAGGATCTAGTACCTGGGTGGCGGCGGAAAGTCTGGAACCGAGGTCTCTTAGGAAGGAGAAGGCATAGTTGCAAATAGAAAGTTGTTTAGCAGGTCGGCGTAGTTCAACGTTTTCTTGCTTTCTGCGAAACGGGCCTCCTTTGTAGGAGAAGGTAAGAGTGTCTACAGAGGTCACGTGCCATAGTAGCATCTTCCCTGACTTCCAGGTTCCAGTGACGAAGTAATGCCTGCTATGGTGAGGGCACGGTGTATCGTGTCATTTAGATGACTACGGCGGCTTCTGCGACCAAAGCTGTCGCAGCTAAAGGGATGGAGGGCCAGTTCATCAATAGTTGCACTGCAGTGGCAAGGGTGTGGAAAACATAGGCGGGCACCTAAACAAAGATGTGCTCTAGATGCGATCTTATATTGTAGAAGTTAAAATCTATTAATCAGTGCTCGGTAAATTATCGTAATGTGTATGTTAATGCTTACAATGTTTTATAACATGGAGCAACTGAATACAGGGCAAAAAGGTTTCCTTGTCAAATTTAAATAGACACCCGGTTGTGGTATTGGTTTGTGTAGAATGTCTTGTGTTCACTCAATGAGAGTCGTGACTTATATGGTAGTTATGAGACTGCATGAAACAGTTTGGCTCATTAAAAGGGGCACATGACGCGTTCTAGCCTCTAAGGCAGTTGCTGACCGGATTAAGATGTTGACATTGTTAGGTGTAATTCACAGGTATTGCAAGAGTATGTGCTTTGTTGTCTAGCTGGCTTATGGTAATGGGCAAGGGGAATTTCCTAGTGCATATTAATCAGTTGTGAAATGAATCTTGAGGGCCTCAACTATAGAGTCTGTTAAACCGATTCTGCTTAATTAGGGATTTTTAAACATGCATGTGTAATTTGATGTCTTGCAATCACTTCTTAAGGACTGGTTAATTTGGCATAAATATTTGTATGTATAGATTTATTTTCAAGTTTAAGTAAACCATTTTTGCTCCTATAACCAGTGGTGCTAGTCTCTTTCTTTTAACGTCGAATGATCGAATCCTGGAGATCTTTCCCTGCGTGGGAGGTCACAACGGCGTGTAGGCGGGCAGTTGATATAGCGTCGGGTGTTTCGTTGAAGAGAGATTTTTGGATGTGTGTTTCATAGAGGTTCAACCAGACTCGTTGGTGTTTGCGGAACTCGGAGCTGGCAGCGGAAATTCATCTTGTATTCAGAGTGATTCTGCTTCCAAATTGGTTTCCAGGAACCTGGTTTAGTGGAACTATTATGGTTCATTGGAACTTTTAATGCTAAAATATGTCATGTAATATATCAAACGACTTGGAATGATGTGTCATAAATGAATATAACGTAAAATTAACGATAATCGAAATTGGTTTCAAGGAAACTGGTTAGTGGAACCATCCTGTTTTAGAGGAACCATTATGGTTCATTGAAACTGCAATGCTAAAATATGGCATGTAATATATCAAACAACTTGGAATGATGTGTCATGAATGAATATAATGTAAAATTAATGATAGTTGAAATTATTTCAAAGGTACGTGGTTTAATGGTATCATAATGGTCCATTAGAAACTTCCAATGTTAACATAGGGCCGTCTATATGTTTACTTTAGTATACCAAAGCTCATACTAATTCAGGATTCGTTAAAACTTGCGGAAAATAAACATAAAACTTAACGAAATGTTCACGACACAACAGCAGATACTTTCAATGAAATTTCTTATGCAAATTCCGAGTTATCCGTCGCTAAAAGTCTAGTTATCCTGACCGCCACATCGTAAACTGACATCTTAAGCCCAAGTAGAACTCACGCAAAAATTCGAGAGAGGGCGCTACTTTCACGGGAGCAGGAAAGAGCACACGATGACGCACGAAAACGAGGGTTGATTGGAAAACGAGAAACGAAATTTCAAGTTGGCAGAAAGGCAGCATTAAAAGAAAATGAACTCGAATTTTTTTTTTTTAATTTCGACACCATTAATTTGTTTTTTTTTTTGGTTTTGTTTCCATAATTATCATTAGCTATTATTAATTAATTTATTTTCGAGAAATGAAATTATTTTAATATTATTATTATTATTATTATTATTATTATTATTATTATTATTATTATTATTATTATTATT